>CM076580.1:442832015-443145355 GCA_034641835.2 Pinus albicaulis | reverse complement strand
GCAAGGGAGATATAGAGTGGGCCGTAGAGTTGCGAGCTTCAGAGGCAGTGGATACAGGTCAGACAGTGCATCCGGAGCTACAGTCTATTCTCGACAGGTATGCCGCAGTATTTGGGGATATTCCACTAGGGCAGCCACCGGATCGGGGGTTTGAGCATACTATCGAGCTTGAGCAGGGGATACAGGCAGTGATCACCACACCGTATAGGCATCCCAAGGCCTATCGGGATGAGATAGAGCGTGCTATTCAGGAATTGCTGGCCCTTGGTCACATTCGGCCAAGCACGAGTCCTTTTGCTTCTTCCGTGGTGTTGGTGAAGAAGAAGGACGGCACATTGCGAATGTGCATTGACTACAGGGCTCTGAATAAGAAGACCCTGAAGAACAGGTACCCCATCCCCAGGATCGATGAGCTGATGGACGAGTTGAGAGGAGCACGATTCTTCTCAAAGATTGACTTGAGATCCGGGTACCACCAGATACGCGTGAGGGAACAGGACATTCCCAAGACCGCCTTCAGGTGTCATTATGGGCACTTCGAGTTCCTGGTCATGCCTTTTGGGCTGACCAATGCACCCGCTACCTTTCAGTCGTGCATGAACCACATTTTCAGGGGTCATCTGAGGAAGTTTGTGCTGGTCTTCTTCGATGACATTCTTATATATAGCAGGACTTGGGAGGAGCATCTCCAGCACATTGAGACAGTTTTACGCATCTTGGAGGAGCAACAGTTCTATGCCAAGCTCTCCAAGTGTGAGTTCGGCTTGACGGAGATGCTATACTTGGGGCACATTATAGGAGTGGACGGGGTGAGAGTCTACAAGGAGAAGATCAGGGCCATCAGAGATTGGCCAGAGCCGAAGAATATGACTGAGCTTCGGGGGTTTATTGGCATTTGCACATACTACAGGAAGTTCGTCAAGGGCTTCTCACAGCTTGCTGCACCCCTCACAGATTTGACGAGGAAGGGGGCATTCAATTGGTCGGACACAACACAGTGAGCTTTTGATAAGCTCAAGGAGGTGATGAGCAGCTGCCCCGTGCTGGCATTGCCAGATTTCACACAGCCATTTGTTCTCGAGTGTGATGCATCAGGAGAGGGGATTGGTGCAGTTTTGTTGCAGGGTGGTCACCGGATAGCTTTTGAGAGCCGGAAGCTCCTTCCGCATGAGAGGTTGTATTCCATATACGACAAGGAGATGTTGGCCATCATGCATGCATTGGCCAAATACCGGCAGTATCTAGTGGGCAACAGATTCAGGGTGAGATCAGATCACAACAGCCTGAGGTACTTTCTGGAGCAGAAGCAGTTGCAGGAGAGACAACAGAAGTGGATCAGTAAGATCCAAGCCTATGACTTTGACATAGAGTACGTCAAAGGCAAGAATAACGTGGTAGCTGATGCCCTTTCTCGTAGACCGGCCACGTTATCTCTTATGAGCTTGGACGCTGATTGGAGGGCTCGACTGTTGGTAGAGTACTCCAAGGACAGGTTTGCGTGTGAGGTGTTGGATGGGCAGGTAGCAGATGACAGGTACAAGGTGGTCGACGAGATCATCTATTACAGGGACAGGATCTTCTTGACTGAGGGATCTCAGCTCAAGAAGAAGATACTCCAGGCTTCACACGATTCTCCATTGGCGGGCCATCAGGGGTTCACCAAGACTTACAGGGCTATCCGGGAGAGGTTCTCATGGAAGGGCCTCAAGGAGGACGTACTCCAGCGTGTCAGGGAGTGCAATGTTTGCCAGAGAAACAAGGGAGAGATGAGCCATCCTGCAGGGTTGTTGCAGCCTCTTCCCATTCCCGAGGGGAAATGGGAGAGCATATCGATGGACTTCATCACAGGGCTGCCCATGGTGCAGGGCAAGGACTGCATCTTTGTCGTCGTTGACCGACTAACGAAGTATGCTCATTTTTTTGCCATATCCGCACACCACACAGCAGCGCAGGTGGCTGAGCTGTTCTTCAGGGAGATTTTCAGGTTACATGGTCTACCCAAGACCATTGTCAGCGACAGGGACAGCCGCTTCATGGGCGGATTCTGGCAGGAGCTCTTTTGGCTAGTGGGGACGGAGTTGACACCGAGCACTAGTTATCACCCCCAGACGGACGGGCAGACAGAGATAGTTAACAAGTTGCTGGAGGGCTACTTGCGTAACTATGTCAGTGGGCAGCAGAGGGCATGGCTGAAGTGGCTGCATCTGGGCGAGTACTGCTACAACACGACGTATCACATGTCCATCGGTATGTCACCTTTCTATGCTTTATATGGATATCATCCCTTATCTTTTGTGGACATGATGTTTGGTGCTAGCAGGGCTCCGAGAGCCAAGATATGGATCCAAGAGAGCCAAGATATCCTCCGAGCTCTCAAGGATAACATAGCCACATCCCAGAATCAACAGAAGCTGTATGTTGATAAGGGTCGGATGGAGAGACACTTTGAGGTAGGGGACTTGGTCTACCTGCGACTACAGCCATACCGACAGTCTTCGCTTAAGCAGAAGGGGGCGGAGAAGCTTAAGCCCCGCTTTTATGGGCCATACAGGGTGATACGCAGGATTGGGCAGGTTGCATATGAGTTGGAGCTGCCCCAAGGCAGCAAGATTCATAACATCTTTCATGTATCATGCCTGAAAAAGGCATTGGGCCAGCAGGTGACAGTCACAGAGGAGCTACCACCCACAGATGATGAGGGGCATCTGGTGTTGCAGCCAGAGGCTATTATTGATACTAGGGAGAGGCAGCTGCGGAGCAGGACGATCCGGGAGTTCTTGGTAAGGTGGAAGAACTTGCCGGATGAGGATGCCACTTGGGAGGATGAGAAGATACTGCAACATCCATCACTTCAGTTGCTTGAGGACAAGCAACGTTCTGCCGGGGGAGACTGTAATATTCCTAATTAGCACTGCTAATTGGAATATTTCATTTTTGTATAGTTTTGCCGCCTATAGTTAAATTAATAAATAAAAGTGAGAAAGAGGGGGTCAACTCACTTTAATAAAATAAAGTGCTTCCTAGTAGATGAACGTTGTCACTTAAAGGGACAACCTTGGGGGTCCACACGTTACATGTGAGAGGCCTCACGTAGGGACTAAGGGTAACTGCGCAAGTCAAGAAGGAGCTCAAGGACGCAGTTAGGGTTTTGAGGGAGCTAGCACTATAAAAGGTGGGGGTTTCACTCCATTTGGCATTATTGATATGTTGATGATATTGTGATCTAGACTTCTGTCTACTTGAGCACGCCGGTTGTTTAGTCGGTCTGCAGCACTGTTTAGTGCGAACTGAGTGTCTCCGGTCGGAGATCTCGCCCTTGGCCCCGGGGGACTTCGAGTGCCTGCTCGGGCAAGGTATTCCTTCAGTTTCAGCAGTTGATTTGCAGGAGATTTTGGTGGACGTTTTGCAGAGGAGCTGGGTCTCATAGAGTGACTGCGCAGTCCAGGAGGGAGGACGCAGTTGGTGTTAGTGCAGCTCTGTTGTGGGGGATTTTCGTGGAGTCCTCGGCGTATTTCAGCTTGGAGGGATTGTCTATCCAGTTGGAGAGTTTTGCAGAGGGATTTGTGGCCCTTTTCCAGCATTCTTCTTGGGCCTCTGCGTTGTGCTTGGGAGAGACAGCATTTTCCTTGAGGAGGGCTTTAGTGGTGGTTTTTCAGAGGTGGTGCATTTGCTTCATGGTTTCTGGGTTTTGTCCGGAGCAGTGAGTACAGGCAGTCTACCGATTTTCAGCTCATTCCGGTGAGGGGATCAGCCCCTAGTTCCAGTGCATTGCAGCAGCAGCATTCTACGGCAGATTTCTCCAGCAGCTAGGACGCAGTCTCTATTGCAGCCATTGCCTATTCTGAGAGGGTTCTTCACTTGCCTTGTGCAAGGATAGGTGCACTTATTCTGATTATCTATTGTACCCATACATGTATTCTCAGAATTAATAAAATGGCTTAGCGTTCTGGTATTTTTATGTGTTCTTGCTCTATATTCTAGTTCCGGCATTTTTCCTATATATTTGCATGTTTGTATTTCTGTGTATTACTGTCTATTTCCCGTTGGGGATATTACAGATTTGAAATATAGCTTTTGTTTTGTCCTATATCTTCAATTCCTCTAGCTCAGTCCTGTTCTTACTGTTTAAGAAGGTAATTAGCCTCTATTCCTGTGCTGGTTTGTCTGCTAATTCTTCTGTAGTCCTTTGTATTTCATTTTGAGCTGCCAAAAGGAGGTCCCTTTGTTCATAAATATTTGAATTGATGGCCATTGAAGATGTATGGCTTCAATAATGTTGGTCCATAAGTGATTTCTTATGTAAGAAATCTGTGTGGTAAAGCTCAAATCCTTTTAAAGATTTTTTACTTGCTCTTCAAGTCTTTTAGCTCTTTGTTCATAATTATTGGCATTAATCAATGTTGCTTTATTTGATACCTCCATAATCTGAATTTGTTTCTTCAAACTGTTGATTTCATTGGTTTTCAATGTCATTTCTTCCATTGCTTTGACAATTTGCCCTGCATCATTTGTATGTTGTACCTGTGATGTTAAGGATTCAGTATTGGAAGTGGTACCTGATTGCACTGACACTGCAGTTGCCAGTGGCTCTTTGGGTGCTAACTTCTCTCCCAATGTAGAAGGAACAACGGCTGTAATAATAGGAATAACTATGGGAATGGTGGAAGTTTTTGTTTCCTTCTCAGTTTCCTTTTCTTTCATTAGTATATCCAATTGGCTTTCCATATCCTTGATTTGAGCAGTTAGCTTTATGATTAAATGCATCATATCTTCTTTTTCTTTTTGTTCCTGAAGTATTTCTTTGCTCTGTGGGTGCTCACTTTGAGGAAGTTTTAATTGTTTCCTCAAAGCAGCAATGTCATCATTTTTCTTTTTTATTAATACTTCAGCAGCTTGTACATTAGATGGGTCCACTCCTATTTGTAGAATCAAGTCTTCTAATGCTTTGATTCTAAGATATTTTGCATATAAGGAGCCTTTATCAAGCTTCATCTGATCTTGCAAGTTGATGATAATATTTTGCAAATTAGTTACACTCATAGCTTTTGTCACCACAGTGGAATATAGCATTTCTGAGCTATGCATGTGGAATTCTATCTGATCCAACTCATGTACCTTTTCAATATATACTTCAAATTCCTTCTTTTTGTAGTCAGCCACTGTTTTAGGAGTTGAAGTAGTGGGCTGTAATTAGGACATGATCATTTTATTTGAAGAATAATCAAACGCTGAAAGCAATCTATCCTGGTTTCCTGGCTTCTGCTGAAGGAATTGAGAATAAATCTCACCTTTAATCTCCTCATTCTTTTGTTTGATTTGTTTATATCTGTACTTAATATCCAAATCCTTCTCTTCTACTGTTTGAGAAGAAGTTTCCATATTCACCTATTTTTCAATCACTTGGGTCTCTTTTCCTTTGGAGGCTGCTTATTCTTTTTCAATTTTTGCCAATGTCTCCTTTATTATTGTAGTTTCCTCATCATTACTGACCTCTGGTTCATCTTCCACTTCAATGAGTTTGTCTTTGCCTATGGAACCAAATATTAGCATTTTATTGTAGATGAGTTTAAATTTTGTATCTGTGGTAGTTTCTGCTATATAGGCACCCTCTTCTCTAGCTCTTTTGTTTGAAGTTTCTGGCTCTTTAGGAGTTACCACAGCAAGTGTGGTACCCACTCTTTCTATTGGCTGTGTATTTGCAGTCAAATCAACCAATGTATTCTCTTCCCATTCTTCCTGATTAGCATACTTTTCAATATTAGGTTTTGGCTCATGTATAAATGGAGGTAATTTGCACTTAACTCCGACACTGCTCAAAAGACCTTGGGGGTCATAATTCCAAGGAAAACTCACTTGGAATTTTAATTCTGACAGCCTGTTTTGTATCTCTTTCTCAGCATCCCTGTTATTCACTATAAAAGGTCCAATCTGATTTTTCAATTTAAATTGAGTCTTCTTTTTGGAGGCCATGAAATTGATGGCATCAACATTCAACGCCTGTCTTAAATATTCCAGCGCAAAGACTCTAAGAGTTAAAAACTTAGGTAACTTATAGGGAAGAAAATTGGTTCCAAAAATTCTTAGTTCAGTATGCTTCTCATATAATTACCAATCTCCCATTTTACATTCTTCTGACAATTGTAATATTCTTTTCATCTCCTCACTTACTCTTGGTTTTTCTGATTTTTGTATAAAATTCATAACTGGTCTGATAAATAAATCTGTGAAATCTGTATAACTGTATTCATTTACTTCCTTTCTCAATAAAGATGTCCAGAAAACAACTGATAGAGGCTGGCCCTCTACATTCATCTTCTGCAGTGCTATAGGAAAATGATCTGCTTGTGAAAATAAGAACAAATGGAATAAATATGAAGAATACCTAAACAACCCTTCAGTGGTAGCTTTGTCAACTGGTGGTGTATGGAATCAACAATAAATCTGGCAAAATCAAAGACCACAGTAGGAGGCTCACCAGGGGATAGAGTGGATAAAAATCCAAGGATAGACTCATCAGTAAATTCATTAGTAAAGTATCTTAAGATGAAGGATAACATTGAAATAACATGCCTAGAACCCTCTGGGAACTTGGAAGTGGAATATGGAGGATTCAACTTTGGGATATCCACATGGTTGGGCATGAAGTTCTGGAAAATCATGAATCTTTTAGGGAAATCTATCCCTAAATATAATTGAGTCAGGGCTTCAATGGATAATGGGACTGCCCTTGGGTCAAATTGTAACTGCAACATTTCATTGATTGACTCAGCAGTAATCGAAAAGAGGATTTCCCTGTCACTATTTACAATGGATCTTTGATCTGGGACATAATAATTTTGGCATAGTCTTATCAAGTCCTGACCAGGATGTGTCACTGGGACTATATATTTAGGCAAGTTTGTATCCCAGAGAGGCATTTCTTCCTTGTCTAAAAACTTCTCATGACACCAATTATGTACTTCTAATAGATTGAATTCTACTAGAGGATCTACAATTTTATAATCCAAGTCAACTAGAGGGGTAATTTCTTCACTGGATACTAGAGTTTGAAGAGGATTTACAGTGACAGTGGACTTAGCAGTGATGGTAGGAGTAGACTTTGGAACTTTTACTGCATCAGTTTTAAGAGGTTTTGACCCTCCAAGCTTGACAGGCTTTGATCCTCCAGCCTTAGGTGTAAATTGTTTTTTTGTCATTTTGAATTAACTATAGCAAGATTAAATAGTTTGCTATAATGGATTTTTCTTCAACAGAGGGTAATTGAGCAATTTGATGGGCAAGGATGATAGTAGTGGGCAATTTAATGCTCAATTTTGGAATTTTAGGGCACAGGAAATAGCTTAAGACAGAAAACGCAGGTTTTCTGAATGACTGGGACTGAAAAAAGGGTTTTTAAGGTTTTCAGTGGGTTTTAAAACCTTCCTGCTCTGTAAATTGACTTTCAGAGGTCTTAAATTGAGAAATTTGGCTCTAAAAGAGGTTTGCTGAACATAGCAATTTCTGGGGAAAATTTACGAGGGTTTGCCCTGTTTCTGGGTTTTTTTGGGCAAATTTATACGGTCAATTTCTTTATTAGAAGCTTAATTTGTTCAATTGAAGACTTAAACTGTGAATTTGCAGGTTAGATTTGACGAAAAATACCTTGACTGCGGGTATTTTGACAGTCGGAAGGGTTTTCAGATGCTTCTGTGGTCGAATTTGGACTTCTGTTGATTTGTTGGAGCCGAAATAGTGTACTTTGTTATGTCAGCAGGGTATCTTGCTACGAAATCTGAGCTTTCATGCATAAAATAGACTGACAGAGGTTTAAAATCGGGTTTTGGAAATCTTTAAAGGGAAAAGCGGAGTTTGTTTATCAGTCGGGAGGCAAATAAATATGTAAAATAACATATCCAAAGGTTTAATCTCGGATATAATTCATTTCAAGACATATTAAATGCGGGTCTAATCATCGGCAGGAAGTTGTTTTGATTCTCGAATGCGAAAACCGGAAGTTGTTTTCGCGTTGGTATCAGGTTGTAAGTGGTTTTCCTCCAAACAAACACGATGCAATGAAATCGCACCACGTCGCAGGAGGGTGAATAGTAAAAACCGCCCATTTCGCGTTCATTTGGGTTGAGGGTGGGCGATTGATTTGTGAACGTGAAACTCATCCTCCGTCGTTGGATCATTTGGATAGGAGTGAACGGCTTAGATTGCATCAGGAGTTGCGGTTGGAAAGTATGGTGGGACCGGGAATGACTTATGCAGGCGGAATGGATATATAAAACTTTTGTATCATTTTCTTTATAACCAAATTTTTGTATATATATTATGAGTTTATATATACATACGGGCTATGATATGTTATATAGTTATAACAAAGGTTTAGATGTAGGATATGGGTGCGTGAGGCGGGTTATGAAGATTTAACCATGGGTTATGCTATGTATAGCGTGAGGCTATTACATAGTTGGAAAATACTCGGGAAAAAGCCAACGTAAAACATTATATAAACCTTTAGCTCTTTTGCAATAAACCTTGGGTTTAAATATTTTAATGCGGGGATAAGAACATGTATTTGCAAAGGCTTTGGGGGTTTAAAGTTTAGTTTAAATTAAACTTTATGATAAGCTCGACAGTATTTTTATTTTTCAAATACAGGTCATACTTCCGAAAGCTTGTTGGTATTTTATTTTATTATATAGTTTATTAAACCATGGGGGCTTAATAAATATAGTGGGGCGGGATATTTAAATATTGTTAGTTTTAGACCAAAGGGGGTGTTTTTGGGTTTTTTAATTTAAACATGTGGATATTTAACTTTGGTCAAAAATCTTATAATAGTGGGTTTTAGGGGGATATTATAAATAAAGGAGCTATATTAATAGGATAAGGTCTTTCCTAGGGAATTAATAGAATAAGTTAAAAATTAATATGATAGGGAAAATGGAATACTCAATAAATACATTTGTATGACTAAGTAAAGTGAAAACCTTAAAGCAAGTTTAACATTTTATGATTTCACCACTTTTACTTAGCATAGAGTACTTTATGAGGGTTTATATGCTTTGTATAATGGAGGGAGTTAATCAAAGGGGCTTTCATGTATCATTAAGTAAGAAAAGAGTTCTTACTCAAAATTTCGAGTTATGATGGGTGAATGATGGGTAAATAATGATAATCTGGGGATTATTATAGGAATTCAACACTTTCGACTAACATTCATTAAACCTTGGGTCCGGTCCCAACAGAAGTCAAAGAAATGCTCTGAGCCTCTTTGACTAAAAGTCTACAATGCAGAATAACTATAGGGGAGAGGAAATTAGTGATTTTTGCCCGGTGAAAAGTATTTACATGATTCTCCCACTTCTTTCTACCTTCCCAACTTTTAATCTAACATTTTTTCTTCCATTTTGCAGGTGCATTTGAGCTAGCAACCTTGAACATTTTATTCTTTTGAAAGCAATAAAAACTATCTAAATCTACCTTATATTCTCCGAGGGCTCAGATTAAACTGATGAGCTCCTCTTTATTCTCTACCTATCTAGTAATTAGTCAGGATTAAACTGTCTGACTAATTTTTATTCACTATTCTATAACAATAAAATTGAAACATGACAAGTCAAGATTAAGCAGTTCAACTCATCATGGATTATGGCATTTATTGACACTCTGCAATAGTCATCAGTAACAAAGTAAAAAGTAGTGGCATTTGAATTTGCACACTTTCATGTTTTATTTCTTTTTTCTTTTGGGGTATATTATTTTTTCTAAGTCCTTTAATCTTTCTTTTAGGACTTTTACCCTCTTTTTGATTTTCTATTTTTTATTTTTTTTTATTTTTTACAAAATATGGGAAAACAACTTGCAGAAAGCAAGGTATGTACATATTTTTACAAAAATATCATAAGTCAATTCCAAATTATGAATCCTATACTTATAGGACCCTAACAAAAGATAAAGTGCTTCAAGTGTGGTGAACTTGGTCACTATGCTACCCAGTGTCCTTTGAAGAAAAATGACAAGGACGAGAAGCACGATCCGAAGGATGCGTCCGCAAAGATCAAGGAGGATGAGTATGCCATGAGTGCCCATGCATCTCTGGAGGGAGATGGGGCGACATTGAGTTGTAAGTTTGTAAAAACTTCTGTTGGGCAGGATCTTTGAGGAGTCCACCTCTTGGATCATGACCTTGCTACGGGTGGCCAACATCAGTAGTAGCAGGCTGGAGCAATTTCAGATGGTGCAGAGGAGTGTTGAAGCAACAGATGCAGTGGTTAACAGCGCCAAAATCTAAGCAGCGGAGAGCAGAATTGCAGCAACGCAAAGGGACACAGTGCAGAGCAGCAACAACACAGTGCTTTAGAGGGACAGCGTGGGAATAGTAGCAGTCAGAGTTTCAGCATCAAGATGCATCCTGAACAGATATTTTGGATATTTTTCAGTTGCTTATCTCAGCAGCTGAGTTGCAGTGCAGAGTTAGCAGTGGCAGTGTTAGCAACTGATGCAACATTTGAGAGGGAGTTGCAATACAAATGCAATGTTGATCGTGGCAGGGTTAGCAGCAGTACAGTTGTAGTAGCAGCACAGAGGGAGATGCTTCAGAGTTAGAGCATTGTGCAGCAAGGCATATTTGCTAGAGCACATTCCTCGCTAAGAGGGAGTGTTGATTTGTGGTAGCATCGTATGTGTTTTAAGTCTCACATGCATTCCAGATAACCCAGAAATTGTTTTTGGAAATTCCACTTGGAAATAGTTTTACTTGATAAATTAATTATTTTTAATGAGGACCCTAAGTCCAACTTAGGAAATTAAAATAATTAATGGGTATTAATCTAAACTATGGGTGTAACTTCTAGATAAAGCAGATCAAGTCAAAATGTAATCTTAGTCGTTGATTGGAAATCTAATCTCAGTTGTTGAAGTCTCAATGAGAAGACTATAAAGAAAGGCTTGAGGGTCATTTGGAAAATACATCGGAAGGATCAAGTGTTCGATTTCTTTAGTGAGCAGTTCTTAGGGAGAAACTTCGATCTAAAGATCTTTCACAGAGAGGGGCAGAGACAATATCCGAAGATAAATATTTCTCATCCGGAGAATCATCAATAGAGAAGGGTAGAGAGAGATCCAGCAGCTCCAGTGTAGAGCCACGTAGGGCTACGCAGAGGCTGCACAGTGTTGATTTTTGTAGCATCGAAAAGTGCTCTAAGCCCAAAATTTTGTGGAGAGGCTTAGACACTAGTATTACAAAGAACCCAAAAACCGTTTGTGAAAATTCCACTCGGTTAATGTTTTATTAAAATAATTAATTATTTTAATGGAGACCCTAAATCTAAACTTAGGGAAATTAAATAATTAAAGGACATTAATAAAACAGAGTGAGAATAATCTAGAAAAAGGCGAAGATCAAGTCTAATATAATCTTAGTCGTTGATTAGAGATCTAATCTCGGTTGTTGATGTCTCAACGAGAAGATTATAAAGGAAGGCTTGAGGGTCATTTGAAAAACACACGGAGTGAATATTGAGATTGAATTCTTTTGACGGAGCAGTGCTCAGACGAAGATCAGATCTAAGTGATTCAGTGTAGTGAGGGGCAAAGTAGCTTCTAGAGAGAGAAATTTTCTCAGCTAGAGAATCATCAGCAAAGAAAGGCAGGAATGTTGATATTTTGAGTGTTGAGGTAGCATCGAGTGTGCTCTAGCCCTGAAATTTTGTGGAAAGGCTAAAACACACAAGACCTCAAAAACCCAGAAAGCGTTTGGAGAAATTTCATCTAATGTGTGAGATATTAAAGTAATTAATTTTTTAGTGAGGACCCTAAGTCTAACTTAGGAAATTAGAAAAATTAAAGTCAATTAATTTTTCTAATTCCCTAAGTTAGACTTAGGGTCTTTCATTCATCTCCATAGTTTTCTTCAAAGGCATCAATGATTGATTCTAGAGAATCAAAAATGTTAGCAGGTAAGTCTATTAACCAATCCATAGCATCACCATCTAATGAAAAGATGAAAAGTTTCATTTTAATGTCCTCGTGGTTAATATCATGACACCATTTGCTCACACAAAGGTGAAAATTCCTAAGGTTATTTTCGGTGGTAATGGCATTGTTACCTAGAAAACTAGGCAACTCATCAATAGCCTCAATGGCTTCATCCGAAACAAAATTCGGACAGCCTGGAATGTTAGTAAAATCACAAGGGGCGAACAAATCATTCATGATGTCATGCTCACTTGACCCTAAAAGAGAAAATGGATATCAGAGAGAGGTTGCTGTCCAATTTTAGCAGGAATTCTACAAGAAGGCTTCAAGCAGAAATCCTTGCAGAAAATGAAATAAGTGGAGTCGCCACTTGAACAAGAATCTAACTCTAAAATCCAACATGCAAAAACCGAAAGTTAGTCGATTTTCCAAGTACAAGAAAGCTTGTCCCCGGCAACGGTGCCAAAAAATGTTATCGCTTGCCGCATACACCTACCTACTAGTTAGTGAGAAAAACCTTTAACCCCACAAGGTGTGGTTGGTGGCAAGGAACTCAGAGAAGGGGCCATCACACTAATCCCAACTCTCAATGTTTAAGCTATCTCCTAGGGTAGCTATGGGGGGTGGTCCCTAAATGGAAAACTAAGTTAAAAGATGTGAGTTTCTAAGAGAGTTGTTAGAGTTAAATAGATTATTTCTTAATATTTATAAGCAAAAAGTGTTATGAGCAATAACCATGAATACATAATTTAAATAAGCATAAAGCATATGAAAACCAGTGCCTTCAAAGTATTGCTCTTTGAAATGAAAATGTATTTGCTTAAACGAAGTAAAATGCTTTCAAATGGAAAGAAAAAGTAATCCTGAAAAGTGAAACAAGAAAATGTTAGCACAAGATATTGTAAATACTTTCAAGATAAATAGATTTATGAATCAAAGCATGAGAAGCTATCTTGCTCAAAATGAAATAATTAGTGTTCTACTTGCAAAATGTAGATAAAAGAAATGATTTGCCACAACAAAGTATTCAATTTCAACAATGACAAGAGGAATAAACAATTGCAAGTAAAACCATAGGGTGTATTAGCATGAGATGCAATTACACTAAATTTGGATGCAATTAATTTTGGTTACTTTTAATCTAAAATGCCTAATCTAAGTGAGAAGTCTTCCTCTTGTGCTCTTACCAAGGGGTAAAAATTGGGGTGGCTATAAGAAAGAGGGGGCGAGGACACGAGGGTGTCATTAAAGATACCCGTCCCCTGAGTCTTACGACCCAGTGTGTGCCTTCGTTCCTACAAGGGGACAAGCCACCTTGATAACTGCAGGGTCACACGCTTTTACCTTACTTCGTACCAAATGGAAGAACTTTCCAAGAAAGTATTTTTTTCCTATAATTTCTATCAACCAAGCTTATGCTTGGAGGTAAATTTTAAATATGCAACTAAGTTAGAATGCCTACTATGATATGCAAGTAAGTTTGCAAGAGCTATGTAAAAGATAGAGATGCTTTAATTAAATATGTTCCAAAATACAAGATTTCATAAAATTCATAACATATGAGATTGTGAAGTGAAAGTATTTTCTTTGACTTGTGATAAATCAATGACCAACTAAAAGCTTGATGCTTATGAGCAATTACTTTGCATGTAAAATAAATTGCATCTCAAGATTTTTATTCAAAATAGCCTTGCGAAAGAAACTCTTAAATTTGAGAAAATGAAAGAAAACTTGCTTGACATGGAAGTAAATGATTGTCTTAAAAGATAAATTGCCCAACTACACAATACTTTGAATATGTTTCAAAATGGAAATATTGCACAACCATAAAACATAGATGATTTAGACAATAGCCAAGCCAAGTATATCAAAGTTTGCTAGAACAAAATAATGAAGAAGTTTGCACAAAATGAAAGTAAATTGCTTTGCAAAAATGGAAATGTAAATTGAAATTTGTAGCAACTATGATGAGAAATGCAAACTTAAAATTTGTGAAGCAAACTAGAGGAAAAATAAATGTGATTTGTGTTACTTCCCAATTAGAGCATGCATGTGTGATGTGAAAGAAAATGGAAATGTCAAAACCAATAAGTCAATCCATCTACAAATTCTCTCCCTGAAATGGAGAGATAGGGATGCCAATGGGTAAAACCCACGCTCCCACAAAAAAAACAGAATTTTTTATTATTATGGTGTTACAATGAGGTTAGAGCCTCTTGGAGGGCTTCCCAAGGAATCGATGAGAGAATACAATGTGAAATATTGAAACAAGAAGGAAATCTCTTCAAGTATGGGAGCCTCAAAAGAGATGAAAGAGATCTACAATTGGAGAATACAAGCTCCAAAGTGGGGTATGACCTAGCCTTATTCCACAAGCTCTCATAATGCCCACGACCTCCTTGAAATGCAACTTGAAGTTAGAGAGAACCTACAAACAAGAATGTTAGGGCTGTGTTGTCGCACAAATTGTCAAGGCACTGCGACAACGGCTTAGATTGGGGGTTGTCACCTTTATCCCCAATCTCTCTATTTAAGCTGTCTCCTTGCAAGCTAAGGGAGGTAGACCCTATTATAAATGAGGATGATAAATCCAGGAGACACAGCTAAAACATCAAATACTTGATAGAAATGAACGAGATTCCACAAATCTAAATTAGATTTCACGTTTAAGACCAGTGCCTTATGGAGTCAAACAAGATCCCATTATGCAATTATAAACAAGTGACGATTAACTGCTGCTAAATGACCACAATGATATTCAATAGAAAAAGCCACGATCATTCATTAAGATATTGAAGCAATAAGAAGAAAATGCCAGGATTTAAAATGTTTCAATTAATTTCGATCCAGACAAATCAAAGATTTTATATAGTCACTCTTAAGATAAAATTTCAAAAGCTCATTTGACTACAAAAGATATTTTTTGAGAATTTTTTATAATTTTTTTTTTTTTTTATAATCTAAAATCCTAAAAATTAAGATCTAAGCTAAACTAAATCAAAATTAAAATGAAAGTCTATAATTTAAGCACTAAATTAAATCTAAGACAATTAAATGAGAATTAAAACTAAACTAAGGCTATGCTAAAGTTAACATCTAGCTAATTTAAAACTAAGTTAGAATTAGGCTAAACTTAAATCTAAAAGATTAAAATCTAAATCTAATTTAAACTAAAAGTGAGTTTTTTCATTTTTTATTTTTATTTTAAAAAAAAAGAAAAGAAGAAGAAGAAGAAGTTAAATTAAAACTAAAAGTTTAAAATCTAAAATAAAACTATGATCTAAATGAAATCCTAAAAAATAAAATCTAAGACTAACCAACCTCTAGATTAAACTAAACTAATTAAAACTGAAGGCTATAAATTAAAATCTAAAAAAAAAAAAATTAAAACATTAACTAAAAAAAATCGAACCAACTATACATCCTAACTAACTAACCAAATTAAAATAGAACTATCTCACGCTATGAAATTAATTAAAATCTAAAAATTAAAACAGAATAAAACAAAAAAAAATCTAAAAAAAAAAAGAAAATCAAAATCAAATTAAACGCAGGTTCAGAACCGTACGGACGGAAAATTTCGCAGAGAGAAAGCATACGGACGGCGGAATCCGACTGGCAGAGGTCAGAAATTGGCAAATCGATGTTGTACGGATGGCACCAGGATTGAATTTGAGTGCTTCTGTGTTTAATCTTGATGCAGGTCAGCGATACGAATTCGTATAGCGGTACGGACGGCAGAGATCTTGTGAGATAAAGCTATGCGTACGGACGGGCTTAGTGATGAGAGGCTGATCAGAAATTTAATTGTAGAGATTAATGATAGCCAGATTTTCTTGAACAATTTCTCTTCACCCAGCAACAAATTTCGCCAGAAATTCAGATTTTCAATTTTTTTTTTTTTTATCAGAGATCTGAAGCCAAATTTTTTTAAAAAAATTTCTGAAAATTCCTGTAGAACTTACACAAATCAGATCAGATCCAAACCACATACGAAAATAAACTCTTAACTCCTAAAAAAATAAATATAAATTTACAAGCTAATTTACAGATCATAGACCCTCATGGTCAGATTTGAATCCATTTTAGCACAGTTTAGAAATTAATTTTTTTTTTTAAATAAGAGGCACAAGCCTTTGAAACCCTGCAAAATCACAAATATCGTAAAATAGACTTGGAATTTAACAAATAAAGAGCTTATTAGATTTATGTTTATTGAGAGTCGGCTGGTCCAACCGAAGACTTTCCCAGACGCCCAATCTTAAAAAAAAAAATTTCCCTACACACTTAGATCTGGATCTTAGATCGATAGAGATTTAAGAAAACAACATGAGACCTTTGCAGAAAAATCAGAATGTTATTTTATAAACCCAGAAAACTGCACAAGATACCTGTATGCAGATTAATCCATAAAGGCCATCAACCATAAAATACAAGAAACAAAGTAACAGAGTTTAGAGACAATTCACTACATAGATCTGAGAAGGAACATCCAGATTTGTAACCCCAAAGTCTTTATGCTTTATTCCTCAAAAATTTACAAGAGCTTCTAAGAACAAGTGCACGATCCTGAGATCGGATGATTCAAGAATAACAAAGACCTCTAAATTTATAAGACAAAATCTCCAACCGCTAGTTTGGATGATCCTCGTCAAAATAATCTCAACCGTCCAAAAGATTTAATTATCATTTAATCCAGAGCGTTGAAATTAAAATTTTAGGGAAAAAAACGAATTTATCATTTAATTCAATTTTAATTAACTCAAAAATATTATTTTTGAGTTAATTACTCCAAAATTTTGACCTTGACTTAACCACCAAGGCCCAAGGGTCCAAAATTTTCTTAAAATTCTCAATATTCCCTTGGCTTGAAGCTTTCAAAATCATTTTCCAAGGACCCACAAATTTTGCCTTTAAAGATTTAATCCTAACTTAGGACCCTAAATTAATTAAATCTCTAGTTTAAGATTTTATTAATTAATTGACTAGAAAGTTTAATTAATTGACTAAGAGGGAATTATAATTATTTTTCCAACCCTCTTTTGCATGAGATAATACATTTACATACATGAAGGGAGAAAACCCATTCGTATAGACCCTCAAATAAATACTCAATTCTGCGACTCAAAATATGATCTAGGACTCAATAGAAAACACTAGGACTCACTTAGCATGCTGATGATAAAATCCACCCTAGCTTTGGGGTGAGGCTGGAGGGAAAAACTCTGCCAATCACTTTCGTGAATCAGTGAGACAAAAAACCTCCTAGGATAGAGATCATCAACAACATACTAGGCTTACCTAGGTTGTTACATACATTGACAGTCTTACTTAGATCATTTACATCATAACATGTAGAATGGGTTTACATCATTTGTAAAACTGTCGTCTGTTGAGTGATGATGGAATCTGAATGGCGCGACCACATCGAACATGACGAATCCCATTTGAAAAAATGGGGGTGTACTGCTATTGGGTAGTTGACAAAGTGCGGTCAACAGGCTGCAAAAAAAAACCAAAGTTAGTGTGAAAAGAGAGCATGTAAGTATGTGAATATGGTACAAAATAATATATAAAGGCTAAATCAAGTGATGGAAAAAGATCCCCATCGCTTGTCTAGCTTATGAGAAGCTCTTGAATAGGTATATAATGAAATGAAAGCACAATTAAAAGATGTAAATAATTTTTTTAATATTTTGATTCATGCATAGACTATGTGAAGGAGAACCCTGCAAGAACAAGTATTTTCAAAAAAATTAGTTCTATGAAATTCAAATAATGATGAGAGCTCCTTGAAAACAATGCCAAAGTGGGTTGGTCTCTATCCCATCGCTTGTCTAGCTTATGAGAAGCTCTTGAATAGCTATATAATGAAATGAAAGCACAATTAAAAGACGTAAATAAATTTTTTAATATTTTGATTCATGCATAGACTATGTGAAGGAGAACCCTGCAAGAACAAGTACTTTCAAAAAAATTAGTTCTATGAAATTCAAATAACGATGAGAGCTCCTTGAAAACAATGCCAATAGTGGGTTGGTCTCTTGAAGAATTCCCCTCATGCTTTCTAGTTGATTCAACAATGATCTTCTACAAAACTTCCAACAAACATTAGCTCATATGGATTAAATCAATAAACAATGGCAAGAGAACTCTAGAATTTGTATGAAAATAGACAGAGTTTTCTAGCCTAGAGCATATCAAATAACCAATTGTAAATGTAAGATAGCTATACATCTACAATTCAACAAAAGCATATGAGCAGAATGAAATATAAATCAAAGGCACAAGTAGAGATATACCATCAATGATCCAAGCAATGCTCCAATGGAATAACAATTATGAATGAACCCCAAAGTCTTTTTATTCATATGAAGAACACAAGTACATAGAAGCAGAGCTTCTCCAAGCAGAATAGCTCATTGCAAAAAATACAATATGAGAGCCCATTGCTCCATTATATAGAAAGTTGGGAGAAAATCTCAATGAAGAAACAAATGCCAAGTGGTGAGAGGGAGGAGATCACAAGGTAAATTCGAATTTGATAAGTGGAGCTCCATTGCCAAGTGTGAAAATTGGATTCTAGCAAATAGACATCATTTTCTTCTTCCCTTATGTGCCAAATTCGAATTTTATGATGGAATGACAAGTGTATATGGGTGGTAACCCATGTGGGGACGATTTCCCACAAAAATCTCCACCAAATATTCACTCAAATCCTCCCAAATGTGCATTAACTTCACAAATTCGAATTTCCAAGTAAGCAACTCTCATTTAATGCCAGAAAATCGATTTTATTTGAGTAAATGTTCTTTCCTTGATTTTAGGAGTCCACATCACCTTGGGACTTCACTTTAAATCCTCCATAATTTTCCACCTCATTTCCACCTCATTTAGCATGTGTGGATATTTGTTTTTCTCCATTTATTTAATTTCTGGCTTAATTAATTGCCATGGGTTTTGAGGGTTCAAAACACATTTTTAACCCCTCAAAGTGTGTCATAGTAGAACGTTGAGTGTGAAAGGTCTAATTTGGATTATTCTAACCCCATACAACTTCTCTGGACAACACTTATTACAATTCAATTACAATTTTTATTGCAATTTTTGACCTGCAGGAAATCTAAAAAATTAAAAAATTACTACCTAGACCTAACCAAATTCCACAAAATTTTTGTGTGATCTAATATGGTAATATACATTAACTCTAGACACTAGGACTCACCCAAGGCCTCACCATCAAGCCGTACTCCGGCTTTGAGGTAAAATTGGAGGAAAAAACTCAATTAATTATTAAGTCTTGATAGGGAGATGATAATTAACTGAGTAAAAAAAACCTTCGAGAGTAATACTCACTTGTTGGCAAGGTCCCAAGCTACCTAGGCTTGTTACAGACTCAATACTGACTCAAATTCATTATTACTAGCATCACTTATTACAATTCCCCGTAGGGCGTGGAATCTGGGTAGAAGAGAAAATGATAAAAAGTAGAAGTAGAGTTTAAAAACTATGTTGAACTGATGATATCTGATGATATATGATGGTACAAGTGTCCTTTGATTCATCCTTGGGCATGGAGTCTTATAATCATCAAGTGCCACTCCAGTGGTCAACGGGGCGTTCAGTGGCTTAGCACACATGTGAAGGTCACTACAGATTGGGAGATTCTGAGATGGAGTGGATGGGCAAGAAAAATGGGAAGCATGTGATGATCAGAGGCATGCACACATACCCTCCACAGATAGTCTCTGCACATCGGATGGAAGCAGATTTCCAGAAGGGAGACATAGAGTGGGTAGTGGAGCTGAGGATTTCAGAGGCAGGTGTCTCGGGTCAGCCTGTGCACTTGGATTTGCAGACTATCCTAGACCGTTACTCAGTTTTTGGGGACATTCCACCAGGACAGTCACTGGACCGGGGATTTGAGCACACCATTGAGCTGGAGCAGGGCATCCAGGCAGTGATCACTACTCCCTGCAGGCATTCCAAAGCCTATAGGGATGAGATTGAGAGAGCCATACATGAGCTCTTGGCATTGGGGCACATCAGGCCCAACACGAGTCCATTTGCTTCTTCAGTGGTTCTGGTGAAGAAGAAGGACGACACTCTATGGATGTGCATAGATTACAGGGCTTTGAATAAGAATACCATGAAAAACCGCTACCCTATCCCCAGGATCGATGAGTTGAGGGGAGCAAAGTTCTTCTCCAAGATCGATCTGAGGTCGGGGTACCACCAGATCAAGGTGAGGGACGAGGATGTCCCCAAGACTGCATTTCGCTGCCACTACGACCATTTCGAGTTTTTGGTGATGCCCTTTGGGCTGACCAACGCTCTGGCCACATTTTAGTCTTGCATGAACCATATCTTTCATGGTCAGTTGAGGAAGTTCGTGCTGGTGTTTTTCGATGACATTCTCATCTACAACCACACATGGGAAGAGCATTGCAGCACAACGAGGATGTACTGCGTATTTTGGAGGAGAAGCATTTCTATGCCAAGTTGTCCAAGTGCGAGTTTGGGCTAACAGAGATTCTCTATTTGGGGCATATCATCGGAGTGGACGGAGTGAGAGTCCACGAGGAGAAGATCCGGGCCATCCGGGATTGGCTGGAACTGAAGAATGTGACGGAACTCTGATGGTTTGTGGGCATTTACACCTACTACCAGAAGTTCGTCAAAGGATTTTCACAGCTTGTGGCACCCCTCACAAACCTCACCAAGAAGGGGGATTTCAGCTGGACAGATACTGCACAAAGGGCCTTTGACAGGCTCAAGGAGGTGATGAGTGTTGAGATTTTGTGTATTTGGGGTAGCATTGGGTGTGCTCTAGCCCTGAAAATTTGTGGAGGGGCTAAGAAACACATCACCTCCAAAACCCAGAAAGCGTTTGAAGAAATTTCATCTCGTGTTGAAGTTATTCAAATAATTAAATTTTTTAATGAGGACCCTAAGTCTAAACTTAGGAAATTAGAAAAATTAAAGTGAATTAATTAAATACATGTGCTAAAATATTATAAGTGATGCGGATCAAGCAGTCTTTTAATCTCAGCCGTTGATAAGAGATTTAATCACGTCCATTGATGTGTTCAACGAAAAAGTATAAGAGAAAGGCTTGAGGGTTAGTTGGAGACACATTCACGGAGGCGGAGCTGAGAAATTGAGTTGGAATTCTAGGGCAGGGTTTGCTAAGAATTTTCGAAAGAGTTTTCTGCGGCGAGGGGTAGTATTGGCTGAGGGGATGACCTGATCCCGGAGCCAAGAGTCAGCAAGAGGCAAAGGAGCAGCATTCAGGAGCAACGCAAAGAAGCAAGGGCAGCAGTTGCGCAACACAGAGGCTTCAGCCGCTACGCAGGCCCAGGAGGGGCAGCGTTACAGCTTCAAGAGGCCACCAGGGTTACACAGAGACCTTCCAAGGCAGCGTAAGCACTGCGTCACCCAGTCTGGGGTTATGCAATCCCCTTTTGAGCAGCGCAAAGGCACGCAAAGCCTAGCAGGGCTGACACTGGGGCTTCAAGGGAAGCACTGGGGTTTCTAGCTCCATAAAATAGCTGAGTCTTGTAAATCTTGTTTGAGGGTGTGGATCAGTTAGCTTTTGGTCTCAGAACAGCAGCTATTGCTGCAGATCTATTATTTTCTCTGTCGGGTTAACTAGTTGGGTGCCCAGATTTGTTGTACTCAGATTCCCGCATTGGGCTTTTCCAGGGACTATTGTCCAAAAAAACTGTGTCATTTTGTTTGAATGAGTGTATTATTCAGTAAATGATCTGCATGTGTGTAGGTTGTTAGTAGTTTTTACTTCGCTATTTTCTGAATATTTTCTGGAAATAACTTGTATAAGTTAATCACAAGTAGGAGAAGTAAACCAAGATACTACAGTAGGATTTCTGCATTAATGTATTCAGAAATTTTCATGTGGTATCAGAGCGATAGCATATCAAAGTTGAATCTCCAGCAAATCATCTGAAGAATATTTTTCTGCAGAGTAGTAGCGGAAGTAGCAGAAATCCAGAGAGGGCAGCTCAGTAGCAGGAGGACGCAGATCCAGAGAGGGGCAGCGTTGTAGCTTCAGAAGGCCATCATGCTTACGTAGAGGCTAACCAGGCCGGCGTAAGGACCGCGTCACCCAGTCTGGGGTTACGCATTCCACTTCTGAGCAGCGCAGAGACTGCACTAGGCCAATCTGCTTACGCAGAGGCCAGCAAGAGGGACGCAGTCAAGTCTTCTTGTCAGTTTGTCGAGATCCAGAAGCAGTGCTTCAGTTCTTCAGCAGTGCTGGTCTGGTAGAGATTCTGTCGATGCAGAATTGTGCCTAGCTAAGTCAACAAAGAGCGGGAGGAAGGCAGTCACTCAACAGATCTGAGCCAAACAGATCTGAGATTCGATCAGGAGGATCGGAGAGAACTATTCGATTGTTTTTGGCTGAAGATTTCCAGGAGGGAAATTAGTTTTCAAAAGTAGCAGTTTCTAGAGGGTTTCTAGTCACCAAGAAACCCAAATCCAACATTTTTGTATTGCCACAGGAAGAGGGATAAGAATACTGGTTCTATCAGATTTGAGCTATATGGTTTCTCATGGGCTGAGGGATCAGGACAGGTTGGACGGTGTGTCCAACTTCGTCATCTGGAGGGCCAGGATCCTATCAGTCCTGGATGAGTACGACATCAAGAACCATGCAGAGAATGTCCTAGCTAAGCCTACAGATCCTGATCCTCTGAAGAAATTTAATGAAAATCAAGCGCGAGCTAAGCGTTTGATTATGGACGGAGTAAAGGATCATGTCGTGCCACACATTGTCGGAAAGAAGATGGCAAACGAGATGTGGACCGCTTTAGAGGCCATGTATTAGGGAAGCTCCATTCAACGGAAAATGCTTCTAGAGAACCAGATGAGGCTATTTTAGTGCAAAAGGGTGAGGAGGTAGATCCCTTCATTTTCTGACTTCAGTCTATCCGAGATCAACTAATTGCCATGGGTGCACCTCCTGACGAAGGGGTCTTGGTAAGGACTACCCTGAATGCAGTCACCGAGGAATGGGAAATGTTTGTCCAAACCATATTGGGCAGGGCAGCGTTACCATCCTGGGCGGACATGTGGTAAATCTTGTGCCAAGAAGAGATCAGGAGAATCACTAAGACGCAAAACAGCAGCATCGGAATGGTGAGGGTGAAGAAAAAAGAGGAGGATGATGCAACCCTTGCATCAACGAAACGAAAGCAGCAAGGGAAGAAGAAGAGGGACCTATCCAAGGTCCGGTGCTTCAACTGTGGCAAACTTGGACACTTCGCCAACACTTGTCCTAAGAAGAAGGACAAAGGAGCTTCTGATTCCAAGGCTGCAGTAGCAAAGGATGATGGGGGTGGAGATGATGTAGCCATGAGTGCTCATGAGCCACGTAAGTGGGGTGACATGGATCTGTAGAGCAACTACAAGAGGCGGGATCCTTGAGTCAGCCCTACTCTTGGATCACATACGAGCTACGGGAGCGTTAAGATGGTAGCGGGACAAGTGGGAGATGGATGCAGAATTTCACAGTGAAGCAGAAGGCAGTGCTGAGATGCTGTGGAGGGAGCAGCGCAGTCCAGAGGCAGCAGAGCAGAGGCTGATGGGACTTCAACAGCGCAGAGAGGCAGTGCTCACGTAGTGCAGAGCTGAACAGTGCAGTGGCTTCAAGAGGGCAGCGTAAAGCAACAGCCAAGGGAGTTTCAGGGTTGTCATTGATGTCAATATGGCATTGTTGAGATGACAAATATTCTTTCGCTACTTGAATAACCCTTGTTTCCCTAACCTCATGCAAACCCTAGGAGAAAACCCTAAGCATGAGATGATGCAAAATCCCTAGATGACAATTCCCTAATCTAATGATGCATGATCTAATGATGAATGAAGGAGCCTTTTTCATGAAACCCTCCTAGGCACATTTCCTAGCTACATGAAACCTTAGATGGTTTGCCCTAGAATGACGCAAGCATAAATGCCAAAAGCCCTAATCCTTATAAATGAAGAATACATACAAGAACCGTAGCAATGCATGCAAAATGAATGAATAAAGGCCTAAATAAATATGTTGAAGAAATGCCTTAATCCTAATAAATGAATAATGCAAGTCCTATTGGTAACTACATGATGTCCTACCTAGGTTAGGGGATGAAGAACATGTATAAAAAATTTATGGAACATTTATCAAAGCATTCATGACTGCACAATTAACTCTTGAAGACTGGAGTTATATAATCAAATACCAATAGAAATGGATCGCTTCAAAGGCCATGAGAAATATAACCTATTAAAGGATGAGAAAGAAAGAGCGTGGAAGATATAAACAAAAAAATGAGTGTCATTTTCAGTGTGGAGGATTCACAATTTTCTATTAAAATTATTTAAAAAATTAATTATGACAGTCATACACAGGTCGGATTTTCCATGGTCATGTCGGCCCCTCCAGCCCAACCGACATGTCTTTTCGTTAAGTCAAACAACTATAAATATAGGTCTGAGCTCATCCATTTGAATCAACTTTTTCGGTGAAGAAATCACAGTACTCTGTGCAGATTTCAGAGATAAAAAGAAGAACAAAGATAGGAGGCCGAGAAGGATATAGGAGTTTACGTTTTGAGCAGTTACACCAGAATTGGAGGTTAGCAACTCGGATTGCAGATAGACACTCCTGTGGAGCTCGGATTTGGAAGACAAATCTATGATCTCAGACCTACAATTCTGTTGGACTATACTACAACAAACCTGTACCAAGGACTACATACCTCGAAAATTTCAGATCTGTGAACTCGGATTGCAGTGGTGACTTTGAACTGTTGTAAACAGTACACCTGTGGGCAACTAAGGTGGTTCTGACTGTGTGAAGGCACAGGCTTGTGAATTTTTAGCAAGTGGACTATGTTTATGGAGAGCTCGAACTACAGAACTGTTCATACCTTGGACCTGTAGCTTTGTACCACAGCTCAGAATCCTGTGATCACTGTTTTAGACCCTCGGACTTTACTACTATTGAGACTTGTGGAAAGTCTCTCACATTTAGACCTCTGGACTTGTGAAGAGGCTACACTTAGCAACAATTGACAGCCACCTTGACTTTGTGGAGCAGACCTAAACAATCTTCGATCTTGTGGTGACATACCTCAGACTTGAGTAGTTGACTTTGTGGCAACTTGATGTGCAGACCTATTAAAGAAAACTTGAGGACTTGAAGCAGATTCTTGGAAGGAATTTTTGAGGCATATCTAAAGAAAAATCTTGAAGCAGATCTGGAGCAGCCTCATTGAAGAACTTTTGTGTTGACTTGAGGCAACAGACATTGGAACATTGAAGACATTGTGAAGCACTTAATGAATTATTTGGTGGTGTCCTTGAGACTTAGTGCAGCTTACTGAAGACAGCTTGTTGAGAAGCCTTAGCTGATCTTGGAGACATTATTTTAGACCATGATGCATTGAAACCATCATGAGGTAACTTGGAGAAATTGTTTGGGTACAATGAAGAGCAGTGGTGACACCTTCTAAGAAGAAAATGTTGTCATTGATGACGTAATGTGGAGACTACAATGAAGACTAAGTGAAGATTGTCAAGGCTCGTTGAAGAAGACTTTGGGAGCCGTGAATAATAACCAAAGATATTTTGACGAAGTGAAGTTGTGGGTTGGAGCCCAAGAGGTTGGAGCCTCATAGAGACAAGGTCGGTGCCTTGGAAGATAGGGTTGGAGCCCTAGAGGATAGGAGTCCTCAAGAGACCAGGTTGGAGCCTGTACCAGATATAGGGTTGGAGCCCTTGAGGTTGGTGTCTCAGAATTGACAAGGTTGGAGCCTTGGAAGTCCAAGTCGGTGCTTGGCAAATACAGGTTGGAGCCTGGGAGATTGAAGATTGGTGTCTTCATCTAGAGTTGGAGCCCTACATATATTGTACTTGATTTATTGTAAAGAAGAAATTAATAAAAGCATTTATTCTTATTGTTCATTTTGTGTTCTAAATATAGGTGATCTAACTGGTAAAAATAACAATTGAAAGAAATCCTGATTCACCCCCCTCTCAGTATTTCCAACAACAGCCTGAATTGTCTGTCAACGATTGGGCAGGAGTCTTTTGTTGCTTACTTCTCGGCAACTAAGTTGCAGTGCAACAGTTAGCAGTGGCGGTGCTATCGGCAGCATGATGCAACAAGTTGAGAGGGAGTTGCAAAACAAATGTGGCAGTGACATGGGAAACAGTACAGAGAGCAGCAACGAAGTGGATGGAGGGCAGCAGGGCAAGCATCAGCAACATAGAGACCAATGCCAATATCTTGCGATACATGGTGTGGATGTATTGCTAGAGCACACTCCGTGCTAAGAGGGAGTGTTGAGATTTTGTGTATTTTGGGTAGCATCGGGTGTGCTCTAGCCCTGAAAATTTGTGGAGGGGCTAAGAAACACATCACCTCCAAAACCCAGAAAGCGTTTGGAGAAATTTCATCTGGTGTTGAAGTTATTCAAATAATTAATTTTTTTAATGAGGACCCTAAGTCTAAACTTAGGAAATTAGAAAAATTAAAGTGAATTAATTAAACACATGTGCTGAAATATTCTAAGTGATGTGGATCAAACAGTCTTTTAATCGCAGTCGTTGATAAGAGATTTAATCACGGTCATTGATGTGTTCAACGAAAAAGTATAAGAGAAAGGCTTGAGGGTCAGTTGGAAACACACACACAGAGGCAAAGCTGAGAAACTGAGCTGGAATTCTAGGGCAGGGTTTGCTAAGAATTTCTGGAAAGTTTTCTACAGCGAGGGGTAGTATTGGCTGAGGGGATGATTTGATCCCGGAGCCAAGGGTCAGCAGGAAGCAGAGGAGCAGCATTCAGGAGAAGTGCAGAGAAGCAAGGGCAGCAGTGGTAGCTACGCAGCGCAGAGGCTTTAGCCACTACGCAGGCCCAGGAGGGGCAGCGCTGCAGCTTCAGGAGGCCACCAGGGTTACGCAGAGGCCTTCCAGAGCAGCGTAAGGACTACGTTACCCAGTCTGGGGTTACGCAGTCCCCTTCTGAGCAGTGCAGAGGCATGCAGAGCCTAGCAGGGATGACGCTGGGGCTTCAAGGGCAGCGTTGGGGTTTCTAGGGCCAGAAAATAGCTGAGTCTTATAAATCTTGTTTGAGGGTGTGGATCAGTTAGCTTTTGGTCTCGAAACAACAAGTATTGTTGCAAATCTATTATTTTTTCTGTCGAGTTAACCAGTTGGGTGCCTAGATTTGTTGTACTCAGATTCTACATAATAATAATAAACCCTCATATCTATTGCATGGGTTTTCTCGCATTGGGTTTTTCCGGGGACTATTGTCCGAATTTTTTTTGTCATTTTGTTTGAATGAGCGTATTATTCAGTAAATGATCTGCATGTGTGTAGGCTGTTAGTAGTGTTTACTTCGATATTTTCTAAATATTTTCTGGAAATAACTTGTATAACTTAATCACAAGTAGGAGAAGTAAACCAAGATACTACAGTAGGATTTCTGCATTACTGTATTAAAATTTTTTCACAATGAGTAGTTGCCCAGTGTTGGCAATGCCCGACTTCACGCAGCCCTTTGTGTTGGAGTGTGATGCTTCAGGAGAAGGGGTAGGCGCAATATTAATGTAGGGGGGTCATCCGATAGCTTTCGAGAGCCAGAAGCTACTGCCACATGAGAGGCTATACCCCATATACGACAAGGAGATGTAGGCCAGCATGCATGCATTGGCCAAGTTCAGGCAGTATCTTGTGGGGAACAGGTTCCGAGTGAGGACCGACCACAACAGTCTTAGATTCTTCCTTGAGCTAAACAGTTGCAGGAGAGGCAGCAAAAATGAGTCAGCAAGATCCATGCTTATGATTTTGACATCGAGTATGTCAAGGTGAAGAAAAATGTGGTGGTAGATGCGTCATCACGGAGGTCGGCAATGCTGTCCTTGATGAGTATTGACTCAGACTGGAGGGCTCAGCTTTTGGTGGAGTACTCCAAGGACCGTTTTACATGTGAGATGCTAGATGGGTAGGTGATGGATGACCGATACCGCGTGATAGATGAGGTCATCTATTATCATGATCGGATATTATTGACAAGTAACTCCCAACTCAGGAAGAAGATTTTGCATGCAGCCCATGACTCACCGCTTTCAAGCCATCAGGGGTTCACAAAAACATACAGGGCCATTAGGGAGAGGTTCTCTTGGAAGGGCCTCAAGGAGGACGTACTTCGGCATGTCCGGGAGTGCATAGTTTTTTAGCGGAACAAAGGAGAGTTGAACCACCCAACAGGTTTTCTACAACCGCTTCCCATTCTAGAGGGGAAATTGGAAAGCATCTCCATGGACTTCATCACCAGATTACCCATGGTGTAGGGCAAGGATTTCATCTTCATAGTGGTTGATCGACTGACGAAGTATTCTCATTTCTTCGCCATCCCAGCTCGGTACACTGCTTCGTAGGTGGCTGAGTTATTTTTCCGAGATGTCTTCACACTCCATGGTCCTCTAAAGACCATAGTCAGTGACAAGGACAACCAGTTCATGGGAGGCTTTTGGCAGGAGTTGTTCCGTTTGGTGGGCACAACATTAACACCCAGTACTAGCTACCACCCACAGACGGACAGACAGACTGAGATAGTGAACAAGTGGCTAGAAGGCTACTTGAGAAACTATGTCACGGGGTAACAAAAGACTTGGCTACGCTAGCTTCATTTGGGGGAGTACTATTACAACATGACATTCCACATGGCAATTGGTATGTCTCCATTTTATGCTTTATACGGTTATAATCCCTTAACTTTTGTTGATGTGATATTTGGAGCTAGCAAGGCCCCTAGGGCCAAGAATTGGATCCAAGAGAACCAAGACATACTTCGGGCTCTCAAGGATAACTTAAAAACAACACAAAACCAGCAGAAGCTATACGCAGATAGAGGTCGCGTGGAGAGGCAGTTTGAGGTGGATGATTTGGTATACCTCCATCTTCTGTCGTACAAGCAGTCCACGCTGAAGCAAAAAGGGGCTGAGAAGCTTAAGCCATGCTTATATGGACCATACAGGGTGACTATGCGGGTTGGGGAGGTAACATATGAACTGGAGCTGCCAACTGGAAGTAAGATTCACAACATTTTCCATGTCTCGTGCCTAAAGAAGGCTTTGGGACAACATGTGACAGCCACTATGGAGCTTCCGCCTACGAATGATGAGAGGCACTTGGTGCTATAGCCAGAGGCCATCTTGGACACTAGGGAGAGGCATCTGAGGAGCTGGATAGTGAAAGAATATCTGATCAGATGGCGAAACCTTCCAGATGAGGATGCCACTTGGGAGGGGGAGAAAATCCTGCAGCATCCATCTCTGCAGTTGCTTGAGGACAAGCAACATTTTGGTGGGGAGGACTGTAATATTCCAAATTAGCGGTCAGCTAATTGGAATATTAATTTTGTCAAATTTTGCCTTTTCTAAAGTTAGCCGGAAATAAGATGGGTGAGGGTGACCCACAAATAAACTTTATAACTAGAGCGCTTTTTCAAATTCACTAAGGCAAAGATTAAAGTTGAAGTGGGACCCGTAGGACCAGCATCATGCAGTAGAGAGTAGCCTAGTGGCAGCGCAGGAGAGGCAGCAGCATAGGCAGCGCAGGGACAACGTGGGGACATCCATGGGACAGCTGCTTCGCAGTGGCAGCGCAGTCTAGTGGGGCCTAAGGGAACGTTGGGGGATCAACTAGGTAAAAGAGGATGAGAGAAGCTCATTCCTTATTCATTCAATCATCAACTAATTTTCTGTCTGGTAAACCAGAAGCACGCTTGAGCTATTTAGCCGAGTTTGCAAGTGCTATTTAGCATAGAGATTTTCGAGCGGAGATCTCATCCTCATCCTCGGGGGACTTCGAGTGCCCGCTCAGGAGAGGAGTTACATTCAGTTTTGGAGAGAGGCATCATAGGTACACCTTCAGGCATACGCAGTCCTTCCAGGACAGCACAGAGGCCACGCAGTTAGCTAGGGGATTAGGCAATCCAGCAGTGGAGCAACTTTGGGGAAGGAGGAAGAAAGATAGATTTCAGCCAGGATTTTTGTGAGGAGGTCAACCACTTCTTAGTAGTGTTCTTGAGAAAATTCCAGCAGTTGTTTCCAACTGTTTAGCTAGAAGCTTAGTGTGCCCAGCAGAATAGCGTACCAAGCCCAAGAGGGTGAATTTCCGGGGTCAGCCTTATGGAAAATCCTTCTCGGGTTTTTCTGGGTTTGTTGAGGAGAGTCTGGAGTCCAAATCCCGGAATTTTTTGAGCAGTAGAACAGCCTCAACACGCAGTCCCTTTCCAGCCAGCAACAACAATTCCAGACAGGGCAGCGTAGAGGAGGAGCCACGCAGAGCAGCAGATTAGCAAGGATTTATGAGCAGGGTTTGAGGGATTATTTTAGCCTGCCTTGTGCAGGCCAAGGTGCCATCTTCCTAAGCACCGTCTTGTACCTTTCCCATTCAGAAAATTAATATGTAGTTTTAGTCTTTGTATGCTCTATATTACTGCTTTTTCCCAATTTGGGATATTACACAATCAGCGTCAACATGTGTGCACAAGGGGAGAATTCCATCAAAAGGGTGTCTCTACATGATAATCAAGTGATCTAACCAACATGAAACCCCATAACAACTAGTGCACTCACTTGTGTCTCAAAACCACCTTAGACCATATAAAAATAATCACAATAATGTATGGATTAATGTGAAGAGGATTACATATGCCAATTGATTCAAAAAGTGAACAATGCTAGTAACAATAAGGTGCCAAACATAGGCCAGATGTAACCAAGGTGCTCAGGAGCTCCTCCTCGGCATCATGTACCACCAACAATGTCTGACTATATCAGATCATCCAATCATGTGATGACTAGAAGAACATAGGAGCAGAATCGTGTATAATGCCGTCTCCATCATGAACAAGTTATACACTCAGAATGTCACAACAAGGCTACATACATCATAACTGGAAATCCTACTAAACTCTAGGGGCATCAAATAACTGTCTATGCAAGCAGCCACTCTTCTCCAAACACCATGCACCCACCACTGAGACAATGGTCAGAATAAGCCTTAAGGGAAGTGCTAGGAAGATTGTGTGCATCCATAATAGTGCCCCTGGATTTGATCAATCATCCATCAATATGATATGCAAGTATCTATCACATGAGATGAAAAGCATAAGATAACCCTCATGCAGGATAAAGGGTAACAGATAGTACAGAGCTATTTTATCGTATCAATTTGAACACTGAATTAATGAAAATGTTTATTTTCATGTTTAATATCTGCTTTTGCATATATTGCTTTTCTGGAGCTGCCTTCATATATTTCTTTTCTGCTGAAAATGACCTTGTGTAATGTATAAGTTCAAAGCCTTTTGTGATGTCAGTGCACATATGCTTAATTATCATGTTTAGTCTTTCAAAGTTCTTTTTGAAGACCATTCCTGGTGTTCTCTTGGCTAAGTGTTATGTCAAAATTCACTTGTACAGGGCTTAGCTGATACGCAGAAGCCACCAGATATGATATCAGGGAGTATGACTGGAGGTATAAAAACTCTCATACACTTGCCTGAATATAGGCATATTAATGTAAATGCTGTGTTAGGATGATTTTCCAATCAAACTAATGAAACTAATGATAACTCCATGTATTCCACACACTATCTGAACAAATATATTTCCTGTCAAATACAATTGAAATAGAAGTTTCTGTATTCTGTATATTCTAGTACATACACAGTGGAGATTATCAGTGATTTGGGTAGGTTGGAAGGTAAGTGAGTATTTTAATACCCAGAGAGTATGGATAGATGTTAAATAGCTGGATTGAATTTAACCCAAGCAGAGTTGAGATTTCAACAATGCATATAATGAGGGAAAACTACACATGATTCCTCTTTCGTCTATAATGCAAGTAGCATCTATGTTGAATTTCTCATAATTTATTTGCTCCTTGTAGTCGCATTTTTTTGAGTTTTCTTGGTCTCTTTTAGCATGTGGAGTTTTTTCAGTTCAGACACTCCAGACAGAATCTGAATATTTTTGTCTTGAAATTTATTTTTCTTATACTGTTCAATATTCAGTTAAATATTTTCATGACACATCGGAGTTTTTGTTGTGTGCTTGAGTCTTTGTAACTGTTGAAGGCTTTCTATAGCAACTACCCTTATCTCAACCAACTAATATCTCCAAATGAGGTTGTTCCAATTATTTGCAGGGCCACTCACTGATCCATATTCTAATTTGCTAATTTTAAACACTAAATTACTAGGAGTGGAGTGTGACAATTACAGATATGAGTTTTTCCCTTTTTAATTGTATGCAATCACCCCATTCATGTTGCATTCACACTAGTCATCATAAAAAATCACCAATTTATAATCATATGAGCAGATAAAAGATTGAACAGAACATAAGAAGCTTCGGTCTAAGCTTTAAGCAATTGCTTGAAACGATCCTGCACTGTTTGCCCAAAATTAGTTTATCCTGGATGTAGGCTATAACTGCTCATAGCCGATCAGATTTGAAATAAGAGATGCATCGTCTAATTAATATATATATATATATATATATATATATAGATAGAATATGTTTTTGTAATCCACTATATAATTTGGCAAAAAAGAAAAGGACATTGACTGTGAAATTTTGATAATTCCTGAATTTAACTTTTGAGATGATGCTTATTTGAATATATTTTGGCAATAAATGTTTTTTGGTAACAACCCTATGGTCTAAAAACGTGAAGCTTGTTACTGCTCAAACTAACAGGGTTGGCAAGGTTCAACCAACGCTGCTAAACGGTAAGCAATTTTAGGAACACACCCATTGTTACCTTAGCATATTCCTCTCACTTTAGGTTAACTTCTACAAAACACCAAGGGTGATATCCCTAAAAACACATACTCAACCAAAAGTATAAGTAGACCAGTTCCAAATTACACATATATGGAAGAGGCAGGAGTTAATTTAATGAAAAAATCTAATCTGATAAAAGATGTAACAACAGAATTATGTTGCAGACCAGCAAAGAAAATACTCAATGAATCAATGAAATAAGCTTGGAAAATACCAAAAATTGAGTATAAAGACTTCTTACCACCATGGGAAATGATTTGGAACTTTCATCCCTGATTTATGTGGTTGTAAAAAGGAGATAAACTTGTTGTTCAAGCCTGCAATTTTTGTAACTTCTGAAGATTGCACTAGGACAACAAGCAGACCATTTTAGGGGTCCAGAACTAGTTTTTGGTGGACGTAAAACTCAAGGAACTTGGTTCGAAGTGTTAATGCTATGAAAATCCTTTCCAGTAAGCACAAAAACACCAAATGTGGATGATTAATTGAAAAGATATTCTATCTGCAAGTTAATAGAAAATGGCCCTCAACCGTGAGGTTTGAAAATTGACATAGTCCAAATGAGTGATTAGACCTGCAAAATGGTTTGGACAGCCAATATATGATTTAAAGACAATGAGTATTTAATGAAAACACCTTCAAATCAATTATAAGGATACAAGAGATTTGTGCTTTGAGTTTCATGTATCCCAAGGCAAGGGTTTGCCTCTATTTGCCTTCGATTGCTGTAAATGATTTTCAGAACCTGTAATGAGCCTTGAAACTCTTGGAAATAATGTTAGAACAATAATATAAGGTAAAACAAAAGGGGTTGTACAACCTTAGGGCTTCTAGGGCCTCCCAAAATGCAAATTTATAGTTGTTTATCCAATGAAGATGATCAATTGATGACTAGTGAAAAAATTCACTATTGAAATATGTTTTTGGATTTTGTTATATATTTTTTTATTTTTTTGAAATATTTGTTTTTTTAAGGATTTTTTTATTTTTATTCTAAATACAAATTTTGGAATTTTTTTGTAAAAGATATTTGATTGTAAATTGTTGGAATAGGGGGATGATCCATTTTCCAAAAGAGTCAAGGATAGGGAATTATGTCCACTTTTAGATTTTGTATCACAATGATTGAGGTCTTGATACTAGGTGGAACACCAAGGATATGACCCTAGAATCAAGACAAGACAAGAAATGGAACAAAATTCTACTAGGAGGGTTTCCTATGGAACGAATCCTACAACCAGAGAAATCAACAATTATACAAGATAAGGTTACTTACCTCAAGGGGGATGCTAAACACGTCCCAAAAGAAAACAACAATACCTTGTATGAATTAAGAGAATGGTGTGAGATAAACTCTAGATTCCTCTTTCAAGCCTTCATGAATCAATTTCCTTAACCTTTTAGTAACTTTGAGACACTCCACAAATTGCCTTTGAATATTTTAGATCAGCCAAGCGAGAGAAGAAACTTCACATGTAAACCCTTTTGTCTCATGGAAAATTTCACATTTTGATAGATTTAAACAAGTTCACATTGATTTTACGAGGAGGAGAAGGCCTTAATTTATAGATAATTCTCTTCAAAAAATCCTCCTTGGTCTACCACAAAACAAGCGACTTGACACCCAAGAATGCTACATCGATGTGGCCAAGAGGGGTTGTTTTAACCATATATGACAAAATGTTCCACTTATGATTGCATGGCAATGTTACCTGAAATAGGCATGAAGGGTCCTCGCATTAGGACAATTATAATTTCGCATATCTCTCTGTAGTCTAGGATGGGTAGCAACAGAATGAAGTTCGGATGTATCTCTCTTTGAGATTTCGGGTGGATGGGACAAAGATAAATTCGGATGCATCTCCGATTTCGGTGAATGATGGCAGAAGACAAGTTCAGATGTTTCTCTATGGACAGTGGCAGCGAGAAGTCTGAGATTCGAATGACTGTTTCAAGAGAAGAAATTTCGGTGCCCTAGACAGAGTAACACAGTTCGGTGAGAAGACTACTACTGTATTTCACAGTGACAAGTCTATAGTTCGGTGAGAAATTTGCTTTTGTAATTTGGTGAAAAGGAATTCGGTCTACTTCAGGAATTCAGATCACAAATACAATGACTTATTCAGATCTCAGAGAAGAGAAGAATTCGGTTTCATAACAGAGTTTGGACAACTGTTACATGAAGGAGATCTCAGTGATGACAACATCTTGATGCTAAAAGGACGAAGTGGAAGAAGAGTCAAGAAGAGTGACTGTGAAGAGGACTGTGTCTTTGTCTAGGAGTGGCTACTAGGTCAATGGTCTTGGTCTTGGCATTCATCAATTGGAATATCTATAAGAAGAATTTGTGTGGGTTTTTCTCTCAAAGAATGAGAGGTTTTGGCCCTGGCTCATAGCCTACATGTTGTGTCTCTTGTCTACTTATGTTTATGCATTGGCTACTGTTTGATGAAGAAGAACACTAATAAACTAAGAAGAAGAATATCCTAATCCAAAGAAGTAAAAATCATTCACAAACAGTCACTAATGAAGAGAAATCACCTAATGTTAATGCCCTTGATTTCTCAACATGGTGTCAAAGCTAAGGTATCAAAGTCAAGGAAGGGCATCTAATCTAAGAGACACTCAAGGATCATATTTCAAGGATGGCATCAAAGAAAAGTGAAGGATCTACATTGAAGAAGATCATCAATCAAGTCAAGGCATCTAGAAGTCTACACTAGGAAGAGTATTGGATCCTATAATATTTAGCAAAAGACCACAAAGACCCCCATCAAGATGAAGAGATCTACAAGGCAAGGCAACCCAAAGTATAGAGAAGCAAGATCACATCATCTTGGAGATCCTAGAAGCATTTCTGATCTACATTCATTCACTACCAAAGAAGTCGAAGTATCTTGAAGGCGAGAAGGCATTATCATCTTCAAAAGCTCTAAGGCAAGCTCCCTATCATTGCAGCAAGGATCTCATTCTTATACTTAAAGAATATCATCCGAGGAAGCATCAATACATCTTCTTCAACCACCATCAAAGTGTTCAAGTTGAAGATTTCATATTTACTTGTCAAGTAAGTATCTTTGATTCTATAATCAAATTTGGTAAAATGACTTCGTTTTGCAAGGAGATCTATAAGTTGGTTGGATCATCGAAATTCCTTGCATGGAAAAAGGAGGATGGACATAGTCCTCAAAGAAAGTGAAGTCATTGAACACGTCAATTGAAAAGGTCTCATCTGAATACATGGAAAGGGATTCTTATGAAAGATCCTCTCAATATTGGTGACATCAAAGGGATGTATATGATAAGCTCGTAAGACTATTCTATGAAGATGCAATAAAGCAGGTCATATCACTTAGACCTGATCTACTCAAAATTGAAGGTATCAAAGAATGAAGGGATATATTCATAAGATCTAAATTGCAAGATCTGGAATGAGATAATCATCATTGTTCTAAATATCAAGGTAACAAATGTCCATGGGGATAATAAAGTCACCTCATTCAACAACTTGTGGTTTCTATGCTTGATGGAAGAAGACAAGTTGAGGGCAAAAGTATTGAAGGTTAAAGGACTCAAACATTTGCAGGAAGGAAAGGGAAGTTTAGAAAATTTGTTCCTCAGAAAAGAAAGAAGAGCGTAGCTAAGATTCAATGCTATGGAAAAGTTATGAACATTACAAAAAGGAAGCCCATATCACCGGAAAGATGGAGGAAGCTGAAGAGAAGAAGTCCAAGGAAAGAGGGAGTAGGAGATATTTACTATGATTAAGATGTGAAAATTTCTGAATATCTCAAACAAAAACCCTACTGTTAATTTTCAGATTTACTTCTCCTATGTACATTAAGTTATTAATATGAAATCTGCAGCATTAACATCAAAGTAAATACATTAACAGCCTACACATACAGATCTAAACTGAATAACATGCACAATGACAAAGTGACACACAAGGATTTTATGGACAACTATCCCCGGAAAAACCTAATGCGGGAAAACCAGTCTTCTGGCTGCTGGAGAGTTTTATTATTAAGTAGAATCTAAGTACAACAAATTTGGGCACCAAACTGGTTAACCCGACAGAGAAATAATTAAATTGTAGCTATACCTTTGTTTTGGAGACAGAAAAACTAACTGATTCACACCCTCAAACGGGATTTACAAAACTCAACCCTTTTCTGTCTTTAGAAACCCCAATGCTGCTCTGAAGCCCTTTGCGTTAGCCCTGATGGCCTGCGTCAGCCCCTGCGCTACTCAGGAAGGGCCTGTGTCGCCCCAAACTGGGTTACGTTGCCCATGCGCTTCCCTGGCTGGGCCTGCGTCAGCCTTGCTAGCCTCCTGCTGCCCCTACGCTGCCCTTTCTGGGCCTGCATCAAGCCTGCATAGCCTGTGAAGCCTCTGCGCTGCCTCGGTCTGCTGCTTCTTTGCCCTTGTTGTACTCTTGTCCTGGGATCAAACCATCCCTTTCGTTAATACTAACCCTCGCTGTAGTTGAAACACTTATGAAATTCTCAGCAAACCACGCCCTAGAATTCCGCCTTAGTTTCAGTGCTTTGCCACTATGTGTGTTCTCCAAGTGACCCCAACCCCTCCTCTTATACGTTTCTCGTTGAAACATCAACGGTCGCCATCTAATCTTGAATCGATGGCTAAGATTAGAAGATGCTTGATCCGTGTGACTTAGTCATTCATCACATGTTTAATTTAATTAACTTGAATCTTTTAATTTTCCTAAGTTAGACTTAGGGTCCTTAATTAAAAATATTAATTAATTAAAGATCTCTTAAACGGGATGGAATTTCTTAAATCTCTTTCTGGGTCTTGGAGATATCATGTACTCTAGTCCCTCCACAAAGTTTGGGAGCTAGAGCACATCCGATGCTACCCCAACACCTCAAAATCTCAACATAAAATAGTCTCCCTCACAAAAAAGTCTTGTCATGGCTCCTAAATATTTTATAGGATATGGCTATAATAAATAATAAGATGCATTGTGGCATCATGGAAGCATTAGAAACAAGAGCTCGTGACATCACCATGGGAAATCATAAAGGACAAAAGGAACAAAATCCATGGCAGTAAAAAAGAAAACATCTGCTGGATAGGGATATGCAAGATCCTCAAGATTCTCTGATGGAATCTTCATTGGAAGATTCACCAATCCAGAGAGGAAGTAAGTGTTTCATCAGGAACTCCAACTTGTGGAATTCTTGGTATGATGGTATGATGACATAAGAGATGAAGCAGATCAAGGGGTTGAAGATCTTTCAATCAAGGAAGTTGCTGAAAGAAGCCTAGATGACTTGAAGGTAAATGAGGTATGTATGCTTGTATTTAATATTATAATGTCATTATGGTTGCAGGTAACATGGATCACTACTTCTATATTGAGAAGCATGATCAAAGGGAAAAAGGATCTCCTCCTCTAAAAGGATGCAGGAAGGCATAGGTCACACTAGATGAAATCAACATTATATGTCCTCATATGAAGTATGAGATGGTTGACTGCAATTAAGAAACTCTGATTGGAAGCTCCTGGAAATAAGATGTGTGAATATTCTTTAAGGACTGGGAATCCAAGATAAGATGTAATATTCCCAACGGGAAATAGGCAGCAATACAAGCATACAACTATATAGAAAAATGCCGGAAACAGAATATAGAGCAAGTACACATAAAATTCCAGAAATGCTAAGCCATTTTATTAATCTGAGAATATAAATGGGTACAATGGATAATCAGAATAAGAGCACCTATCCTTGCACCAGGAAAGTGAAGAACCCTCTCAGAAACAGGAAATGGCTACTACAGAAACTGCTTCCCAGCTACTGGAAGAAACTGCCGTAAACTGCTGCTCCTGGAAAGAACTGGAACTAGAGGCTGATCCCCTCGCCGGAATGAGCTAAAAATCTACAGATCACCTGTACTCGCTGCTCCGAACAAAACCCAGAAACCATATACCAAACGGACCACCTCCGAAAATCACCCCCAGAAACCCTCCTCCTACAAAAACGCTGTGCCTCCAGGAACAGCACAGAAGCTCAAGGAACACGCTGAGAAAAGGGCCTGAATCCTCCTGCAAAACCTCCGGCTGAAATGGCAACCTCCTCGAGGCTGAAGAACGCTGAAACCACAGCCAAATCACCACACAACAACGCTGCTCAACAAACACTGCGTCCTCCCTGCTGAAACTGCGTCCTCTCTCCTGGACTGCGCAGTCACTCCAAGAGACCAACTCCTCTGCAACGTCCACCCGAAAATCCACTGCAAACCACCTATAGAAACTGAAGGAAAAACCTTGCTCGAGCAGGCACTCGAAGTCCCCCGGAGCCAAGGGTGAGATCTCCGACCGAAGACACTCAATTCGCACTAAACAGTGCTGCAGACCGACTAAACAACCGGCGTGCTGAAGTAGACAGAAGTCTAGCTCTCAATATCAAAAACATATCAATAATGCCAAATGGAGTGAAACCCCCACCTTTTATAGTGCTAGCTCCCTCAAAACCCTAACTGCGTCCTTGAGTTCCTCCTTGACCTGCGCAGTTACCTTAGGAGTTTACGTGAGGCCTCTCTCATGTGTGTGTGGACCCCAAAGGCTTCCCCTTTAAGTTACAACGTTGCCTCTACTAGGGAAACACTTTATTTTATTTAAGTGAGTTAGACCCCTTTTCTCACTTTTATTTATTAATTAACTATAGTCGGCAAAACTATACAAAAATCAAATATTCCAATTAGCGGTCCTAATTAGGAATATTACAGTCTCCCCCGGAAAAACGTTGCTTGTCCTCAAGCAACTGAAGTGATGGATACTGTAAAGTTTGCTCGCTCTCCCAAGTGGCATCCTCATCCGGCAAAAATTTCTTGTTCGCAAGCAATGCTTGAACAAGCCTACTCTCTAGCTGATGCTCCCCACCGATACTGCAAAATGTGCCTAGGTCCCACTGAAACCTCTCTGTCTCCTGCATCACCCTGATATGAAGGGATATCTCAATGCCAAGATCCCAAACTGGCCTCTCACGGTACCAGCCAACCAATAGTCCTCCCGGATCCCATCGCCACTGTGGCCAATAATCGCACAAGTCCCACGGCTCGGACTGTGCACTGCCTCTGGCTATGACTAATGCTCTAAGAGGTGAAGACCACCAATGAGCATCCATGCTCTCGGGCTCCTGCTGTGATGTACCTGTGACTGCATATGCTGCCGCTCCAACTGCATACCAACTCATCACCTCTCTCCAATCCACGTCCTGACTCAATCCCATGTTGATCCTGCTCTCCTGACATTGGGAAGGAGTCCTGAAGTAATGAGAATCGATGCCCTCCTGCCGACTGGGACCTGTAACATCTACTATGTCTAAGGGCCCCTGCTCCGCTGCGCTCCCTACGAAGAATACCGTACCATCAAGAGGGTACCAACTCATGATCTCCCGCCAGTCCATCTTGGAGGAAGCATCTGATGTAGCAACAACAACTGCATGTGGAACATGCCTGGAAGGTTGTTGCCAACCCGTAATAATCTCCCACTGCCAAACTGTCACACCTACCTCCAACATCTCCAGTGGATATGGATCTGTAGCTGCTGTCACGGTCCTCGGTGTCTGTGCATCTCACTGCTCCGCCTCAAAGGATGACCCCAATGCTAGCCACATATCCATCATAGGCTCAATGTGGGCACCCATATGGACCTCACCCAAGGAACTGTCATGCCTTATGTCCATAGTATCCTCCTCTGCTGACTCAGGCTCCATCATGTGCTGCTCTAGCTGAAGCGTCACAAGTGACTCATCACCCAGAGTATCTCCTATACAGTCCCCTGACTGCTCACCCTGCACACTGTAATACGGCTGCAATTTACTGTCATCATACCTGCATGACTGCTCTTGCTCCACAGAAGCAACCTCAACTGATCCTATGGACTCATATGAAAGAGAGTCCTCACCCTGGCATACAGAAGGATTGCCCTCCTGTTCTACCTTCGCCACCTCATCTGCATCGAATATGCCATCCACCCTCTCGATGAAGCGTCGATACAATGTCTGGAGTCCAGACGCATGCTGGGCTGCTACCTCTGCTGAACCCAATATCCTCTGCTCATGCATGATCTCAACATGCCCTGAGGAAAAATGATGCATGTCTCCCTCATGACCTGCTCCCCAAGCATAGGCTCAGCAATGACTAATGTGCCACCACTGCAGAGGATCATCTCATCCCCTAAACTGTGGCTGTCAACTAGCGTACTGACGCAGCGCCACTGCTGAGAAGTCTCTCGCCTAGTGTGCTGAGTGTCATCCAAATATCTTGGGTGAACCTCGCATACCCTGCTGCTCACGCCCAAAGTGCCAAAGATCGAAAACATAATCAACTGTACCTGTGAGTGATACCAAGCGGGCCGGTGTGGTGAGTCCCTACGTATACCGCCAAGTATTGCTCCTTTGTCTCTCCATCGATCCTGGGTGAACTACTACCAAAGGTAAGCCCGATGTCCCTGTCCATGAGTCTCTCTGGAAGCAAGGCTCCAAGACCCTGCTGTGTAGCACCGTATGCCCTCGCATACCACTGATCATCCATATACTCCTCAACATGCCACTGCACACTGAGGCATACCCCTGAATACTGCTGGATACCCCATGCTACTGCTGTACCACCCTGTACCGTCTCGTGCCCTGACTGTGTCCAGGAATCTGTCACTCCCCGCGTGCTCTCAATGTGATGTAGGGCACTCCTACTCCCCAATGCAGTCCCACACACTACGGTACACCACCATGTAGCTCCATGTCCACCAGTAGTCCACTGATCACTGCTAGAGGCTCCCACACATCCATGGATGTGATGTCCTAGAGTTGTGCCTCTACATATCGGACTACCACCAATCAGTATCGTCATGTCCACCGTCACATCACTATACCCGCCGACAAATGGATCATCACTGCAAATCCTCCTCGAGGGGTTCGAGAAGTGAATCTCCCTATGGGTCAGTAGTGTTACCACCACTGCTCGGCTCCGCTGCGTCCTCTGTGCCCCACACAAAGGTGAAGAATCCTTGGCCCCATACAAGGTGCCATCTGGTGGCCTGCCAATGCCACCTCCTTCGACAAGCTCCTGCCAAGGTGTGCTGACCACCCCGTGATCCCGTGTATGAATGTCATGCCAAGACAACCTAGGGAGTCTGCCCATAAACTGGTTGGCCACTGGAGCTGACCCAAACTGCACATGCTCTACTACTAGGCCAACTGTACTCTCCAAGACATAGTCAGCCGACCTGCCTGGGAAACGGTAGGTTATCCCACCTGGATCCCAATGCCAATCTGGGGTTCCTGTACTCCCCATGCATAGAAAATCCTGCTGAGCTACACTCGGATCCATCACTATCTCCATAGCCCGCTCCACTGAGTACCAACTCAAAATCTCTCGCCATCCAACCTCAACATGTGGATGCTGTACCCTGTGCAACTCTGATCGTCTCATACCGCTATCCAAGTCAACATATGAGATCTGACTAGGTGGCTCTGCCTCTCTCTCTCCAACGGAAAGAGATGACCCAACAACATTGCTAGTCCCATCCATGCATGCCTGAAGGGGAATGATCTGACACTGCAATGTGCCCTTGGGTTGTACCATCAGGGAATCCAGTTGTTCCCCAATGTGGGCCAACTTGGCCGCCGACTTGGCACATGTCACTCTCATACCCTCCAGCTCCTGGTCCTGCAACAAAATGGCCTCCCGTACTGACGTGGCCTTCTCTCTCAAAACTCGAAGGTCCGTCCGAAGCCGATGATACCGCTGTCTGCGACCATCATCCAATACCTCTGTACCTGCTAGTGCCTCATCGAAGGTGGATACATCTCCTGACACTACACCCATCTGTGTGCTGCTACCACCCGAAGACTCGGACGCGACTCCGGTCATCACCTCAATGGATGGCTCTACTGAGGTAGGCTCTACCTTCTCCACTACCACATCAATCGACATGGCCAAGGAGGTCTCCAATGAGGGTGAATCCTGTGTCACACTAGGTGTAACCTCAGACTCCCTGCAATCCTGTGTGCCCTCATCCTCCAAGTGCGAGGTAACCATTTTAATGGCTTCCCTCTCCGATACTCGGTCAAGCTGGAAAGAGGTATCCAACTTGTCCACCCAAGCTTTTTCTGAGCGCCTGGATGACCCGTCAAATGTCGGTAGATGGAATCTGTCCACTGTGCGCTGTAAGCCCCTATCATGTGAGGTCTACTATCACGCTGGAGCTGAACATAATCTCTGCTAGTTGTGCGGTGGTAGTCTCCACCATGATAATACCGGTGCCCTTGGTGATGATCACGGAGTCTAATGCCATACTGGATCTGGAGATATTTTCTGAATGAGAGAGCCTTCATGAACTCCTGCCCGTATGCCTGGTACTCTGCAAAATAGTCACCCATGTGGCGCGGCTCCGGCTCTCGCTGTGCTGCTGCCCCTATGTCTTCATCCAGAAAAGTGGGCATGGTAGGGCGTGTGGGTGTATGTGATGTCATATGCTGAGTGGCATCATGCTCCCGCAAATGGTGGGATGTGCCTGATCCCTCACCAATCCGAAATCCCCTTGGGGTTTCCCGCTGCCTAACCTCCAGCGCAGTGAGTCTCTGTGACACTTCCTGTATGTATTGGAATGCCTTTCTAAATCTCCTCTCATCATCATCACTTGCCATCAGCTCTTTCTGCTATGTGTCTACAGGCTCCTCAGAAACTGCACGGCTGTTGCAGAACCATACTGCTGCTTAACTTCGACCTCTGATTTACCCACTGAAAACTACTCAGAAAATTCCAGGAATTTGGGAAGGTGATCCTTACCCAAAACCCAGAAAAACCCAGAAAACGTTTCTTCTAATTCCAAACTTCAAAATTTGACCCTTTATATTTTGGCCCTTTTTCCAATTGCGTTTTTGGTATTGCAACTGCTATTGCTCTGTATGATCTCTTTCCCGATGTCATAGACCCTAAGACCCTGAAATTTGAACGAGTAAAGCTACGATACCACTTTGTAATATTCCATGAGAAATGACGACAATACAAGCATACAACTATATATAGAAAAATGCAGGCAGAATATAAAACAGAAATTACACATAAAATTCGAAATGCTAAGCCATTTTTATTAATCGAGAATATAAATGGGTACAATGGATAATCGGAATAAGAGCACCTATCCTTGCAGGCACCTGAAGACTCAGCTTGAGGAAATGGCTACTACAGAAGCTGCTCTTTGGAAAAGCACCATAAGCGGCTAGCACATCTGGAAAGAAGCCCGGAACTAGAGCTGATCCCTCGCCGGAATGAGCTAAAAATCTACAGTCCCTGTACTGTTACTCAGATAAACCCCAATCATAGACCAAACGGACCACCTCAAGAAAATCACTGACCCTCCTCCTACAAAAACGTTGTGCCTCCGAACGGCGAGAAGCTCAAAAGAACACGGCGAAAAGAGCTGAATCCTCTGCAAACCCGTGAAATAGCAACCTCCCTGGCGAGAAATTTGAAAAAAAACGCTGAAACCACTGCCAAATCACCACACAACAACGCTGCTCAACAAAGACTGCGTCCTCCCTGCTGAAACTGCGTCCTCTCTCCTGGACTGCGCAGTCACTCCAAGAGACCAACTCCTCTGCAACGTCCACCCGAAAATCCACTGCAAACCACCTATAGAAACTGAAGGAAAGACCTTGCTCGAGCATGCACTCGAAGTCCCCCGGAGCCAAGGGTGAGATCTCCGACCGGAGACACTCAGTTCGCACTAAACAGTGCTGCAGACCGACTAAACAACCGGCGTGCTGAAGTAGACAGAAGTCTAGCTCTCAATATCAATAACATATCAATAATGCCAAATGGATTGAAACCCCCACCTTTTATAGTGCTAGCTCCCTCAAAACCCTAACTGCGTCCTTGAGTTCCTCCTTGACCTGCGCAGTTACCTTAGGAGTTTACGTGAGGCCTCTCCCATGTGTGTGTGGACCCCCAAGGCTTTCCCCTTTAAGTTACAACGTTGCCTCTACTAGGGAAACACTTTATTTTATTTAAGTGAGTTAGACCCCTTTTCTCAATTTTATTTATTAATTAACTATAGTCGGCAAAACTATACAAAAATCAAATATTCCAATTAGCGGTGCTAATTAGGAATATTACAGTCTCCCCCGGCAAAACGTTGCTTGTCCTCAAGCAACTGAAGGGATGGATGTTGTTAAGTCCGCTCGCTCTCCCAAGTGGCATCCTCATCCGGCAAAATTTGCTTGTTCTCAAGCAATGCTTGAACAAGCCTACTCCCTAGCTGATGCTCCCCACTGATACTGCAAAATGTGCCTGGGTCCCACTGAAACCTCTCTGTCTCCTGCATCACCCTAATACGAAGGGGTATCTCAATGCCAGGATCCCAAACTGGCCTCTCACGGTACCAGCCAACCAATAGTCCTCCCGGATCCCATCGCCACTGTGGCCAATAATCGCACAAGTCCCACGGCTCGGACTGTGCACTGCCTCTGGCTATGACCAATGCTCTAAGAGGTGAAGACCACCAACAAACATCAATGCTCTCGGGCTCCTGCTGCGCTGTACCTGTAGCTGCATATGCTACCCCTCCAACTGCATACCAACTCATCACCTCTCTCCAATCCAAGTTGTGACTCAACCCCCTGCTGATCCCGCTCTCCTGAAATCGGGATGGGGTGCTGAAGAAATGATGACCTGTGTCCCCCTGCCAGCTGGAATCTAGAACATGTGCTATGTCCATGGGCCCCTGCTCCGCTGTGCTCCCTACGAAGAATACTGTACCATCAAGAGGGTACCAACTCATGATCTCTCGCCAGTCCATCTTGGAGGAAGCATCTGATGTAGCAACAACAACTGCATGTGGAACATGCCTGGAAGGTTGCCGCCAACCCGTAATCATCTCCCACTGCCAAACTATCACGTCTACCTCCAACATCTCCAGAGGATATGGATCTGTAGCTGCTGTCACGGCACTCGGTGTCTGTGCATCTGACTGCTCCACCTCAAAGGATGACCCCAATGCTAGCCACATATCCATCATAGGCTCAATGTGGGCACCCATCTGGACCGCACCCAAGGAAATGTCATGCCTGATGTCCATAGTATCCTCCTCTGCTGACTCAGGCTCCCTCATGTGCTGCTCTAGCTGAAGCGTCACAAGTGACTCATCACCCAGAGTATCTCCTATACAGTCCCCTGACTGCTCACCCTGCACATTGTAATACGGCTGCAATCTACTGTCATCATACCTACATGACTGCTCTTGCTCCCCAGAAGCGACCTCAACTGATCCTATGGACTCATATGAAGAAGAGTCCTCACTCTGGCATACAGGAGAAAGGCCCTCCTGTTCTACCTCCACCACCTCATCTGCAGTGAATATGCCATCCACCCTCTTGATGAAGTGTCGATACAATGTCTGGAGTCTAGACGCATGCTGGAATGCTATCTCTACTGAACCCAGTATCCTCTGCTCATGCATGATCTCAACATGCCCTGAGGGAAAAATGATGCATGTCTCCCTCATGACCTGCTCCCCAAGCGTAGGCTCAGCAATGACTAATGTGCCACCACTGCAGAGGATCATCTCATCCCCTAAACTGTGGCTGTCAACTAGCGTACTGACCCAGCGCCACCACTGAGAAGTCTCTCGCCTAGTGTGCTGAGTGTCATCCAAATATCTTGGGTGAACCTCGCATACCCTGCTGCTCACGCCCAAAGTGCCAAAGATCGAAAACATAATCAACTGTACCTGTGAGTGATGTCGAAGCGAGTCAGGTGTGTGAGTCCCCACAGATACCGCCAAGTATTGCTCCTTTGTCTCTCCATCGATCCTGGGTGAACTACTACCAAAGGTAAGCCCGATGTCCCTGTCCATGAGCCTCTCTGGAAGCAATGCTCTAAGACCCTGCTGTGCAGCACCGTATGCCCTCGCATACCACTGATCATCCATATACTCCTCAACATGCCACTGCACACTGAGGCATACCTCGGTATACTGCTGGATACCATGTGCTACTACTGTAGCACCCTGTACCGTCTCATGCCCTGACTGTGTCCAAGAATCTGTCACTCCCCGCGTGCTCTCAATGTGATGTAGGGCACTCCTACTCCACAATGCAGTCCCACACACTACGGTACACCACCATGTAGCTCCATGTCCACCAGTAGTCCACTGATCACTGCTAGAGGCTCCCACACATCCATGGATGTGATGTCCTAGAGCTGTGCCTCTACATATCGGACCACCACCAATCGGTATCGTCATGTCCACCGTCACATCACTATACCCGCCGACAAATGGATCATCACTGCAAATCCTCCTCGAGGGGTCCGAGAAGTGAATCTCCCTATGGGTCAATAGTGTTACCACCACTGCTCGGCTCCGCTGCGTCCTCTGTGCCCCACACAAAGGTAAAGAATCCTTGGCCCCATACAAGGCGCCATCTGGTGGCCTGCCAATGCCACCTCCTCCGACAAGCTCCTGCCAAGGTGTGCCGACCACCCCGTGATCTCGTGTATGAATGTCATGCCAAGACAACCTAGGGAGTCTGCCCATAAACTGGTTGGCCACTGGAGCTGACCGAAACTGCACATGCTCTACTACTAGGCCAACTGTACTCTCCAAGACATAGTCAGCCGTCCTGCCTGGGAAACGATAGGTGATCCCACCTGGATCCCAATGCCAATCTGGGGTTCCTGTATTCCCCATGCATAGAAAATCCTGCTGAGCTACACTCGGATCCATCACTATCTCCATAGCCCGCTCCACCGAGTACCAACTCAAAATCTCTCTCCATCCAACCTCAACATGTGGATGCTGTGCCCTGTGCAACTCTGATCGTCTCATATCGCTATCCCAGTCAACATATGAGATCTGACTAGGTGGCTCTGTCTCTCTCTCTCTCGTGGGAAGAGATGACCCAACAACACTGCTAGTCCCATCCATGCATGCCTGAAGGGGAATGATCTGACGCTGCAATGTGCCCTCGGGTTGTACCATCAGGGAATCCAGTTGTTCCCCAATGCGAGCCAACTTGGCCGCCGACTTGGCACAAGTCACTCTCATACCCTCCAGCTCCTGGTCCTGCAACAAAATGGCCTCCCGTACTGACGTGGCCTTCTCTCTCAAACCTCGAAGGTCCGTCCGAAGCCGATGATACCGCTGTCTGCGACCATCATCCAATACCTCTGTACCTGCTAGTGCCTCATCGAAGGTGGATACATCTCCTGACACTACACCCATCTGTGTGCTGCTACCACCCGAAGACTCGGACGCGACTCCGGTCATCACCTCAATGGATGGCTCTACTGAGGTAGGCTCTACCTTCTCCACTACCACATCAATCGACATGGCCAAGGAGGTCTCCAATGAGGGTGAATCCTGTGTCACACTAGGTGTAACCTCAGACTCCCTGCAATCCTGTGTGCCCTCATCCTCCAAGTGCGAGGTAACCATTTTAATGGTTTCCCTCTCCGATACTCAGTCAAGTTGGAAAGAGGTATCCAACTTGTCCACCCAAGCTTTTTCTGAGCGCCTGGATGACCCGTCCAATGTCGGTAGATGGAATCTGTCCACTGTGCGCTGTAAGCCCCTATCATGTGAGTGCTTGTTCCCTCTGTGAAAGTTGTGAGGTCTACTATCACGCTGGAGCTGAACATAATCTCTGCTAGCTGTGCGGTGGTAGTCTCCACCATGATGATGCCGGTGCCCTCAATGATGATGATCACGGGATCTAATGCCATACTGGAACTGGATATAGGCTCTGAAGGTGATAGCATCCATGAATGCCGGTCAGAAAGCCTGATACTCTGCAAAAATGTCAGCCATCCAAGCCGGATCCATCTCTCGCTGTGCTGCTGTCCCTGCGTCCTCTGGCAAGAAGGTAGGCATGGTAGGGCGTGTGGGTGTATGTGATGCCATATGCTGAGTGGCATCATGCTCCCACAAATGGTGGGATGTGCCTGATCCCTCACCGACCTGGAAAACCCTAGGGGGCTCTCTCTGTCCGACCTCTACGGCCGTGAGCCTCTGTGATATCTCCTGCACGTGATGGAGGAGTGCATCTAGTTTCCTCTCTGCGTCTGCCATCGGGTCCCGCTGCTCTGTGCCCCGCACAGGCTGCTCTTGCTCAGAATCAGTCTCAGGTGGCTCCACAGAAACTGCACGGCTGCTGCAAAACCATACTGCTGCTTAACTTCAACCTCCGATTTACCCGCTGAAAACTACTCAGAAAATTCCCGGAATTTGGGAAGGTGATCCTTGCCCAAAACCCAGAAAAACCCAGAAAACGTTTCTTCTAATTCCAAACTTCAAAATTTGACCCTTTATATTTTGGCCCTTTTTCCAATTGCGTTTTTGGTACTGCAACTACTATTGCTCTCCAAAATTCCAGCAAACCTCTGTATGATCTCTTTCCCAATGTCATAGACCACAGGCTGAGCCAGAATTATGCTCTGATACCACTGTAATATCCCCAACGGGAAATAGGCAGCAATACAAGCATACAACTATATAGAAAAATGCCGGAAACAAAATATAGAGCAAGTACACATAAAATTCCAGAAATGCTAAGCCATTTTATTAATCTGAGAATATAAATGGGTACAATGGATAATCAGAATAAGAGCACCTATCCTTGCACCAGGCAAGTGAAGAACCCTCTCAGAAACAGGAAATGGCTACTACAGAAACTGCTTCCCAGCTGCTGGAAGAAACTGCCGTAAACTGCTGCTCCTGGAAAGAACCGGAACTAGAGGCTGATCCCCTCGCCGGAATGAGCTAAAAATCTACAGATCACCTGTACTCGCTGCTCCGGACAAAACCCAGAAACCATATACCAAACGGACCACCTCCGAAAATCACCCCCAGAAACCCTCCTCCTACAAAAACGCTGTGCCTCCAGGAACAACGCAGAAGCTCAAGGAACACGCTGAGAAAAGGGCCTGAATCCTCCTGCAAAACCTCCGGCTGAAATGGAAACCTCCTAAAGGCTGAAAAACACTGAAACCACGGCCAAATCACCACACAACAACGCTACTCAACAAAGACTGCGTCCTCCCTACTAAAACTGCGTCCTCTCTCCTGGACTGCGCAGTCACTCCAAGAGACCAAATCCTCTGCAACGTCCACCCGAAAATCCACTAAAAACCACCTATAGAAACTGAAGGAAACACCTTGCTCGAGCAGGCACTCGAAGTCCCCCGGAGCCAAGGGTGAGATCTCCGACCGGAGACACTCAGTTCGCACTAAACAGTGCTGCAGACCGACTAAACAACCGGCGTGCTGAAGTAGACAGAAGTCTAGCTCTCAATATCAATAACATATCAATAATGCCAAATGGAGTGAAACCCCCACCTTTTATAGTGCTAACTCCCTCAAACCCTAACTGCGTCCTTGAGTTCCTCCTTGACCTGCGCAGTTACCTTAGGAGTCTACGTGAGGCCTCTCTCATGTGTGTGTGGACCCCCAAGGCTTTCCCCTTTAAGTTACAACGTTGCCTCTACTAGGGAAACACTTTATTTTATTTGAGTGAGTTAGACCCCTTTTCTCACTTTTATTTATTAATTAACTATAGTCGGCAAAACTATACAAAAATCAAATATTCCAATTAGCGGTGCTAATTAGGAATATTACATAAGAATAGTCTTGGTGGAACACACACTGAGAACTCGTGTAGGGTATGATCCAGGTGAGACAATGATTAAGGTGTCTATAAATCATTGGTCTTGCTATCATTGAGCTCAGATCTCGTGGAGAGATGAAGTTGTTAGTCAAGGCCTTGCTATGTGACAATGTTGGTTGATATGATGCTTTACAAATGGGTTACCAATCCGATTCTTCTTACGAGAAATTCTTCAGATTGAGAATGACCAAGTACCATTATGAATACCTCCCTAGTTAAGAGTGAGTGTTGGAAAATGTAACTAGGTTTGCTCTTCATAATGACATGTAATTGTGACTTGTATAAATGATGTAATAAAATTATTTTTGTAAGACTTTCTTCATGGGTTTCATGAGCAAGTGATTTTAGAACATTAGGATTTATCATTTAAGTCAAAGAATTAATGTCATGCATGAAGAGCTCTTCTTGAGCATGTGTCATTGTATATGAGTCAATGTAAATGTCTAATTAGCTCTCCAAAGACAAGCACAGTCCCCCTCTTGAAAGACGACCTCCAAACAGTATGAAAGAACTCATGTCGGCTCACCCTATGAAGACACTTCGGCTTATTTATATGTACCAACAACTATAAATAGGCGTCAAGGGTCCTCGCATTAGGACAATTATAATTTCGCATATCTCTCTATAGTCTCAGATTGGTAGCAACAGAATGAAGTTCAGATGTATCTCTCTCTGAGACTTCGAGTGGATGGGACAGAGATAAATTCGGATGCCTCTCTGATTTTGGTGAACAGTGGTAGAAGACAAGTTCGGATGTTTCTCTGTGGATAGTGGCAGCGAGGAGTCTAAGATTCGGATCACTATTTCAAGAGAAGAAATTTCGGTGCCCTAGACAGAGCAACACAGTTCGGTGTGTTAAATTTAAGCAACTGTGGTCAAATTCCACTTTGGGCAGCTCAAATGACAAAGAGGATGATTGCATTGAATTCCTCTTTTCGAGCAGACCAAAATCGACCTAAATATCACCTTATTTGGACAAGCAGAAGTTGGTTTTTGAATTATTTACTAACTCATGTATATTGGGTTAAGTCGGCCTCAACCTCAAATGGACCCTCATGGAAGCTTATAAATAGAAGAGACCTCAAGCTCATTTGGATATCACAACATCAAGCATCTTCTTCTCTTCTATCTGATTGGGTTCGATACATCAACGAAGAAAGAGATTGTACGAATGTCCGAAATCACAGGTTTGGAGGTAGCTTTGAAATTAGGGTTTCTGGCTGAGTCGCGGGCTTAACACTAGTGGATATGGGCTAGCCGCGGGCTAGCTATAGACAAGGTAGCGGCTCAGATCCTAAATCCGCGGGCATGCAGTCTTATGGTAGTCGCTCTGGGTTTGATTGTTGTTGACTGTCATCTGAAGGATCCTGAAGTTGCCTGAAAGCTGAATCAAGTTGTCTATGATATATTTGACCTCTATGCACAGGTTCATGGAGTTGTTGGTTTATAATATTGTACATATTGTATTTGGATCATTGAAATTATAGTGCTTTGAGGTTTCCGCTCAGTGACAATAGTGTTTTACAGTATGCTACAGGCAGTGAAAGTATATTACAATCATCAAAATCAAATTTTTGATCTTTAGATGTGTTTCATGGATATTTTAGTTTTTGTGAAGAGATGGATCATTGTACTCTCTTTTGTTGAATCATTTGATGACAATCTACTAGAAGAATAATTTGCAAGGGTTTTCCCCATAGTGGGTTTTGCCCTGGTCTCCGATCAATCTTGGTGTCTCTATGTGTACATGCTTTTCTTCCTATGTTCCTATATGTTCTGCTACATTGATGATGATGTTATTGTTCTTTCTACATAGTTGCATATGCTGATGAATAATAATAATGTAAATCTGAATAATGTAATGATGCTATGGGGTGAACTTAAGTTGTTAATGACAAAATGCAACTATCAAAGCAAAGATCAATATAGCCCTATGAAAAACTAACATGGTTTCAGAGCTGGGTTGAAGAATAGTCATCGAGATCACCCCCATGGAGACACTTTTGATCGATGCAAGAAGAGGATGGTGGATACCTAAAAGAATTCTATGATATGAAGAAAACCCTAGGTAGTTAGTGCATGAGGATTTGATGGTTAGGGTTTGAGAGAAATCCTGGTTTATGGAGAAGACGAGACTTGATGTATGAAACCCTAGCATGGTTTATGTGAAGATACTCAAGCACTTGGGATTGATTTGATGAATCCCTGGATGACATGGTTGTTGATAAAGTTGATTGAAGGAAAATCTCTTATATGGACTATGGATAGTAATGGCTCTTGAAGACTTGTTCAAGAGGGAGAGGATCACCTCTCATTGAAGATAAGTACTGCTTGACTCTTGATGTTTCTTTGTGTCTTTACTCTTGTTTAGACTTACATCTCTGATTATTATGATTATTGTTTTGATCATTGCTTATACTTCCTGCATGCATATTTGAGTATATGGATGTATCTAACCTCCTTGATGAGATGTGATAAGTGGATCCTTCTTGAGGATCATTTGAGATGCAGGAAAGAAGAGCTAGATCTGAAAAGGTAAAGAGGCACCTGATAAAAAAGGTGAGAAGCACTACAAGTTGCCCATGAGAAGGTGCACAGGTATTTGAATACTTCAAGGTATGCATGGTATATTTTTTTAATGTTATGTTTCAGCTATAACATTGGATGGCTAGGTAAGCCCTATGGTATGTTTATAATGTCTCCTTCTCAAATGGCTCATGCATATGAAAGTGATTTGGATTTATGTTTCCTATGATGAAATGGTCCACCTGGTATTGAATATTTTGATCATGATGATCATCTTAGGCTACTTATTGTTGATCTTGGATATAGTGGCATAACTTGAGGTTTGGCTAACATCTATTGTTTTTGGAGATCCTGATTCTATGAAGAAGGTTAGCACTTTGACTCTAGTAAATGATACTCTTGACATTTGATATGCATAAGACATATTTGATCTCTTATAAAAGGTTACCTCTTTGATATGTTATTGATAATGCTTGTGATAAGTATTATGAAAGTATGTTGACACTCTTTTTGTTGTGAAAATTTCTGAATTCTCTAAACAGAAATCCCACTGCAGTAAATCTGATTTACTTCTCCTACTTGTTTAATTAACTTAACAAGTTATTTTCTGAATAATTCATGAAAACATTGAAGTAAATACATTGCGACCAACACAATTATACAGATCAAGTATTGAAGAATAAGCAACCATGTCGACAAAGGACATGCAAATTTTTTGAACAAATGTCCCCGAAAAAACCGGTGCAACAACTCTTGAGGGTTTTATTATTAAGCAGATTTATGAATACAAACTAGGGTGCCAATATGGCTCACCCAGCAATGAAAATCCTCGGAAAAAGTACCTCTATCGGGAGACAGATATTATGGCGTATCCATCAACTAGATGAAGAAACCCCACAGGTGACTACGCAGTCTCCAAATATTGTTGAGCGATGGCTACAGCAAACTGGACTGCGTCACCTTCTCTAGGAGCTGCGTCACCCTCTCTATGAGCCTTTTTGGCTCAAAAATCAAAATGTTGGATGGTTGCCCGATCTGCCCCACAGAAACCACAGCGCAACTCTCTAAGTGACTGCATCACCCTTTCTGGATTTGTGTCCCCTCTGCGTGAGCCCTACTGGCTCTACGTCAACTCTGCGTGAACCCTATTGGCTCTGCATCCCCTCTGCATGAGCCCTACTAGCTCTATGTCAGCTCTACGTGAACCCTGTTGGCTCTGCATCACCCCTCTTGGGCCTGCGCTGCCTCTCTGATGTTGATCTGCCTCTCTGCTATTGTATTCTCGGCCTTGGATGAAAAATCTCGTTGTTGAACTGCCCCTCACTGCACTGCATGCTCACTCTGAAATTCTCAGCAAACTGCTCCCCATAATTTCGAGTTAGCTCAAGTGCTACTACTCTGTGTGTATATCTCCAACTGACCCCAAGCATTCCTTTAATACTTTTCCAGTTGAAAAATTAACGGTCGTGATCTAATCTCTAACTGGCGGCTAAGATTATAAAAGACTTGATCCTCGTCACTTATAACATTCTCACCCACATGTTTAAATTAATTCACTTTTAATTATTTAATTTCCCTAAGTTAGACTTAGGGTCCCCATTAAAATAATTAATTATTTGAATAACTTAAGCTCCAGGTGGAATTTCTCCAAACAATTTATGGGTCTTGGAGATCTCATGTGTTCTATCCCCTCCACAAAGTTTCGGAGCTAGAGCACATCCGATGCTACCCAAAAATCAACAGTTGTTTTGGTAAAGTTTTATTGAATGACCTGAATTGGCCCTATTGATCATGACAAGCATGGTAACCATGATAGAACTATGAGATTGATATTCGAGATCTCTTGTTAACCATGGTTATGTTTCTGATGGCATATGGAAAAAATTTATGGATTGACTTGATAAAAGAGATATTGTGTTCATGATCTTTGAAGTGTGATGTCTCACCTGTCCGCTGCCCCTATTATGGGATGTAACCCTTGATGAAAGTTTGATGTCATGATATAATGAAAGTAACTAATGTGACCATGTTATAACCATGATGGGTATATGTTTGACTTTATGATCTAATAGATTTGTTGAGTAATGACAATATTATAGACAGGTTGATGACTGAAGTGAATTTTCATTCATAGGGAGAGTCCCTCCATTAGATCCGTTCTCCTAATGTCATGTATATTCTGTAGTATTGAAATATGAACTATGGGTATCTGACATTGATGATCTGTAGCTAAGTTTTTGATCTGAGGTAAAAGAGTTTTTCTCTAACTCTAAGCCTCAGTCACACAGAGGAAGGCCTATGGGTATGACTATGTTTGTTGAACACAAAATCGAAGTTTTGTGCATGAAATCCAAAAATCACTTGGAAGATGTCAGATGTATAGCAAATATTCAAAATATCTGAGAGCAAGGAAGTTTGAATGTCTACTATAATATGAATATGTAGACTGATTTTGTGTTTGTAGGTGATCGAGACACATATACACATTATGTTTGAATTTTGTATTACGAGGGGTTGACATGACTTGGCTGATTGATATAGTTGAGCAATTTTGGGAATTCATACATAAATTATTTTGGTATTTCATAATGGTCTTATATTGGCCTTCTCGTTCTCAACACATTGGTTGAAGTATTGACTGTTGTATGACTAGAACATGCATGATATATCCTTGACTGATATAGATGAGTTGTATGATGTCCGATAATGACTTAGACCTTTGAATCTATGTTTGAGATATGTCTGGAACTATAGACCTTACTATGATAGCAAATTTGGATATGACATGATTTGCCTTGATGACTGAAGATTCACCTTGATGATAATGACATATGAGCATAGTGACTTCCTATATGATCATGGGAATGTCTTGATGAAATTCTGGATTGATATTGCGTGGTTGAAATCATAATAGATGATGTCTTAACTTGATGAAAGCTTTACCTGTCACCTGGTCCAATGAACTAACACTGAGGTATTTATGAATTTTTTATCTGGCTTCTAAACTTTGATGAGTTGATTTAGTTGATTTCATTGCTTAATAATGAAAAGTTGGGCATGATCGTTTGGTAAAGTGTTGTGGTTGCAGTGAGCATTGCATGAATCAAGCTACCCCGATCCAGATATGTCTGAATTGACAATTATCTGATGAAGCCAGGATGTTGTATTGATACAAGCCTTCTCATCAGAAGTGTTCCAAGGTAACAAGCCTCTAATGATATAAGTTAGAGGGAGATGGCTTCTCAAGATAGAAATGATTTATCATGGCATGATGAATCGATTTCTGAAATTGGGAAAAGATAATCTATTTTGTGAAGCTATTAAAGAAGTACTGGAAGATAGAAATACAAATCCTTTGACACTCTGGTTTGAAGTTCGAGATGTTGTTGAATCTGACATAGCAACCAACAATTGATTGAAGCATTTACATTCCATTTAGAACATCCATTCGTATACATATACAGTGATGTGCATAGAACTTGAATCGATTCATGATTGGGTCGCTTCATTCACATTGAGTTGCCACTGAGAATCCTTCGAGATGTTTGCATGAGATGATCTATTCTTGGTCTGAGATATTCCTCCTATGATATATGATTGTATGGATATGCTGATGTTGATTATTGATGAGATGAGCACATATATCTGCTGCCTGAATTTGAGATATTCCATGATGAGAATTTTGTAGCTCTACCAAGGTTGAGCACAATGTTGTTAGCAAGGCTAGCTATGAAACAGGATGAAGAAGCATTTGAAGAGATGTTTTGAGAAAGTTTTGAATATGACATGGATACATTGTGATAATATCTGATTGGCAGAGAATCCCATACATATAGTTGGGATAGAGATACTCTCATATATTGAGACAGTGCAGCTGTTCGAGACAAGCTTAGGCTTGTGATTGGCACCTTCTTGAGAGGGAGGATGTTTATGGTATCCTTTTGTGATTTATATGATTATTTATGTTCTGACATGTTATTTGATTTAATGTCTTGTATACAACTGTTACTGATACATGATGATTACGTGATACAAGTATGATGAGAGAAATGTTGATCGAGGACATTGAGCCATACTCTTCCCCCTTGTTTGAGCTCCCAAGGTGAGGAATTGAGATAGAAGGCTCCTAGGGTTGAGGGAACTCTGAACAATAAGGCGTTACCCCTATCTTTTACCCACAAGGTTGGAGTAGTAGATCACCTTATCTTGGTCATTGCAAAGTATACCCTAGTTGGCATCATACCCACAAGATGGGCTTGTTGGAATAATCCCTCTCCGTCTGGCCAATGGATGAGGAGGCTTGGAGGCATGTGATCCTTACCTCTTGGTAAGTCGGGTATCTCGTCCAAGCTAGATTATGTTGGAGGTGTTCTACCACATGACTATTCAGGGTCATTGCTGAGAAAATTAGTTGGCAATGGGATGGGTTGAGTAGTAGCTCCCCTATGCCACCTATTGCTCGATATGGGATCGTAGTTGTAGCTCCCCCATGAGATTCTGGGAGGAGTAGTAGCTCCCTGATGTGATTTCAGGTTGAGATATTCCCCCTGATGATATGCTCTAGGATGATTATGCGGGTTGTAGATTTGACTCCCCGCCGATATTCCCGGGTGGTAGCCCGATGACATTTCCAAGTAGTAGCCTGATGAAAAATTTCCGGGTAGTAGCCCGCTGGTAAAGGTTTCGGGTTCTAGCCCGATGAATAGAGGGTGGTAGCTTAACCTCCCCTCCGGTAGAAAATTCTTCTTCACTAGTTTATTTATATCTGCAAAACGAATCATGTTATAAATGGGCTTGGTGAAATTCAAAATTTCCCACACACGTGCCCAAAACAAAGGATCAAGAGCGGTCTCCTCCACCTATTCAAAACCTTGTCTGTCAACTGTTGCTTTTGCCCTATCCTTTAATACCTGTCAGTGTGGACTTGATACCATGGCAGCCAATGACTCTCTTACCTTCAAAAGGCGCCTAAAGGTGAGGTAATAGCTAGAAAATCTAGTCTTTGTTATCTTCAACAACTCCATTGTTGAGTAACTGTGGAAAAGACCATGGGTATTGCTATGATTTGTAATAAATCTTATCATTTTTTTCCTCTCTTGTACAAATCAACAAGCCATCTGTATTGAGGTTGTTTGTTTTTAATTATATCATGCATCAAAAGGTTCATTGTGTGAACCAAACACCCAGACCAAAATATGTTGGGGTATTTATCCTCAATAATTGCTCTTGTTGCCTTACAATTAGCATCATTATCAGTTATGACTCGGATGACATTGTATGGTCCAATACGTTCAATTGTTTCAAGTAATGGCTCTGCAATGTTGATGTCGGTCTTGAACTTATCTGAATACTCATATGATGAAAGGAATATTTCACCACTAACAGACATAGCAAGAACACTTATCAATGACTTGCCTTTTACATTTTTCCATCCATCAGATACAATGGACACCCCATGCTCATTCCAAGAACTTGTCATTCTACTCAAAGAATGAGTTATTTTTGCTTTTTCATGATCAAGGCCCACGGTTCTAGCCTTGTCATACCCAGGGCTCTTGTATCCTTTTGGGGCATCATTAATGGCAGAAACCATTTCATGCCAATATGGTGAGCGAAGAACATTGAATGGTACCCCACATGCATAGAGAAATCGGAAAATTTTTGAATCCACATCACTCCTGGACCCTTCGTCAAGGAAATCGGATATGGTTCTACGCCTTAAAGAGATGTTTGGTCCAGGTGTGCCTCCAAATCCACTGCCATGGGTGGAAGTTGATGGACTTCTTTGTTCATGTTGGGATGGTGCATAAGATTCAATGAAACCCTTAGATATTTTAGATTTGTATTGGGCTTCCTCCTCCTCCCTTATGTATTTTGGCCCTATCTATTGCTGACACACTTACACAAGTTTTGATTCCTATATTTTTATCTCCATCCCATGGCATTTTCCCACAAAGGTGCCTTCTGGCACGGGTGTATGAACCTATGTATTATGTATTGCAATCGGGGCATATAAATTTAGTGGTTCCACCCCCTTTCCCTGCTTCAGGCCTAGTAAAATATTTCCACAATGGTGTTTGATCAATTTTAGTCGGTGTCGCTGTGGTCTCATTATCTCCACTCTACCCTAAGTCCCCTTCCTCCTCAGGTTGGTACTCCTCTTCAGGATTTTCATCATATCCACTGTAACCCACTTCTTCATCCTCCTGTTCTGGATTAGGCCTCTTTCTCCTACTCTCCAACACCATAATAACAAAAAACAAAACCAACATGAAGAAAATGCCAAGAAATATAGCCATGTCCATGATGTTTCAACTTTCAACTTTCAAGTTTTTAACCTACAAAACAATGGAGGAATGCCAAATGGGAATAGGAAAAAATGCAACATAGAAAGAAAAAAAATTCAATTTTTCAATTTTCAAGAAATTAAAATGCAACATATAAATAAAAAAAATTCATCTTTTTCATTTTTAAACAAATGAAAATGCAACATAGCAAAAAAAAATTCATTTTTTTCATTTTTCAACATGTTAATTATCAATTTATCAAACATAGAAAAAATAAATCAAATTTTCATGTTTAAACAAATTAAAAACACATAGAAAAAAAAAAATATCATTGGGGATTGGGGTCCTACCCCTTTGTCCTTCAATGATTCAATCCAAGCAGAGGCCTCCTCTCCTCTCCTCTCCTCTCCTCTCTTCTCTTCTCTTCTCCTCTCCTCTCTTTTCTTCTTCCTCTTTCTCCTCTCTTCTTTCTCTGAGCTCTCTTCTCTCTGAAATGACAAATAGAATGGGAGGGAGGGCTTTTATTCTTTCCCTCCCCTCCCCCACCCTCCCTTCCCTCCATTCTAGCGGTTGTCAGCCGCTTTTTTTTTTTTTTTTTTTCCACGCGAGTTTGCCAATCGAGAGTGTTTTTCAGCGCTCGGGAGCGAACGCTCCCCGAGCGCTCCCTCCTTAAAAAAAGCGCTCCCTAAGCGTTTTTTTTTGAGGGAGCGCTCAGGAGCATTCGTTCCCTGCAACGCTCCTGAAAAGTTAGGGAGAATTTTTTACAGCACAGGGAGCACGCTCCCTATGCGCTCCCAAAACGCTCCCGCTCGGAGTGCGTTTTGGGAGCGGGATCGAGAGGGGGGGGCACTCCCCCGCAACCCTGGTACAGACACTGTGACAATGACTTAGGTCGGGGGCTATCACTCTGATCCCCAACCTCTTTGTTCTAGTTGTCTCCCAACAACAGGCTATGGGGGGTATTCCCTATGAAAATGTGAAGATGAAGGACAAGTTGGCAACCAACGAGTTCGGGAGACTCGATTGAATGGCCTCGTTACTTGATTAATCTTAGCATTGACTTAAGGATTAGATTAGATTTGAATGTGAGACCAGTGCCTTGTGGAGTCAACTTCTTGCTTTATATTAATTAGAGACCAAGTAATTGGATGAACAATCGTTTCTTTTATGCTTAAATAACTTGGATGAAATGAAAAGATTTTGGTTGTTTTTATTAAATCCTTATTCTCTATGTGACCTTCCTCTTAACTGTTTTGGAATTAGTCTCTAGAGTAGGTTGTGGGATGGAAGCCAACGGGAAGCAAGCAGAGGCTTGATTAACAATACCTCCGCCTGTGTTCCAACCACCCGATGCCTCCAATGCTGCAAAGACTGTGGCTCTGACAACTGTAAGGTCATTGTAATAACCGCTAAAGAGGGTCTAAGTTCCTCAAGCTAAATTGAGAATGGGTGACCCTAAATGTCTATCAACCAAGCTTATTCTTGGAGGTAATTGATTAAGTGCAATACTAACTTAGAATGATATGCAAAAAGTATGAGTGATTCTTGGGTTAAAATTGATTAATGTTTTAAGTATTTTAGTTTTAATTAGCCTTATGATAATAGATACTTAATCAATTGATGGTAAGATAACCTTAACAAGAAAAATGTGTGCCAAGATCTTCAAGTGCCAACGAGTTACAAAAGACAATCCAGATGAAATTTTCTTAATTAGACAATTACAATATGCTCTTAGAGAAAGATGCCAAAGATCTACAATACAATTGCTCAAGTAACCACAATAGATATTTATCCAAAGAGGATTTAGAGCACTTAGAACAATTTAGCCAATGATTATTAACACAAGTTGCAATAATTAAGATATTTCAATGACAATATTATTCAATCATTCAAGATATGCTCAATTAGATTAGAATACTTAGAAATTCAACGCCAATGTAGATTTATTATTCAACAGGGAAGAATGACAATATGAGAGCACTTATTCATCAAATTTCCAATGTCAATTAGGATGATCAACGCAATTAGAGATCAAAAAGGAAGCAATGTGACTTAGATAAATTGACAAGATACCAAGATTTATTGTACACTTACATTATTTCACTTAGGGAAACAAAATCATTAGATCAAGTGCTTTAGAGAGTGAGACTATTAGATGAAAAATGTATCGAACTCACAACCATAAATGTGTTAGTGCGCTTGAAACAATTAGAAATCAACTTGCTTATAAAACCATGAAACAATACAATTATGATCTATAGAGAATGAGCAAGAAAATGTTTTATGTTACTTATGTCCGGGTCACATTCAAATGAGCAATTATTAAACCCTTTATTACAGCAGTGTGTAAATTCCAATTAAGAGCTCTTTCAAGTGTGAAATGAGAATCATATACTTAACCAAATATGACAAACAAACACCCAAATAAAATTATGATATCTTAGCTTCTTAATATGTGTTTATCAATGTTATATCAGATCTGATTGCACTTATGACAGTCAGCAATAAAACATAAAACAATCTCAATGATAGATGCCCAACTCATGCAATTAATTTATCAATGTCTTAGGCAAGTTATGAATGATTTCTAGAGCATATTCATGAGTGTTTTTCACTGTTATGGATTAAATATGACTGCTGTAAGTAAACAATGAATTGGGAAAGGGTAAAGAAGTCAAACCAAAGGCCCAAGGCCTTGAAGATCACTTGCCCACTTGCCCAATATTTTTCCAACATCTGAAACACAATTTTTTTATTAATTTCTCTGCAAAACCACCAAGAATTAGCTCAAAAAATCAAATGCACCCATGGAGTCAAGGAAAGGGAATAATGAGGGAAGGGATGAGGGAAGCAAGCCTCCTGGAGGCTTGGGCTAAGGAAAAAGCCTAGACAGGCCCGCAACACAAGGGAAGAAGCCCTAAGGGGCTCACGACAGGCCCAAGAGGGTTGCTGCTAGGCTTGTGGGAGGGCCAAGAGGCCCTTAAGGGCTGTGTCCTAAGATTTTAAGGCCCTAAGGGCCCACGACTTCCTTAGGAAGGGAGGCCGAGAGGACTAGGCCTTATGGCCAAGCCTAAAAAGGCCCCAAACGACCATGTCGAAGGGGAAAAGAGCAGGTCCAGGCCTAATTAGGCCTGCGACTAGCCTTGAAGGCTAGAAAAGACCAAGGCTGAGGAGGGTAGACGTCTAATCTGGAGGAGGACACTGCGCCTAAGAGGCCTAAAAAATATGAAACCCTGTCCAAAAAATCGATTTTGCTTCAGATCTTCAATTTCACTGCAAAATTCTTCAGCTGTTGGTCCTACAAAAATTCTAGATACTAGATCTTACCGTCAATGGGCCTAGATATAGCTCTAATCTAGCAGATCTTCTTGAATTTCACCTGCAAAAATAAATTTACAAGTGCCCAATGTTAGTTTTTGTAGCATCAGATGTGTTCTAGCCACGAGATTTGGTGGAGAAGCTAGATATGTATTCTCCTATACCCAGAAATCGTTTCTGGAAAGTCCTCCTAGAAATGACTTAATTAGATTTATTAATTAGTTTTTAATATTTCCTATGTTTAAACTTAGGAAATATGATTAACTAATCAGCATTAATTAAGTCATGGTGTGAATGTTCTAGAAACTCACACGGATCAACAGGAAATAATTTGGGCCATCAATTATGTTTTAATCTTGTTCGTTGGTGCTCCAACAGAAGATTATAAGAAGTCGTCGATGGGTAGATGAAGAACACACCAGTGCAGTTACTCAGTTGCCCAGGTGGATCGATTTTCTCAGTGGGTGAAGTTCAGCAAGAGAAGATAGAGCTAGAGGGTGAGTTGCAGGTGAGAGAGAGAGAGAGGGTATCAGCAGTGGTCCGGAAAGTCCAGGATAGATTCAGGAAGAGACAACATGAGGAGGGACACAGTTCACAGGTGCACTGTGCAGAGAGTGACGCAGAGACACCAGCATATGCGTAGAGGGTCCATCTCGGGGTCAGAAAGTTGTTGTGAAGTGTGAGAAATTTGTCATTAAAATTCCCTCGCTATTTCTCCTCTGTTTTGCTATTCGAATTCTTGTACTTGAATTATTGTTGAAGATTAACAAAGAAACCCTCATATGCTGCATCGGTTTTCCCGCATTGTGTTTTTCCGGGTACAATTGTCTAAAAATAACTGTCAATATCTTTAAGTGTGTGCTAGAATTTCTCTAATTTTCCCAACATTTATTTTTCTGTAGTATTTGTTTTGTGAAGGCTGTAGTGTATATGTTTCGATATTTGCCATAGGAAACTGCAAATAATTTGTTTAATGAATTTGAAAAATAGAAGAAATATTATCAGATGTTGCAGTAGGATTTGGGGTTTCTGAATTTTCACACCCGAAACCCCAATATGTACAAAAAATGTCAAAACCCCGAAACCCAAACCCCAGCTGCAAACAAGGGTTAGAAAAGTAAAATTTATTTGCAAAAAATTATTATACACAATATATTTACAAGTGTACAAAGCTTAGAAAGATTTTGAAAATAGAATTTTTATAGGCCTCAACAATGGTTAGATGTATTTATAAAAATAAATGTTAAACCAAAACCTTAGCGAAGTTAGGAAATCACATAAAATATTCAGAATCCAAACATGGTCATCTTGTGCCCACAGTTTGTGAACTTGGAGCCCAAGGGTCGAGGAACCTGCAAACTCTATATATTTTATCAAGAAGAAACCTTTAGAACATACAATGAATCAGATCACCTAATATAAACCCAAAACTTACCTATAGAATGTTCTTATCATCTATAAATGAAATAATGATTTAATTAATATTTGAAGTACAACATAGGAATGCACATACCCAACACATACCACAAATCAATGAAACAAAGACACCATGAACTGCACTCCAAAGTCTTTTATTATGATGTTCAAATGTTCCCAGCAGAACAGTAACTTTACATTAGGGTTTACAAAATTACATCAAACCAGAATTCAAGATCAAGATGATCAATAGAAGGAAAATGCCTTCTATTTATAGAGAAATTCCTCCAAGTGGAAAATAATGGCTGGTTGGCTTGATCCTGTCAAAATAATCTCGACTGTTGATAAATCCTTGATCAAATTTTAATATCCACCATTGAACATACTTATTTTTGATGAATTTTCGAATTTCCCACTAAAACCATTTTTTATTAGCTCAAAAATAATTATTTTGAGCTAAGTTCCTCAAAAATTTGACTTGACTTAACCACCAAAGTCGAAGGGTTCAATTTTTCTTGAAATTTCCAATATTCCCTTGGTGGGGGACCTCCAAAAACTAATTTCCTTTAGACCCACGATTTTTTCCACTTGGATAAATTAATTTGTCTAATATTTTAATTTTGACACTAAATTAATTAATTTTTTGGCTTAGGATTTAATTTTATTTTGCTAGAAAAATTAATTATTTGACTGATGAGGAGATTAATTACTTTTTCCACCCTCTAATATTTTAGCCATGGTGTCTAAGTATGAGGGACCATGCACTACAATATTTTTTACATAAGATTTTACAAAATCAACCCTCAAAGGGGGAATACCCATTCGTTATAGACTCTCAAATAATTACCCAATTCTGCAATACCATATTATCTAGTAGACCAAGTGATTTGTAATAAAATAATTTAGCCAATTAGCTAAATTATTCCCAAATCACTTTTACAAAAGACTCGACTAAAACACTAAGACTCACCTAAGACCTTGACAATAAATTCCACCTTAGCTTTGGGGTGAGGCTAAAGGAAAAAACTCCGCTAATCATCTGTGTTTAGAAACACAAATAATCAGTGAGATGAAAAATCTCCTAGGATGAAATTCGTCACCAAAATCATAGGCTTACCAAGGTTGTTACATAATTAACGGTCATACTAGCATAATTTACATTACAAATTTGTAGAATGGGTTTACAATGACAAAATAACTGGTGGTTGATGATTCCTTCAAGTCCTTGGATCCTGCTTCCTTGGAATGTTGAAAAAATAGGTGCAACACTTCCGACAGAAGAAGTCATCCTCAAATTCCATTAATACACTTGCTAGAAAAGGATTGTATGCAAGATTTCTCTCTAAGGACAACCTCTAGCAAACAAATTAATAATTAAGAGTAATTATTGAACATTTCAAAGTTAAATTTGGAGGAAACAATGAAAAAGGTATATAGCTGAGTCAAATTATGGAATGAGGTAGAATAACAATATAGCTGAAAAATTAACCTTATTTGGATGATTTTGTTAGTTTCAATATGAATCTAAAAATTACGTTTTTCTTTAATTGTAAATGTCAGCTTTGATTTTTATTTTAGAGTACTTGCAGGACAGTAATAAAAGCAACAAGAGATCTTAATCCCACTAATTCTACTATATCCATGTTTATTGGAGAGTCTAACTTCAATCATTTGGGGGTATTTTGCAACATTCATTGTTTATTTTTCCTGCATGTGGGGTATCTCTTTTTCTTTTTCTACAACATCAAAAATTAAAAGCTTCTGTGTAAATGCCATAACCTATATTATATGTTGATTTTTACTAGATTTGCAAAAATAGATCTTTGGTGTGAAAATTTTAAATTTTGATGAACTTCTTCTTATGGATCCATCACATAAGTAGTTTTAGTGCCAACGCTTTGAACCATCAAGTGTGGTTCATCTCCAGGACAAAAGAATGAGGAAAATTTGATCAAGCCAAGGGAATAAATAGGGGAGGAATCCTAAGTCTAAGGGACCGACAAATTAAGCCAAATTATTTTTATTAATCTAATAAAATATATAACCATTTGGAGATTTTTTTTTCTTTGTCAAGTTGTTGAGTTCCCTAGAGATTACATCAGCCTTGACCTGTGGCTTGAGACACCACAACCCAGGGGCCTCTAAGCCGTCAAAATCACCTGGGGATCACATCCAGCCTGGGCCACACCAACGCTTAACATGGATAGATTTTTGCCCACAGAGTTTCGAACTGGTGACCTTCACATCACGGAGTGACTTTACAGTACAACCCATCACCGTCTATTCTATGCCCTGCGAGTGTTTGGAGATTAATTTAATAACAAATAGAAACATAATAAAAAGTTAAAACATAATCGTTGGGAGCTTAAATTTAATATCAAATAAAAACATAACCATTGGGAGATTAATTTAAAATCAAGTAAAAACATAACCTTTGGGAGATTAGTTTAATATTAAATAAAAATATAACCACTGGGAGATTGATTTAATATTAAATAAAAAGTTTAGTGAAAGAAATAGTTTTAATAAAGAATAAATAGTAAGTGGAAAGGAAGAGAAAGGACAAATTAATAATAATAATAAATATGGTAAAAAATTAATAATTGAATAATGTGAGTAAAAATATTAAAACTTCATAATTAATATCTAAAATTAATATTAATAATATAATATTAATATTTTATAACTAAATTAAAATATAATATAATAATAGTAGACCTTACAATAGAAATAATTTGACTTATTTTGTAGTGCCTTAGACTTAGGATTCCTCCCTTATTTATTCCTTGGCTTGATCAGATTTTACTAATTCTTTTGTCCTTTTGTCCTGAAGATGAACCACAATTGATGGTTGCACGAAAACTACTTATATGATGGATCCGATGAAGAAGGTCATCATAATTCAACTCACATAAACCTCAATTCTGAAATATTAAATTCTATTTTGGTATGATGGAAACATCTACAAATCCGTTATTCATTTTATTTACAGCTTTCTGATACTTGATTTTTGGGCTTGCAGTAATGTGTATATACTCAGCATTGTTCATGAGATTTGCCTGGGTGGTGCAGCCCCGCAATTATCTACTTATGGCTTGCCATGCGTCAAATGAAACTGTGCAACTTTATCAGCTGTCTAGATGGTCTTCTGCTCATGGGTATGTGCATATCTTTTTCAAACCCTCTCTGAGGTTGCTTTGGGCTAGTTATTACAATGTTGAATTATTTAGAGAAGCTTGTCAAAATGACATAGGAATTTGTGATTTCTCTGGAACTTCTGTTTATTTTTATGTGGTAAGGCAAGTTTATTTCTTGTGCTTATTATTTAAGCTATGGAAAATGGTGCTTCAGTGTCTGTTAAAACTCTGCAGCACATGCGAAGTCATAGAATTATTTTTAACCTATCTGTTACCACACGAATTGTCACCTAATAGTGCTAGGTCTTCATCTGAAAACAATTCTGTGGAACTTGGAAAATAAACCACTATCACCTTAAATTATCTTCCCACTCTTCGGGATGGTCCAAGACTACTAGGGGGACTTCCCTATAAAAGATTTATCTTCTATGGCCTATGGTGCCCAGCAACAAAAGGGATTGCTGATCCAAGTTTTACAATGGGGTATTATCTGTTCTAATGAAGCTGAAAATAAATATAATCAATAGAACCTTCATGCATGCATTATCAGTAGGTGGAACTTGTTGATCGTTAACTTTTATCTTCAGGTTGGAGCTTTGATTGACAAACAGAGCACTTTGCCACCAAGATATATGAATTTGTGGGTAGGAAATTAGACCATTACCTTCTCCCTTATTCTCTCTTAAGACCTTATGATCATCATACATAACAGAGGATTGAGGGCAATAATTTCAGTCCGAAACCAATATTGAATGTGTTAGCTGCATTAAGGCTGCCCTGTTCTGGATATGATATAACTCAGAATTTTCTATTATTCTTTATGTGATAATCCTAAGCGACCAGACCTATCTTTACATGCAAACATTGGTGCATAATATTGTGACTCTAAGAGTGTCTTCAGCAAATAAACTCACATTTATGACTCGGGTTCCTGTACGTGTGCATCAATTATAGATTTTAACAGAATTTTGTGATTAAATATATGAGCTTAGTGCTACAAGTATCGGTTCCCTTTCAGCATACAAACGGAGAAGTTAGGGAAACAATGTGAGTCTGGAAATGAAATTACAAATTTCCTATAAGCTATATTAGAGTTGCCCTGAACCAGGCCTGGTTATGGTTCAGATTTTCAGGATTACCCTAGTGTAAAAGACCAATATGTGAAAATTCCTAGATCTGACAATCTTAGGAATCCTACTGCAACAATCTGAGTTTACTTCTCCTATTATGTAAATTGCTTTTACAGAATTAATTCAGACATGAATATTGAAGTAACTACTGAAGCAGCCTACACTGAAAAAAATATGATTTTGAAACAAGGAAATTGTGCAAGAAATCAATCACACATAGGACACCATTATTTTTGGACACAAGTCCCCAGAAAAACCCAATGCGGGAAAACCGGTGCAACAGATCTGAGGATTTGTATTATTAAGCAGCAGCAAATCCTAAATACATATCTAAATACCTCAAGGGTTATTCAATTACAGAGAGAAATACTGGTAGAAAGAAATTGTGAGTTTTACCTCACACAATCACTGGAAAATCTGGTTGATTCGGACACTGGAAGAACTGCCTCTGGAGGTCTTTGTGCAACCTCTACGCAATCACTGCATCACTTCCTCTAAGGACTGCATCACCCTAGCAAAGGATCGATCTGACTCCCGGAATCTCAGATTTGGGCCTCCTGGTCTCACACCCCGACTCCCAGTTTCTGCATCTGATCCAACAGCTGAATCTCGGAAACCCTCTGAACCTTTGCACAACCTCTACGTAGCCCTGACTGGTTCTGCGCTGCCTCTGCGTCAGCCTAACTGGCTCTGTGTTGGCTTTTTTGGACGTCTCTTTGCCTCTCTGCTGATGATTCACCGGCTGAGAAAATATCTCTCTTGGGAAGCTACTTTGCCCCTCACTGCACTAAATCACTTAGATATGATCTTCGTCTGAGCACTGCTTTGTCAGAAGAATTCGATCTCAAGATTCTTCGATGTCTTTCTCTTTCCAAATGACCTTCAAGCCTTCTTTTATAATCTTCTCGTTGAGACATCAACGGCCCAAATAAGATCTCTAATCAACGGCTAAGATTATGTTAGACTTGATCTTCGCCTTTTCTAGATTATTTTCGTTATGTTTTATTAATACCCTTTAATTATTTAATTTCCCTAAGTTTAGACTTAAGGTCTCCATTAAAATAATTAATTATTTTAATAAGACATTAACCGAGTGGAATTTTCACAAACGGTTTCTAGGTTCTTTGGAATACCAGTGTGTTGAGATTTTGTGTATTGGGGTAGCATCGGATGTGCTCTAGATCCCAAAATTTGTGGAGGGACTAGAGTACACCTAATCTACAAGACCCAGAAAGGGATTTGGGAAATTTCATCTGGTTTGGGAGATATTTAATTATTTTAATGTATTTCCTAAGTCTAAACTTAGGAAAATTAAATAATTAAAGTTAATTAAATTAAACATGTGATGAAATTGTATAAAGTCACACGGATCAAGCTTTCTTTTAATATTAGCCATTGATTCAAGATCTGATCATGGTCGTTGGTTTCCCAACGAAAAAAGTATAAAGGAAAGGCTTGGGGTCATTTGTAAAGACACACAGAGGCAGAGCATTGAAGCTAAGTTGACATTCTAAGACAGGGTTTGCTAAGAATTCTCAGAAGTGTTTCAACTGTAGAGAGGGGAGTTTAGGCAAAGGGGATGGTCTGATCCCAGTGCCTAGAATTAACAAGAGGAAGAGAGCAGCTTCCAAAGGCAGCGCGCAAAAGCAGGAGCAGCACTCGTAGAGAGGACAATAGCTGCACAGTGCAGGGGCAGATTCAGCTACGCAGGTTCTACGTAGTCTCTCCCGGGGCAGTGTTGGGTAGCAGGAGACCTTCAAGGGTTATGAAGAGCCCTTCAAGGGCAGTGTAGGGTCTGCGTCACCCATTCTAGGGTTACGCAACCCTCTCCAGGCCAGTGCAGAGGGATGCAAAGGCTGCAGAGGCTGACGCAGGGCTTCAAGGGCAGCGCAGGGGTTTCTAGGGCCAAGATCTGGCTAAGTCCTATAAATCCCGTTTGAGGGTGTGGATTAGAAAATATTTTGGCTTCGGAGCAGCAGGTTAGCTACAGATCTGTATTTTCTCTATCGAGTTTTCCAGATCTGGAACCTAGATTTGTTGTATTCAGAAAATTCATAATAATAAAACCCTCCAGTAGCCAGAAGACCAGTTTTCCCGCATTGGGTTTTTCCGGGGAATATTGTCCAAAAAATCCTTGTGTCACTTTGTCTATGTGTGCATGTATTTTTCTATTTTAGATCTAAATCGGTGAAAGTCTGTTATGTGTTTTCCTCGATGTTAATCTGAAGTTTCAGCATTAATAACTTAATTAAGTAAGAGAAGCATAACCAGATCTAATAGTAGATTTCTGCATAAGTAACATTCAGAAATTTTCACATGGTATCAGAGTGATTGCAGATCTAGTAGGGTCACTAGCAGAAGACTGAAGGATCTTGCTGCAGAAAGCAGCAGGAAGAGCAGCAGAAGGCCAGATCTGAAGGGACAACGCAGTTTCAAAGGGAGAAAAATCACGCAGAGGGCAAGGTGACGCACTCTTACCCTGTCTCCACGCAAGCCCATGTACTTACTGCGCAGAGGCAGCGTTGGGATTGTCTGAAGCCAGCCAGGGTGACGCAGATCTGAAGTTGTCTGATCCAGAAGTGTCTGAAGCAAAGCTGCAAAACTTCAGAAGGTGCTAGTGGGGTTAAATTTCTGAAGCTTTCAGAATTTTAGTCTAAGCACTAGTGACAAAGAGCGGGAGGAGATCAGCTTCTAAGTGGGTTTCTAGCCAAAGAAACTTGCAGATCGATCAGAGGATCGAAGAGAGCTAAATCATTGTTTGATTTGGCAGATTTCCAAGAAGCATTAGGGGAATTTTGAGGTCTAAAATGGGCCTCCTAAGAAAAATGTAAAACAAAAATCAACTTTATAAGAACCAATAGGATTCAAGATGATGATGTCAACCATGGGGGATGATTCACCATTTTTTAAGTAAAAGGGTAAAATGATTAAAAAATAATAAAATAATAAAACTACTTTTTCAACTTATCTCCCAAAGTTTTTACTCAAATTTCGAGCGGGAGTACTTGTTGGATGCAAAATTTAATTCCTCATCCAAGGAGTACCCATGTTGCACACTTTCGATGGGTCCTGCTACACAGAAAATGAGAAATACATGAAAAAGGTGATTGTTGCACACTTTCGATGGGTCCTGCTACACGAAAAATGAGAAATACATGAAAAATGTGAAAAATGTGATTGTTGCACACTTTCGATGAGTCCTGCTACACGAAAAATGAGAAATAGATGAAAAATGTGATTGTGGGTCCTGCTACACGAAAAATGAGAAATACATGAAAAATGTGATTGTAATCACATTTTTCATGTATTTCTCATTTTTCGTGTAGCAGGACCCACAATCACATTTTTCATCTATTTCTCATTTTTCGTGTAGCAGGACTCATCGAAAGTGTGCAACAATCACATTTTTCATGTATTTCTCATTTTTCGTGTAGCAGGACCCATCGAAAGTGTGCAACATGGGTACTCCTTGGATGAGGAATTAAATTTTGCATCCAACGAGTACTCCCGCTTGAAATTTGAGTAAAAACTTTGGGAGATAAGTTGAAAATACGAGTTGAAAAAGTAGATATTTCTTTTTTCCCTCTAAAATTTGATGATGTGATCAAATCTTATTTTATTATTTCCACTATTATTTTATAATTTCCTTAGGAGGCCCATTTTAGACCTCAAAATTCCCCTAACGGGAAATCAGTTGTCAGAGGGAGCAGAAGGTGCTTGTTTCACCAAGGACCTTAGATCCAGATATCTAGCGGAGAGAAGAGGAGCTCCGACAAATTTCTGTGCAGATGGCTCCTCATGGACTGCGTGATAAGGATAGGTTGGAAGATGACGTGATGGTCAGGACTGCTCTCAATGCGGTCACAGATGAGTGGGAAACCTTTGTCCAAAGTACCTTGGGCAGAGTGGACCTTCTCGACTGGGACAACTTGTGGGCAATCATGCGTTAAGAAGAACTCCATAGATTCACCAAGAAGCAGTACAGCATGTGATCGAGTAAGGTGAAGAAGGAAGATGAAGAAGATGTTGCCTTGGCATCAAAGAGGCAGCAAGGGAAGAGGAAGCGGGATCTGTCAAAGATCAAGTGCTTCCAGTGTGGCGAACTAGGACATTTCGCCAGCAATTGTCCTAAAAAAAAGGACAAGGAAGCCTCTTCTTCCAAGGTTGTTGTGGCAGATGATGGGTCAGAAGATGATGCAGCCATGAGCGCTCATGAACCACGAAAGTGGGGCAACATGGATCTGTAGAGGAGCTACAGAATGGGGGAGGGATCCTTGAGCAGCTCATCTCTTGGATCACATCCGAGCTACGGGAGCCTTAAGACAGTAGCGAGACAAGTGGAGCAGTGGGTGCATAGATCATGGATGAACCAGAGGCAAATCTGAAGGCAGGAAGGAGCAGCGCAGTGCAGATGTAGCAGCAATGTAGAGGCAGCAACAACGTAGGGGCTGATGTGACTTCAGCGGCACAGAGCAGAGCTGCAGCAGCGTGGAGGCTTCAAGAGGACAGCGCAGCGCAGCAGCAGCGTGAGAGATTTCAGCACAAGGGGTTGATGTGAATTCAGCAATGCAAAGGGAGTCTGCTTACGCAAAGTAGAGTTGTAGTTGTGCATCATCCTCTAGATGACAGCACAGATCAGCAGCCGATGGAGCTTCAGTAATGAGGTTGCAGCCCAACTGACTTGTCTGTCAAAGATTGGGCAGGAGATTCAGTTGTTTCTCTCAACAACTAAAGATGCAGTGCAACAGGTGGCAACACGGATGCAACAGATTGAGAGGGAGCTGCAGTACAAATGTGGCAATGGCGGTGACAGCGTCATGGGCAGTAGTACAAAATGGCAGCAGCAGTGCAGTGTTGAAGAGCAGCAGGCTCATCATCAACATCACAGAAACCAATGCCCAAAATCTTGTGATACATGGTGTCATGTATTTCTAGAGCACACTCCATGCTAAGAGGGAGTGTTGAGAGCACACTCAATACATGTGCTAACCAAATCTTAGCAAGGAAGGTGCTCTAACAATATGCATGTTGCATACTGCTCTATCCCTGAAGCATCTTTTCCGCTGCTGAAGTCCATCAACAATTGCGTTGTTGTTGCCACTGTACTATTGCCCATGACACTGCCACTACCACTGCTACATCTGTACTACAACTCCCTCTCAAGTGTTGCATCTGCTATGTTGCGAATAATGCCACTGCTAACACTACATCTGCACTGCAACTTAGCTGCCGAGAGAAACAGGTGATCTCATCCAAAACTGAACAAGTGTTTAGTGGATGCACCACGGTGCTGAAGACTCTAATTGTTGATAATTAATGCGTTGTCCCTCCGATGCCCTGCACTGCTTGATGCTATGCACTGCGCAACACTGATCTGTACTGCACTGTACTCTTGTGCATTGCACTGCTACTGCTACTGCTCTGTTATGCCCTGCTCCAAAAATTGGCGTTGCTACCTACTGCACTGTCGTCTCCATCACTCCTCAGTTCTCACTGAAACTCCTCCATCCCGTTACTGCTAATTATGGGCTCCCGTAGAAAATTAATGATCCACGAGGTGGGCTCCTCAAGGATCCTACCCAACTGAAGTTCAAAGTGAAATACAACTTAATGTCGCCCCACTTCTTATCAGTAGAAGCATGAGAACTCATAGCAAACTCATCCTGCTCGTTCTTTGCAGCTGCAACTGTGTGGATCATGCTTCTCATCCTTGTTCTTTTACTTCAAAGGACACTATGATGAAAAGTGGCCCATCTCACCACATCTGAAGCATTTTACCTCGAGAAATCTTTCTTCTATCTCTATTGCCCTTGCCGTCCCTTCAATGCGAGGGTTGCATTCTCCTCTTCCTCTGGATTCTTCGATCCGCTCCCGCTACTACCGTCAAGTTTGCACTTGACCAGATCTCTTCTCACTTTTGTCCAAAGCATTTTGTCAAAGCACAACTCCCTAATTGGGGTGACATGTGGGCTATCCTTCGACAGGAGAAGATTCGGCAAATGACCAAGAGGGAATTCAGTAGCGGAAGTAGCAAAGTGAAGAAGGAGGAGGAGGAGGATGCGACCCTTGCATCAAAGAGACAATGGCAGCAAGGGAAGAAGAAGAAGGGCCTATCTAAGGTCTGGTGGTTTAGATGTGGAGAACTTGGACACTTCGCCAGCACTTGTCCTAAGAGGAAGGACAAGGAATCTTCTAATTCCAAGGCAGCAACAGCTAGAGGGGACAGTGGTAGTGAGGATGATGTGGCTATGAGTGCTCATGTGCCTCGAGAGAAGAGGTGGGGCGATATAGATCTGTAGAGTAGCTACAGATGGTGAAGGCAGGATCCTTGAGGTGCCCAGACTCTTGGATCACATACGAGCTACAGGAGCCTTAAGTCAGTAGCAGGATGACTAGAGCAGTGGGTGCAGAAGATCACTGTGAAGCAGAGGCAGAGCTGGAACGTTGTAGATGGGATCAATGTAGTGCAGTGGCAGCAACAGTGTAGAAGCAGCAACGCAGAGGCTGATGGGACTTCAACAATGCATAGGGGCAGTGCTTACATAGTGCAGAGCAGTAGCAGCGCAGTGGCTCTAGAGAGACAATGTAGCGCAGCAGTCGAGGGAGCTTCAATGATGAGATGCAGCTCGAATGACTTGTTTGTCAGTGATTGGGCAGGGATATTTCAGTTGCTTACTTCTCAACAACTAAGTTGCAGTGCAGCAGTTGGCAGCATGGTGCAACAATTTGAGAGGGAGCTGCAATACAAATGTGCCAGTATCAGTGACTGTGAAATGGGAAATATTACAGAGAGCAGCAGCGTAGTGGATGAAGGGCAGCGGCCAAGCATCAGCGCGGAGGCCGATGCCAGAGATCAGGGCAATGCTTCAATGTGGAAGTATTGCTAGAGCACGCTCCTCGCTAAGAGGGAGTGTTGAGATTTTGGGGTAGCATCGGGTGTGCTTTAGCTTCGAAACTTTGTGGAGGGGATGGAACAAATGAGATCTCCAAGACCTAGAAAGCGTTTGGAGAAATTCCATCTGGTGTAAAAGTTATTCAAATAATTAAAATTTTTAATAGGGACCCTAAGTCTAACTTAGGGAAATTAAAAAATTAAAGTGAATTAATTTACACATGTGATGAGAACATTCTAAGTGACATGGATCAAGCATTCTTTTAATCTTAGTCGTTGATTAGAGATTAGATCATGGCCGTTGATGTGTCAACGAGAAAAGTATAAAGGAAGGGCTTGGGGTCAGTTGGAGAATACACACACGGAGTCTAAGAGATCGAATTCTTCTGACGGAGCAGTGCTCAGACGAAGATCAGATCTGAGTGACTCAGAGTTGCAGTGAGGGGCAAATGCAATGATTGGCCACGAGGGCCAAGGGTACAGCACAGAGCAAGGGCAACAGAGACGCAATGGAGGAAACACAACCATCAGAGGATGTGACGCAGGCCCACACAAGGCACATGCTGGGGCAATGCAGTGTATCCAAGAAGAAGTATGAAATTCTACCGAAAGCAAGGGTTTCTGAGCCAGCGGGCTGAAATCGAGATCCAAGAGAAGCAGATCCACGTAGAGCTACAGTGACGCAGTCCCTCAGCCAAGGCTATGCAAGCTGACGTAGTAGCTACACAGAGCCAGTTGGGGTTTCACTAGTTGCTCATCCAGATCAACCGAGACTTGCGAGAGTGAGATATATCTCACATTTTCTCTGATTGCCGAGGTTTTCTCTGTTCGGTGAGCCAAGTTTATGGCACCCTAGATGTACTCAGAAACTGTTGCTTAATAATAGTAAACCCTCATATCTGCTGCGCCGGTTTTCCTGCATTGGGTTTTTCCGGAGACATTTGTCTGAAAAATCTGTGTCATTTGTCATATGTGCGTGATGTTTAGTAAATGATTTGTATTTGTGTAGGTTGATATTTATGTTTACTTCGAAGTTTTTCTGAATATTCAGTTAAATAACTTGTGTAATGAATCAAGTAGGAGAAGTAAATCAATAGTTAGCAATAGGATTTTTGTAATAAGGATTCAGAAATTTTCACAAAATCCTACTGCAACAATCTGAGTTTACTTCTCCTATTGTGTAAATTGCTTTTACAAAATTAATTCATACATTAATTATTGAAGTAACTACTGAAGCAGCCTACAATGAATAAAATATGATTCCGAAATAAGGAAATTGAGCAAGAAATCAATCACACATAGGACACCATTATTTTTGGACACAAGTCCCCGAAAAAACCCAATGCAGGAAAGTCGGTGCAACATATTTGAGGGTTTGTATTATTAAGCAGTAGCAAATCCTGAATACATCTCTGAATACCTCAAGGGTTATTCAGTTACAGAGAGAAATATTGGCATAAAGAAATTGTGAGTTTTGCCTCACACAATCACTGGAAAATCAGGTCGATCCAGACACTGGAAGAACTACCTCTGGAGGTCTCTGCGTAGCGTCTATGCAGTCACTGCATAGGCACTGCGTCACTTCCTCTAAGGAGTGCGTCACCCCAGCAAGGGATCGATCTGTCTCCCAGAATCTCAGATCTGGGTCTACCAGTCTCACACCTCGGCTCCCAGCTTCTGGATTTGATCCGACAGCTAAATCTCGGAAACCCTCTGAACCTTTGCGTAGCCTCTGCGTAGCCCTGACTAGCTCTGTGCTGGCTCTGCGTTAGCCTGACTGGTTCTGCGTTGGCTCTATTGGACGTCTCTCTGCCTCTCTCTGCTGATGATTCTCCGGTTGAGAAATCTCTCTCCGAAAGATACTCTGCCCCTCACTACACTGAATTACTTAGATTTGATCTTTGTTTGAGCACTGCTCCATCAGAAGAATTTGATTTCAAGGTTCGTCGGTGTCTTGCTCTTTCCAAATGACCCTCAAGCCTTTCTTTATAATCTTCTCGTTGAAACATCAACAACCGAGATTAGATCTCTAATCAATAGCTAAGATTATATTAGATTCGATCTCCGCCTTTTCTAGATTATTCTCATTCTGTTTTATTAATGCCCCTAATTTATTTAATTTACCTAAGTTTAGACTTAGGGTCTCCATTAAAATAATTAATTGTTTTAATAAAACACTAACCAAGTGGAATTTTCACAAATGGTTTCTGGGTTCTTTGGAATACCAATGTTTAAGCCTCTCCACAAAATTTGGGGCTTAGAGCACTTTCCGATGCTAAAAAAATCAACACAATAAACCAGATCTGGGTTTGCTTAGTAATGTTGGTACATGAGATGCAGCAGTAAAGAAATTTCTAGAATCAAAATATGTTCAAAAAATCTTCCTTCTTGAGTTCCTATATCATTTATTGACAAGACGGATTTGCAGACATATGGCATGAAAGTCACCCTTAAATTTTTATATAGTGAACAGGAGGCAAACTCACCAAAAACAGATCTGAGATAAATGTGCCTTGGAATTTCCAAATCTGCTCCTAAACAATGTTTGAGCTAGAAAAACGTCTTTTTAAGGTTGGATGAGTGTTGCAAGAACTACTCCCCCTCCTCCCTTCCCTCCCCCATCTCGCTCCCAGCCCGAGAACTGCACTTCAAGTGGGAGCGCTCAAGGAGTGTTGTTGGGAATGAGCTCCAGGCCTATTGGGCAGGCTTCTTGCTAATTTGGGATCATGACCTCTCCCAAGGACACTCCTAGAACCAAGGGGTGCACTCCCAAGGCACTCCCTTTATCTTTCCATTTTATCCTTTTATTTAAATTTTGTTCATTACCATTAATTATTTCAAGATGTTCAAGAGTGGTTCCAACCTCATTGAACTTCATATGGAGAAAATGGAATATCACATCCGATTCAAAATTCATCAGACTTAACAGTTTTCAAGAGATCAGGATCGATGGGATTGTGGCATTTCATTGGATTCTATCACATATGAGTGTATGTGATTGGCATTTAATTAAGAGCACGAAGCCCTATATGTACCCTAGTGTTGGTGGTGTTGATTTTTGATCTCCTTTGCCATGGCCTTAGCAAAAATGTACCCTTCACCCAAACCAAAATCATTGATCAAGCATGTTAAGGTTTTTCTACCATATTTTAAGGCTTGGATTAAGCAGTTTTATCAAAATTAGGTGGTGTCGAATTATGTCCCTAAAGGGTTGAGATAGAGGTAAAGGCTAGACAAGAGGAAAAGAATGAAGGATAATATTAATGATGAGGATCCCGATATAAGTGATGGTGGAACATTGATTGTCAACGAGTGGTGGAAAATGCATGGCAGTGCTACCCCAAAACTACAATATTTAGTGACATGGGTGCTTTTACAATTTGTAAACACTTCTTTTGCAAAGAGTGTTAGTTTCTATAGCATTAGATGTTTTCTAGCCACGAAATTTGGTGCAAAGGCTAGAATACATGAGTCTCAAAAACCCATAAATCGTTTCTGGAAATTCCACCTAGAGATGACTTAATTAGATTATTAGTCGATTTTTAAATATTTCCTAAGTCTAAATTTAGGTAATATGGTTTATTAATCAGAATTAATTAAGTCAAGGTGTGAATCATCTAAAAACTCTCTCAGATCGACTCCAAGATGATCCTAGCCATTGATTAAATTTCAATTTTGGTCGTTGGTGCTCCAACAATGGATTATAAGAGGAAGTCGTTGGGCACTTGGAGTAGATACACCATAAGTTCGATTTCCTTGGCAAACCGATTTCGAGAGTAGCAGCAATCAACTGCTAGAGAGCCAAAGATCGAAGCAGTGAGTGAGGGGCAGGGACAGTGAGTTCGGAGGAGATTTTCCAGATCCGGAGAGTCAGCTACAGGAGGGACGAGTTTCCTCAATGAGGTTGCGCAGAGGCAGCACAGAAACTTCAGAGGCAAAGTTCAATTTGGCTAGACAGAGGGTCGATTCAGTTGCTGGAGGCTAGGAAGATTTCCGGAAGGGGCTAGCGAATCATTCTCATAGGCTATATTGGGCAGACGACTTGATTAGTTGCAGTTCCAGGTAGAGCATACTAGTGGTTGCGCAGGTTTGTTCCAGAGGCTGACGCAGGGGTTTTGTGGAGCCCATTCAAAGCCAGTTTCAGAGCTGGATCAGTGTCAGGTGAGACAAAATTTGTCTCACTAATTTTTGTGGCTAGTTTCTCCTGTAGTGAATTGCCAGTTTGTGCATCTAGATTGTACTCATATTTTCACTCTTGCATAATAATAAAAGTCCTCACTGCTGCACCGGTTTTCCCAAGTTGGGTTTTTCTGGGGACATTTGTTAAAAAATAAAGGTGTCAAATTTGGGTCTGCATGCTAGTATTTTTTCAGTTTCCGGCGCTATTATTTCCGCAGTTTTTATTTGTAAATATTGCAGTGTTTATTTCGATGTTGCCGTAGCAATAAACTGAATAATCAATTTATCAATTAGAAGAAACATTACTAGTTGCTGCAATAGGATTTTAGTTTTGAAGTTTTCACATCGTACTAGAGCGTGAGTGATCAGCTGGGAAGCTCAGAAGCGAAGAGGAAAATTTCGCTGCTCAGAGGTAGCAGCAGGCCAAAATTCTTGAGGCATCGCAGATTCTTAACAAGTAGGCCAATTTGTTGGGGTAGAAGTTCGATTTTCAATTGCAGGGTGCAAAAAAATCGAGTTGCCGAGATTAGTGATTCCAGTTGTCGGAGGGAGCTGCTGCAGCTCAGATTTTTGTTGAACAGATTTCTTGGTTGGATGCAGAGGGTTTTGTAGCAGCAGAACCGATGTTGGGTGGAAGAGAAAAGCACACACAGAGGGAAATTTCTCTCAAAGGGTTTCTAGCCAAGAAATTTGACTTTCCAAGTTGCAGATTCGTAGTAGCAGCTAGCAGAACAACACATTTTAAGAGGGAGTGCGAGTAGCAGAGCAGCAGCCAAGCAAAGGAAGAGGGAGTTTCCACACCAGATCAGAGATGGCCACAACTGGGCTCAGGGACCAAGACAGATTGGAGGGTGCCTCCAACTATGTCATCTAGAAGGACAGGATCTTATTCCTTCTAGATGAATATGGTCTGAAGCCCTATGCAAAGAGTGTTGTAGCAATACCCCAAGATGTCGATCAACAGAAGGAGTACAAAAAGGAAATGGCGAAGGCCAAGATATTGATTTTGGATGGAGTTTGGGATCATCTCGTCTCACATGTGGCATAGAAGGAAATGACCAAGAAAATGTGGGACACCTTATCTGAGTTGTTTCCGAGTTCTTTTGAGTAGTGGAAGATGCATCTCCAAGAGAAGCTCGGGAAGACGAGGATACGAAAGGGCGAGAGCATAAATGATTTTCTCATTCGGATTCAGGAAGTCTGAGATCAGTTGTCAGCTGTTGGGTCAACACCTCAACCCACAGAGCTTGTACGAGTGGCACTAAATAGTGTCTCACATGATTGGCAAGTATTTTTCCAGTGTATCTTTGGCAGAGATACCTTGCCAAGGTGGGACAAGATGTGGTCCGATCTGCAGCAAGAAGAGTTGAGGCAGGCTTTGTTGAAAAGCACCATCAGTGGCAGTAGCAGCAAGGGCATGAAGAGTGAGGAGGAGAATGTGGCCCTTGCACCCAAGGGTCCTAGTCAAACACGGGGAGAGTAGAAGAAGAAGAAGAATGACCTATCTAAGGTCAAGTGCTTCAGGTGCGGTGAGTTCGGTCAGTATAGCATGTAATGGCCTCTCAGGAAGAAGGACAAGTAGGAGAAGCAGACCAGGTAGGAGCACATGCCGAGATAGATATGTTGTCCTCTAGGTTGGAGGAGGACTTCACAATGATGGCAACCATACCTCCAGGAGTGAGGTGGGGTGACTTGGAGTTGTAGCCCCAAAGAGCTACAGATTTGGGTAGGGTCCATTGAGGATTCCACCTCATGGATCATTAGCTGGCTACGGGGGCCCACAGTATTTAGTAGCAAGATGGATCAGTGTCAGGGGATGCAGTCAGAACCAAAGTGACAGTTGCAGACTAGTAGCAGTATGTTGCTGAGGAGCGCAGTGCAGAGAGCAGCAACACAGATTCTTCAGAGACAATGCAGAGACTAGTAGCAGTCAGGGACTTGGGTGATAGATGGATCATACTGAACACAGTTGATTCAGTATTTTGGATGTTTCTCAGTTGCATATGTTGCATTTGCAGCGACAACAGATGAGAAGGAGTTGCAATACAAATGCAGTGTTGGCAATAGTACAGCAGGCACAACAACAACACAAATGCAGTATCAGAGTTGCGCAGTGGCTGGTGGGCAGTGGCAGGCAATCACAGTAGTCAAACATCAACAACGTAACAAAGGGTGATACAAAGATAGGCTGTTGTGGCAGAATGTGTAGCACTAGAGAGAACACAGTCGTCGCTAAGAGGGAGTGTTAGTTTTTGTAGCATCGTATGTGTTCTAGCCACGAAATTTGGTGGAGAGGATAGAATACACAAGATCTCCAAAACTGAGAAATTGTTTTTGGAAATTCCACCTAGGTATGACTTAATTAGATTATTAGTCAATTTTTAAATATTTCCTAAGTCTAAACTTAGGGAATATTGCTAATTAATCAGAATTAATTAAGTCAAGGTGCAAATCATCTAGAAACTCTCACAGTTCGACTCCAAGATGGTCCTATCCATTGATTAAGTTTTAATCTTGGTCGTTGGTGCTCCAACAGTGTATTATAAGAGGAAGTTAATGAGCACTTGGAGAAGATACACCAGAACACCAGAAGTTCAATTTCCTTGGCAGATCGATTTCCAAAGTAGCAATAGTCAGCTGCCGAAGAGCCAAAGATCGAAGCAGTGAGTGAGGGGCAGGGATAGTGAGTCCGAAGGAGATTTTCCAGATCCAAAGAGACAACTACAAGAGGGTCGAGTTTCCTCAGTGAGGCAATGTAGAAGCTTTAAAGGCAGAGCTCGAATTGGCCAGACAGAGGGTCGATTCAATTGTTGGAGGCCAGGAAGATTTACAGAATGGGCCAGCAAGTCATTCTTAGAGGCTGGATTGGGAAAATGGCTTGATCAGTTGTAGTTCCAAGCAGAGAGTACCACTGGATGTGCAGGCTTGACGTAGAGGTTGATGCAGGGGTTTCGTGGAGCCCATTCAGAGCCAGTATCGCAACTGGATCAGTGTCGGGTGAGACAAAATTTGTCTCACTAATTTTTGTGTCTAGATTATCCTGTAGTGGATTGCTATTTTGTGCATCCAGATTGTACTCATATTTTCACTGCTGCATAATAATGAAAACCCTCACCGTTACTTTCCCAAGTTTGGTTTTTCTGGGGACATTTGTCCAAAAATAACGATGTCAAATTTTTGTGTGTGCTAGTATTTTCTGAGTTTACAGTGTTATTATATCCGCAGTTTTTATTTGTGAAGATTGTAGTGTTTTTATTTTGATGTTTCCGTAGCAGTAAACTGAATAATTAATTTATTAGTTAGAAGAAATAATACCAGTTGTTGCAATAAGATTTCAGTTTTGAAATTTTCACATGGTACCTGTTGACCACTGGAGTGGCACCTGATGATAATGAGAAGACTCCATACCTAAGGATGAACCAAAGGACACATGTATCATCAGATATCATCAGTTCAATAGAGTTTTTAAGCTCTACTTCTACTTCTCATCATCTTTCTCTTGTACCCAGATTCCACGCCCTACAAGGAATTGTAATAAATGATGCTAGTAATGATGAGTTTTGAGTCAGTATTGAGTCTGTAACAGACCTAGGTAGCCTGGGACCTTGCCAACAACTGAGTATTACTCTGGGAGGTTTTTTTTACTTGGTTAATTATCATCTCCCTACCAGGAGTTAATAATTAATTGAGTTTTTTCCTCCAATTTTACCCCTAAGCCAGAGTACGCTTGATGGTGAGGCCTTGGGTGAGTCTTAGTGTCTAGATTCAATGTATATTACCATACTAGATCACACAAAAATTTCGTGGAATTTGGTTAGGTATAGGTAGTGATTTTTTAATTCTTTAGATTTCCCGCAAGTCGAAAATTGCAGTAAAAATTGTAATAAGTGTTGCCTAGAGAAATTGTATGGGGTATAAGTAATCAAAATTACACCTCTCACCCTCAACTTTCTACTATGACACACTATAAGGGGTTAAAAATGTGTTTTGAACCCTCAAAACCCACTTTTCCTAAGTTTAGTGGGAAATCTGACAATTAATTAAGCCATAAATTAAATAAATAGAGAAAAATAAATATCCACACATACTAAATGAGGTGGAAAATTATGGAGGAGTTAAATTGAAATCCCAAATTGATGTGGACTCCTAAAATCAAGGAAAATACATGTTCTCAAATAAAATTGAATTTCCGGCATTAAATGAGAGCTGCTTACTTGGAAATTCGAATTTGTGAAGTTAATGCATATTTGAGAGGATTTGGGAGAATATTTGGTGGATATTTTTGTGGAAAATTGTCCCCACATGAGTTACCACCCATATACACTTGTCATTCCATCATAAAATTCGAATTTGGCTCATAAGGGAAGAAGAAAATGATGTCCACTTGCTAGAATCTAATTTTTACACTTGGCAATGGAGCTCCACATATCAAATTCGAAATTGCCTTGAGATCTCCTCCCTCTCACCACTTGGCATATTGTTCTTCATTGGGATTTTCTCCCAACTTCCTATATAATGGAGCCATGGTCTCATATTGTATCATTGGATACGAGCTATTGTGCTTGTGGAAGCGCTGGTACTTTGTACATTTTTCAAGAATATCAATAAAAAGACTTTGGGGGTCCATTCATGGGTGTTTTTTCTTTGGAGCATGGTGCATTTGGAGCTATTGGTATAATATTTTCTATGCTTTGAGTTATTTCATTTTCCATGTATTCTTGTGAATTTTCTAGTGCACAGCTATCTTGTATTAGCATTTGATTTGAAAGTAGGCTCTAGAGGTTGAAAGTTCTAATTTATTTCAAATAAATTTCTAGAAGTTTCAATTCATTGTTTGTTTAACTAAATCTACATGGACTAATGTGTGACTTGAGTATTGTAGAAGAATTCTTTTTGGATCAAGCGTGAGGAGAAGTCTTTGAGAAACCAGCGCACTCTTGAAGCACCTTCAAAGAAACTCTCATTTGTTATTTGGATTTTCATAGTTTATCTTACGAAAGTGTCTTGCAGGGATTCGTTTGGACATAGTTTGTATGCATGCAATCATTTAAAAAAAAAATACTTTTCATTGTTCTTCATTGGATCATATTTTGCTATTCAAAGAGCTTAAGCATGGCTAGACAAAGAGGAGAGTTTACTCATCCTCTTTGGCTTAGCCGTTTGTAGATTATTGTGCAATATTTTGTGATTTTCTTTGTCTAACACTTAGTTGTTTTTTTTGTAGTCTTCTTTTTTTAACTTGTTTTCTTGTAGCAACTTGTGGGATTCACCTTCAAGAAACTACTAACAAATTGTTGCAGAACCTTTGAGCTCTAATGTCAAACGAGGAGGACTCTCTCCTTTTCCTTTGGTTGTGGGCAGTTAAGGAGCTTCCTTGAGGAAGGTTGAGTTCCTTTTGTGGCTTCTTCTCTCTCTCTCTTGTCTGTGAGCATTGAGGAGGCTTAGCCTCTCTTTTTCACTTGTTAAAATATGATTTCTATTGAGTCTTTATATTGCAGAAATTTCTCATCAAGGATAAGTCTAAGACCTCAAGTTTCATTTGTAAAGGTTTTCTTTGAGCTTGTAGGAGGCTTCATAGTCTCTTACCTCTAATAACCAATAAAATTTGTGATTTTGGGAGTGTGGGTTTTACCCATTGGCATCCCAATCTCTCCATTTTTGGAGAGGACTTGTGGTGTGATTTATTGATCTCTTTAAATTGCATGCATATCATTTAATTGGTCAATTAACATAGCGTGCATTTCATTCATTTCACTAGCTATTCACTTTGATTTGCTACAAGTTTTAAGAGCATTTACTTTCATAGCAAATTCAGAACTTTTTTTTTATATGCAAGCATCTTTTCTTGTATTTAGCTCAAAATCATACTTCAAATTTGCTTATGCTTCACCATTGAGCACACTCTACAATCTTAAGTTTGATGCATCAAGTAAAACTACATTTTATTTCATGACAAGCAAATATATTTCAAGTTGAAGTTGAATTTTCATTTTCATGTTAATTTACTTTTAGATCTTACATGCCCCAAGCATCACTAAAATTTACCTCCAACTTAAGTTGGTTGAATAGGCATTTTAGGGACCCTCTACCTCTATGGACTCCTCACTGTGAGATCCAAATATTTGGGCGAGGGTGAAGTCTGAGGATTAGAATTCAATTGTAACTTTACTTTAGAAATAATTAATAAAATAAACCAAGAGCACTATCTCATCACATTTACTTGCAAATTTCTCAATTTTTTTGCTATCTTGATGGTTTAAAGTTTCACATGCAAATATTATCTCAAGAAGCACTTTGGATGCAAGCATTTTAATTCCTTAAATTTTGCAACAAGTTTAATTTTATGGTACTTGGAAATTTGCTTACTTTTGCAACTTCATTGCATGTTGTCATTTTAATGGTCATTATGCTTATAGATGATTGATATATCTTGTTTCATTGGCAAATACCCTTATTTGGTGTTGCAAATTTAATTGCATGTTGTTATCTTGGTCTAACATTTGAGTTTTTCTATCATCTCATTTACATTCTCCAAAGTAGAACACTAATTGTTTCCTTTTGAGAAAGATAGTTTCTCATGCTTTGATTCATAAATCTATTTATCTTGAAACCATTTACAATATCTTGTGCTAACATTTTCTTGTTTCACTTTTTAAGATTATTTTTGTTTTCCATTTGAAAGAATTTTACTTCATTTAAGCAAATACATTTTCATTTCAAAGAGCAATACTTTGAAGGCACTATTTTTCATATGCTTTATGCTTATTTAAATTATATATTGATAGTTATTGCTCATATCACTTTTTGCTTATAAATCTTAAGAAGTAATCTATTTAACTCTAACAACTCTCCTAGAAAATCACATCATTTAACTTAGTTTTCCATTTAGGGACCACCCCCCATAGCTAACTTAGGAGATGGCTTAAATGGAGAGAGTCGGGAATAGGTGACAGCCCCTTCTCTAAGTTCTTTGTCACCAACCACACCTAGCGGGGTTGAAGGTTTTTCCCACTAACTAGTAGGTAGGTGTAGGCGGCAAGCGATAACAGTACCAGAGCGTGAGTAATTAGTCGGGAAGCTCAGATGAGAAGAGGAAAATTTCACTGCTCAGTGGGAGAAGCAGGCCGAAATTCTTGAGGCGGCACAGATCCTTGACAAGCAGGGCGAGTTATTGGGGCAGTAGTTCGATTTTCAAATGCAGGGTGGAAGAAAAATCGAGTTGCCCAGATTAGTGATTCCAACAGTCAGAGGGAGCCACTACAGCTCAGATTTTCACTGAACAGATTCCTTGGTTGGATGCACAGGGTTTTGCAGCAGCAGAACCGGCGTTGGGTGGAAGAGAAAATCACACACACAGAGGGAGATTTCTCTCAGAGGGTTTCTAGCCAAGAAATTTGATTTTTCCAGTTGCATGTTAGCAGTAGCAGCTAGCTAAACAACGCATTCCAGGAGGGAGTCCGAGTAGCAGAGCGACAGTCAAGCAGAGGAAGAGGCAGTTTCCAGACTAGATCAGAGATGGCCACAACTGGGCTCAGGGACCAAGACAGATTGGAGGGTGCCTCCAACTATGTCATTTGGAAGGCAAGGATGTTATTCCTTCTGGATGAATATGGTTTGATGCCCTATGCAGAGAGTGTGGTAGCAGTACCCCAAGATACTGATCAATAAAAGGAGTATAGAATGGAAATGGCGAAGGCCAAGAGGATTATTTTGGATGGAGTCCAGGATCATCTCATCTCCATCTGGCAAAGAAGGGAATTACCAAGGAGATGTGGAATGCCTTTTTTGAGTTGTTTCAGAGTTCTTCCGAGGAGCGGAAGATGTATCTCCAAGAGAAGTTAAGGAACACAAGGATGCAAAAGGGTAATGTGAAAATTTCGTTACCCGGAATCCTACCGCAAAAACTGAGATTGTTTCTTCTATCTGTTAAATAAATTGAACAAATTATTTACTATGTGCTACGGTAAATAACGAAACAAATACACTACAACCTTCACAAAGTGAATATTGCAGTAGAAAAATAAATGTTGGAAGAATAGCTGCACACACACAAAATACACAGTTATTTTTGGACTAAGTTTCTGGAAAAACCCAGCTCGGGAAAACCGGTGCAGCATATGAGGGTTTAATTATTATGTAGTAGTAAATTTGAGTACAAAACTATGGTTGCTTAATCTAGCAAACCAATACAAATAAATGAATGGCAGTAAAACTAGTGAGAAAAATCTCACTTCCACAGGTGATCCGACATTGACCTCAGCTCGATTTGAGCTATTCCTTGCTGCCTCTGCGTTGTCACTGCGTCAGCTTATGCAGTACTGCATCCCACAAACTCGGAACTACCTCTCCTCTTCCTATCTTTCCAACTACTGTCTAGGAAATTGATCCTCTATGGAAATTCAGTGACTCGAATTCCTACTACAACAAACTGATATTACTTCTCCTACTTGTTAAATTCTACAAGTTATTTACTATGTTCTACAAGTAAATATCAAATCAAATACAACTGCAGTCGTCACTAAATAAATAAAATGCCGAAGACAAGTACTGAGCAAGAAGAAATACAACACACACAAGTGACACCGTTATTTTTGGACTAATGTCCCCGGAAAAACCCAATGCGGGAAAACCGGTGCAGCAATTGAGGGTTTGTATTATTAAGCAGTAATTTCTAAAAATAATCCAGATGCCCAAATCTGGCTATCCAACAGGGAATCTGACTGGCATAAAATTAATGTGGATTACATCACACTAACACTGGAGATTCGGCACTAGCCCAACCCTGAATTGACAAGCCCCATGTTGCCTCTGTATTGCCTCTGCGCAACTTTACGTCACAACTGTTGGGGACTAGTCGCGTGCATAGTATTAAAAACTGGTCGGGTCAAACCGGCCGGTCAGACCCCTGGCCGGTCAAAAACCAGGGTTGAACCCATATTTCGCTCAATTTCTCGGTCAAACCGATGTTGACCGACCGGTTAAGGACGGAACCGGCCGGTTTAGGGATAAACCGGCCAGTTCCGTCCTTAACCTATCGGTTAGCTGCCAGGGCCGCAAAGGGACCCACACACGGAGTTTTGGTCAGTTTAGGGTTGTTTTGGAGGGAAGAGGAGGGTTGTTTCCCTCCAAAAACACCCTCTCCAATCCTTTATAAACAGGGGCAGCCTCTCATTTGTCTCACACCATCTCATTTGGAGCTTTTGTGAGTTTGATTGAGAGCTTGGAGAGTGTTGAGTTTTTGTTGGAGTAGTGGAACAACATAGAGTTTGAGCTAAGTAGTAGCCATCATGCCTCCAAAAGCCAATGATACTGCATGGGCTCATTGTGATATGATTGATGGAAAAACGATCTGCAAATATTGCCAAAAATCTATTGTAGGAGGGTGTATTTACAGGTTCAAGCAACACTTGGCTGGGATAGGAGGCCATGTAAAGCCATGTGGAGCACCAAATGAAGTAATAGGGCATATTAGGGCAAAATACCTTCAGAAGTTTGAGACTCAAGTCACTGAACCAATAGAGAAGTTTGTGACTGGAGCAGTTGCAAAGTTTGGCAGTTGAGACTCAACCAACTGAGTTTGATGATGATCATGATGAGAAGTTTCAAGTGATATTGTTGATCACTAATTAGTAATATCATATATGTAGATTTGTAGTAGACTGTAGGCCAATGGCCTCATAGCTTGTAGCATTGTTTTTGGACTTTATGGGCCATTTGGAGCCTCATTTCTTATATATTTTTTCGATGATATGTATTGCACTCGGTGCCATTTTGATATATTCACCTTTACATGGTATATAAATGAGAAAAAATTGCATATTTTGTCTCTATGTGCTTGGAATCATGGTTGCCAATCTTAAAAATAGTTTTTTTTTTAAATTAATTATTTAATGTATTTTTTTAAAACTGGTTCGTTTAGACCTGACTAGTACCGGTTAGACCGGTTCCGGTCAGAAACCCGATTCATTAGGTCCACCAGTCCAGTCACCGGTTTCAGTTTTTAATACTATGGTCGCGTGCAATATTCCTAATTGGTAAATTATGGTAATAACATGCTTAAATAGACAAACACATGCAGCAAAAATAAACACAACAATTAGACAACCATTGAGCCACAAAAACTGCGCTGAGCCATTTTATTAATGTTAAGGAATTGGTACAAATTGAGGTGTTGGAATAAGTGTACCTAGGATTGCTCAAGGCAAGTTGGAGAATGCCTCAAAAAGTACTTCTAAACTCCTCCAATTCTCTTGTCTGCATGGTTGGATGCTCTATGCTGGACTGCCTAGAAATATTGTTGCTGCTCCAAAGGATATGCTGCGAGGGCTTGTTGTACTGCTAGAAAATTTTGGGCTTTTAACCCCGGTCTCTATTCATAAAACCCACAATAACCCGCAAAGGATTTTTGGAATCGCTGACCCCAGAAATTGGCCCTCTTGGGCTTGGCTCTCTGCGTTGCTGGATACATCTGTGCTCCTGGAAATTCTATTGCAGAATGCTCTCAAATGTATGCAATAGTCCTGTTAGGAAGCTCACGGCCTCCCCACCAAATCCTAGCTCTAAAATCCCTGCACTCCTCAGCACCTAGATGATATCTCTCTCGGCATTGCACAGTCAGTGCACTGCTGGTGCTGCTCTGGATTGTCTCTGAAGGTAACACGTTGTGAATGAAGATCACATCTCCTCAACTGGATCGAACAAGGTGAAATCTCCTCCCTTGGGCAGGCACTCAAAGTCCCCGAAGCAGAGGTTGAGGTTCCCGCTCGGAAACACTCGTGTGCTGAACAACACTTGCAGACTTGGCACTTGCTCAAGTATGCTATGTCGAAAGACAAATTCAGATGATGATGAATGAATGACAAAATGAGGCTACTCCATTCCTTTTTGTCCCAAGATGCCCAACGTTACCTTGGGCCCACCTAGTGTTGCGTTGCCTCCACATGAGCCAATGATTGCGTTGTCCCCACACTTGTTGTGCAGTTACTCCACATTGGACCCACGCTCCCAATAAAGACACAATTTTCCTTTCAGCTAACGTCTTCCGCCTATAGTTTCTTGAATTACATTTGTGGGTCCCCAAACCCACATCTTCTTCAGCAAAAACTTAGCAAAATGTAAAATTAATCAAAATTTAATATTCTAATTAGTAGTTAGCTAATTAGGAAAATTACAGTCCTCCCTGCCAAGGTGTTGCTTGTCCTCAAGCAAATGAAATGATGGGTGCTGGAGGATCTTCTCCCCTTTCCAAGTGGCATCCTCATCTGGTAAGTTCCTCCATCGAATAAAAAACTCCTTGACCACTCAGTTCCTCAACTACCTCTCCCTGGTATCCAAAATGGCCTTCGGTTGTAGCACTAAGAGTCCCTCATCATCAATAGGGGGTAACTCAATAGTTGCTATAGCTTGTTGTCCCAAGGCCTTCTTTAGGTAAGATACGTGAAAAATATTGTGCACCCGGCTCCCCGAGGGTAGCTCCAACTCGTATGCTACCTCCCCCACCCTCCGAGTGACTCTATATGGGCCATAAAAACGGGGTTTGAGCTTCTGTGCCCCCTTTTTATTCAGCGTGGACTGTTTGTATGGATGAAGGCGTAGGTACACTAGGTCCCAGACCTCAAACTGCCTCTCCACGCGTCCCCTGTCTATGTAGATCTTCTGTTGGTTTTGGGTTGTCCTCAAGTTATCCTTGAGAGCCCTCAGAATGTCTTGGCTCTCTTGGATCCAATTCTTGGCCCGTGGGGCCTTGCTATCTCCAAACATGACATCAAAAAACTTCAGAGCATCATAACCATACAAAGAATGAAATGGAGACATACCTATCAACATGTGAAAGGTGGTGTTGTAGCAATAATCCCCCATGTGCAGCCACCGCAACCATGCCCTCTGCTGTCCCGTAACATAGTTACGCAAGTAGCTCTCCAACCACTTGTTAACTATCTCTGTTTGGCCATCCGTTTGGGGATGATAGCTCGTACTGGGAGTGAGCTCTGTGCCCACCAACCAGAATAACTCCTGCCAAAAACCGCTCATGAAATGGTTGTCTCGGGCACTGACAATGGTCTTGGGAAGACTATGCAATTAGAAGATCTCTCTGAAGAACAACTCGGCCACCTGTGAGGCCGTGTACTTGGTTGGGATCGTGAAGAAGTGAGCGTACTTCATCAAACGATCAACCACCACATAAATACTGTCTTTGCCCTGCACCATGGGCAACCTAGTGATGAAGTCCATAGAGATGCTCTCCCACTTCCCCTCAGGGATTAAAAGAGGCTGCAGCAACCCAACTAGATGTGATATCTCCCACTTGTTCCGCTGGCACACCTTACACTCCCAGATGTGCTGCAGAACATCATCCTTGAGGCCCTTCCATGAGAACCTCTCCATGATGGCCCTATAAGTTTTGTTGAACCCCTGATGCCCTGCCAAAGGTGAGTCATGGGCGGCCTGTAGAATTTTCTCCCACAGCTGGGAGTTGGCCACCATATAGATCCGGCCTCTGTAATATATCATTGCATCCATCACCCGGTAGTGGTCATCAGTCACTTGCCCCTCCAGGGCCTCGCATGAAAATTGATCCTTGGAGTACTCCACCTACAGGTGATCCTTCCAATCCGGCTCAATGCTCATCAAAGAAAAAGAAGCCGACCTCCTAGACAACGCATCAGCCACCACGTTGTGCTTCCCCTTGACATATTCGATGTCAAAATCCTAAGCCTAGAGCTTACTCACCCACTTCTTTTGCCTCTCTTGCAACTGCTTCTGCTCTAAAAAGAACCTAAGGCTTTTGTGGTCGGTTCTCACTCTGAATTTGTTCCCCACTAGGTATTTCCTGAACTTGGCTAGCGCATGCATGATGGCTAGCATCTCCTTTTCATAGATTTGGTACAACCTCTCATGGGGCAATAGCTTCCGACTTGCGAAAGCTATGGGGTGTCCTCCCTGCATCAAAACTGCCCCCACACCTTCTCCTGATGCATCAGACTCCAAGTCAAAGCGCTGCATGAAGACAGGAAGTGCAAGTATTGAACAACTGCTCATCAATTGTTTGAGGTGCTCAAAAGCCACCTACGCTGTGGTGGTCGAAATGAAGGCCCCTTTCTTGGTCAAATCCGTGAGGGGTGTTGCTAACTGCAAGAAACCCTTCACGAACTTCCGATAGTAGGTGCATATGCCCACAAAACCCTGAAGCTCTGTCACGTTCTTGGGCTCTGACCAATCTTGGATGACCCTGATCTTCTCCTCATGCACTCTCACTCCATCAACACCGATGATATGCCCCAAATAGAGCATATCGGTCAACCCAAACTCACACTTGGACAAGTTTGCGTAAAACTACTACTCCTCTAAGATACGCAGCACTGCCTCCACATGCTGCGAGTGCTCCTCCCAAGTCCGACGGTAGATCAAGATATCATAGAAGAACACCAGCACGAACTTCCTCAAGTGGCCATGGAAAATGTGGTTCATGCAAGACTGGAATGTGGCCAGAGCATTGGTTAGCCCAAAGGGCACCACTAGAAACTCGAAGTGTCCATAATGACACCTGAACGCAGTCTTAGGGACATCCTTGTCCCTCACTCGGATCTAATGGTACCTGTTGACCACACTTTGTCAACGACCCCATAGCAGTACACCCCCATTTTTTCAAATGGGACTTATCATGTTCGAGGCTCGTGTCATCCAGATTTCATCGCCGATCGACAGTTTTTATAATGATGTAAACCCATTCTGCATTTTATGATGTAAATGATCTAAGTAAGATCGTCCATGTATGTAACAACCTAGGTAAGCCTAGTATGTTGTTGATGACTTCCATCCTAGGAGGTTTTTTGTCTCACTGATTCACGAAAGTGATCGGCAGAGTTTTTCCCTCCAGCCTCACCCCAAAGCTAGGGTGGAATTTGTCATCAGCATACTAAGTGAGTCTTAGTGTTTTTTATCGAGTCCTTGTAAAAGTAGTTTCAACTACTTGGTCTACTAGATCATGTTTTGAGTCGCAGAATTGGGAATTTCTTTGAGGGTCTATACGAATGGGTATTCCCCCTTCATGTATGTAAATGTATTATCTCATGTAAAAGAGGGTTGGAAAAATAATTATAATCCCCTCTTAGTCAATTAATTAATAAAATCCTAAACCAGAAATTTAATTAATTTAGGGTCCTAAATTAGGATTAAATTTTTAAAGGCAAAATTTGTGGGTCCTTGGAAAATGATTTTGACAGCCCCAGGCCAAGGGAATATTGAGAATTTTAAGAAATATTGGACCCTTGGGCCTTGGTGGTTAAGTCAAGGTCAAAATTTTGGAGTAATTAACTCAAAAATAATATTTTTGAGTTAATTAAAATTGAATTAAATGATAAATTCGTTTTTTCCACAAAATTTTAATTTCAACGCTCTGGATTAAAAGATAATTAAATATTTTGGACGGTTGAGATTATTTTGACGAGGATCATCCAAACTAGCCGTTAGAGATCTTGTCCTATAAATTTAGAGGTCTTTCTCATTCTTGAGTCATCCGATCTCAGGATCGTGCACTTGCTCTTAGAAGCTCTTGTAAAATTTTGAGGAATAAAGCATAAAGACTTTGGGGTTACAAATCTGGATGTTCCTTCTCAGATCTATGTGGTGAATTGTCTCTAAACTCTGCTACTTTGTTTCTTGTATTCTATGGTTGATGGCCTTCATGGATTAACTGCCGTACGTATCTTGTGCGCTCGGGTTTATAAAATATCTCGATTTTTCTCCGCAAAGGTCTCATGTTGTTTTCTTAAATCTCTATCGATCTAAGATTCGGATCTAAGTGTGCAGGGAAATTTTTTTTAGATTGGGCGTCTGGGGAAGTCTTCAGTTGGACCAGTCGACTCTCAATAAACATAAATCTGATAAGCTCTTTATTTGTTAAATTCCAGGTCTATCTTACGATATTTGTGATTTTGCAGGGTTTCAAAGACTTGTGCCTCTCATTTAAAAAATTTTAATTTCTAAACTGTGGTAAAATAGATTCAAATCTGACCATGGGGGTTTTAAATCTGTAAACTAGTTGTAAATTTGTAAATTTTCTTTAGGGGTTTGATCTTTCCTTGGTGTGTATCTTGATATCAATTTGATTTCTTGCGGAGTTCATGGTTTAAATCGGAAATTTTTTAGATCTTTTTTTAGATCTAAGGCGGATCTAGCCTCCAAAGACGGTCCGACCCTCAAACTCCTACTGTGGAAAAATCTGAGCATTATTTTGGTTTAAAGGAGCATAAAAATCTGAGCGCAAATTGAAGGAAATTCCAAGTTTGCTGGGAGACATTTGTGTACTGGGTTTATCAAATTTTTTCTGCCTTTGCTCATACGTTCCATCCATCTCTGTGCAGCAAGCCATCCCCTCCTTGCTGTCCAAGCTGCCTTACTTAGCCGTTGTCCGAACCTTCACTTGATGCCTGCACGCCATCCTCTCTTTATCGTTTTCAACCCTCTTCCTGCAACACAAAACATTAATTTTCGTTGACCCCGTTCTCTCTCTGCCCTCGACTTTTTCTCCTCCGCCATTGAGCTCTTTGTTCCCTCGCCGTCGTGCCCTATCTGCTCCGCTTGCATATCCGCCCTTACGTCCATTTGCTCCATCGAAGCCTCGTCCTTCTCCGTCGATCAGTCGACCTGCAGAAAACAAACCAATGCATACACATCATTAAAACTCAGAAGCCCGTGCGTTTTCATAGCGTTAAATTTTTATTGGGGTTCCTTTTTTTGTTAACGTAGGTTTTAGATGCTTTAAATCTTATTTCCATTTTTAGTTATAGTTTCAGTTTTTAATTAGATCTTCGTTTTTAGATTTTAATAATAGCATGAGTTTAGGATGGGATTTTAAATTCGAATTTTTTGGTTTAATTTCATTGTTAGTTTAATTTTAGATTTTAGTTTAGCTTTAGAGTAGGTTTAGAGTTAGGATTTAAATTTTCATTTTTTAATTGTCTTAGTTTAATTTTAGTTTTAGATTTATTTTAATTTTAGCCTAATTCTAACTTAGTTTTAAATTAGCTAGATTTTAACCTTAGCATAGTTTGAGTTTTAGTTTTAATTTTTTTGGTTTTAATTTAGATTTAGATTTAATATAAAAAATAATAAAAAATTCCAAAAATTCCAAAAATTCTAAAAATTTAGAAAATACAAAAATATTAAAAAAAAAAAAAAATTTTGTAGTCAAATGAGCTTCAATTTCAAATTTTTATCGAAGATTAGTAGAAATAGAATGCTGGTACCTGACTGGGTTATAATTGGAACATCTTAATTTCGGAAATCTTTTAAGCACCTGGCATTCTCATGTTAATGTTATTCATGGTTGGGGCATTTTCAGTTAAATATCATTGTGATCAAATTGTGTTTTAATAAGCAGCAGTTAATCGTCACTTACTTGTTTATAATTGCATAACGGGATTATGTTTGACTCCATAAGGCACTGGTCTTAAACGTGAAATCTAATTTAGATCTGTGGAATCTCGTTCATTTCTATCAAGTATTTGATGTTTTAGCTGTGTCTCCTGAATTTATCATCCTCATTTATAATAGGGTCTACCTCCCTTAGCTTGCAAGGAGACAGCTTAAATAGTGGGATTGGGGATAAGGGTGACAGCCCCCAATCTGAGCTGTTGTCGCGGTGCCTTGAAAATCTGTGTGACAACATTTTTTGGCGCCGTTGCCGGGGATAGAGTTTTTTTTGTCCTTGGTCTTAGCGACATTTTATAATCTTCAAATCTTCTTTCGCCATTCATTAGCCTGTCGCAAGGGATCACATTTTTTGGCGTCTTTCATCTCTTCATTTTTTCATCGTCTTTTCTTTCGTCATATCACTAATCATTTCATCATCATATCTTTAACACTTGGACATTTCAGTTGGCTTCTTGTTTGGGTGGCAACTCCACTTATTCATGTTTTTATTCCCAGACAAGAATCCCCCCTGATATCCATCTGCTATCTCTCGATTATTTCTTTTGTTTTAGAATTAGTTTCATGTTCAAGTGGCGACTTCAATTATTTCATTTCTTACAAGAGTTCCTGCTAGGAAGTTCGCTTCTTGAGGACCTTTTGACTATTCTTGAACACAAATCTATTTCTAAAATCTTAAAAACGATATCATGGATGTTTTTGCCCCGTGTAATTTTGCTAATATTCATGGTTATCCCCATGATCTCCCTCAAATGGATAAATTACCTTCTTTTCAAGGAAATGATGCAGTTAGTGTTAAATCTCATTTGTTTGCTTTCACTAACTGGTGGAATAGAATTGCAGTTGCAAAAAATAATTTCGAGGATGTAAAGATGAAAACTTTTGTTCTTACTTTTGGTGAGGATGTTCTTTGAATGTGTTTATGGAAAAGCACGATAAACCCAAATTTTTTGAGATCAATTGTAATACCTTTTGGAAAGGTACGGTGATAAAAGGGAATAAAAGGAAGATAGGCATTTAGTAAGGGAAATGCGGTACCATTAAAAAGAAAGAAAGTAAAACAAGCGGGAATTTTACTTAAGGGAATGGCATTCTCGGAAAATATCTCCAAACTCACCAAAACCTCACGATGGATCTCTTCTGAATTTTTACATTTGATGCTTTTAATTACGATACTTCATATGAGCTAAGGCGGGTAGCGCAAATTATGAGCGTACCAATCTTTTCGTGAGGAAGATTGAAAAGGGATAAGAAAACATGCACAATGTCCAAAACTCGATTTTGATAAGGTCTTTCGAAAATGAGATACTTTAGAAGATGATGATGACCCTATGAAAAAGTTAATGCAAAAGCTTGAAAGCATGGAGCTTAGTCATGCACAGGAAATAAATGTCATGGAAAACAGGTTAAAGATCATGGAATTTAATCACTCCAATCAAATAATCGCCATGGAAGAAAAACATGTTAAGGAAATAAATGTCATGGAAAACAGGTTAAAGATAATGGAAGTTAATCATCATAATCATATGATTGCAATGGAAGCAAGACACACCCAAGAAATGACTACCATGAAGGAAAATCACTTGTTGGAGATGAGTTCCATACAAAAAAAGTTGGAAAAAATGGAAAAATTACATATACAAAAGTTTCAGCCGAAATTTAATTATGAAGATTCATCAACAGATCATGAGACTTCTTGTCTGATAAAGCCATTCCCATCTCATCATATAGAAGATTTAACTATGGTTTCAAAGGATGTTGAGAAAGACCAAGCTTATGTGTCACCATTGACAGAGTATATCCAGAATAATATTGGTCACGCTCCAGGTTCTTCAGATTTTTTGTACAAACATCTTCAAGACGAGGACAAGGATTTTACAGTGGTCTCATTGCAAACATCACAACCCACTCAGAAGAAGATAAAGAAGCAAAAAATAAGTAAGTGGTTTGATTCGTCTGATGGTCGAGAGCAGCTTGACATTCGGATAAGACAGAGTCCTACAATTAGCAAGATTGGACATGGCACATCTGAAAAGCAACCTACAGACTTGCCTGAAAGCAGGCAAATGCTCAGAATACACTATATTGAGCACATCTGATGCCACAAGGCATCCTCTGTATTGTATCTCTAACCTTACACCTTGTTATTTCAGCATTTCATTTTGTAGTTAGAGTGGATTTAATTTTCATGTTAAGTAGAATAATAAATAAAAAAAGAGCTTCTATTTTTCATGAGCTTAATGTTATATGATGATATTTGGATGGACGCTACTTATGTAATCTTGTGTGTTGCTTGGATGCAGATTCTAGATTCTCACATTCCTTCAATGAAGCAACGTGTCCCCAAGTAGAGCCAGATGTTGACCGCACTTTGTCAACGACCCCATAGCAGTACACCCCCATTGTTTCAAATGGGACTTATCATGTGTGAGGCTCGTGTCATCTAGATTTCATCGTCGATCGACAGCTTTTATAAACGATGTAAACCCATTCTGCATGTTATGATGTAAATGATCTAAGACAGACCGTCAATGTATGTAACAACCTAGGTAAGCCTAGTATGTTCTTGATGATCTCTATCCTAAGAGGTTTTTTGTCTCACTGATTCACGAAAGTGATCGGCAGAGTTTTTCCCTCCAGTCTCACCCCAAAGCTAGGGTGGAATTTGTCATCAACATGCTAAGTGAGTCCTAGTGTTTTCTATCAAGTCCTTGTAAAAGTAGTTTGAGCTATTTGGTCTACTAGATCATGTTTTGAGTCGCAGAATTGGGTATTTATTTGAGGGTCTATACGAATGGGTATTCCCCCTTCATGTATGTAAATGTATTATCTCATGTAAAGGTTGGAAAAACCATTTATAATCCCTCTTCAATCCAATTAATTAAATTTTTAAGTTAAATTAATTAATAAAATCTGAACCAACTGAACCAGAAGTTTAATTAATTTAGGGTCCTAAATTAGGATTAAATCTTTAAAGGCAAAATTTGTGGGTCCTTGGAAAATGATTTTGGCTTGAGCCAAGGGAATATTACGGTACAAAAATATTGGACCATAGACAGATGGTTAGGTCAAGGTCAAAATTTTTTGAAATTAATTAACTCAAAAATAGTACTTTAGTTAATTAAAATTGAATTAAATGATAAATTCGTTTTTCCCCAAAATTTTAATTTCAACGCTCCGGATTAAAAGATAATTAAATCTTTTAGACGGTTGAGATTATTTTGACGAGGATCATCCAAACTAGCCGTTAGAGATCTTGTCCTATAAGTTTAGAGGTCTTTCTCATTCTTGAGTCATCCGATCTTAGGATCGTGCACTTGTTCTTAGAATCTCTTGTAAATTTTTTGAGGAATAAAGCATAAAGACTTTGGGGTTACAAATCTGGATGTTCCTTCTCAGATCTATGTGGTGAATTGTCTCTAAACTCTGCTACTTTGTTTCTTGTATTCTATGGTTGATGGCCTTCATAGATTAATCTGCATACAGGTATCTTGTGCAGTTTTCTGGGTTTATAAAATAACATTCTGGTTTTTCTGCAAAGGTCTCATGTTGTTTTCTTAAATCTCTATCGATCTAAGATTCAGAACTAAGTGTGCAGGGAATTTTTTTTAAAAATTGGGCGTCTGGGGAAGTCTTCGGTTGGACCAGCCGACTCTCAATAAACATAAATCTGATAAGCTCTTTATTTGTTAAATTCCAGGTCTATCTTACGATATTTGTGCTTTTGCAGGGTTTCAAGGGCTTGTGCCTCTCATTTAAAAATTTTAATTTCTAAACTGTGCTAAAATGTTTCAAATCTGGCCGTGAGGGTTTTAAATCTGTAAACTAGTTGTAAATTTGTAAATTTTCTTTAGGGGTTTGATTTTTTCTTGGTGTGTATCTTCAGATCCAGCTGATTTCTTGCAGGTTCATGGTTTAAATCGGAATTTTTTTTTAGATCTAAGGCAGATCTAGCCTCCAAAGGCCAGATCCGGCCTCAAACTCCTACTGTGGACAAATCTGAGCATTATTTTGGTTTAAAGGAGCATGAAAATCTGAGCGCAAATTGAAGGAAATTCTAAGTTTGCTGGGAGACATTTGTGTACTGGGTTTATCAATTTTTTTTTGCCTTTGCTTATACTTTCCATCCATCTCTGTGCAGCAAGCCATCCCCTCCTTGTTGTCCAAGCTGCCTTACCTAGCCGCTGTCCAAACCTTCACTTGATGCCTGCACGCCATCCTCTCTTTGTCGTTTTAAACCCTCTTCACCTTAACTTCAAAACATTAATTTTCGTTGACCCCGTTCTCTCTCTGCCCTCGACTTTTTCTCCTCCGCCGTTGAGCTCTTTGTTCCCTCGCCATTGTGCCTTATCTGCTCCGCCTGCATATCCGCCCTTACGTCCATTTGCTCCGTCAAAGCCTCCGTCCTTCTCCGTCGATCAGTCGACCTGCAGAAAACAAACCAACGCATACACATCATTAAAACTCAGAAGCCCGTGCGTTTTCATAGCGTTAAATTTTATTGGGGTTCCTTTTTTTGTTAACGTAGGTTTTAGATGCTTTAAATTTTATTTCCGTTTTTATTTATAGTTTCAGTTTTTAATTAGATCTTCGTTTTTAGATTTTAATAATAGCATGAGTTTAGCATGGGATTTTAAATTCGTTTTTTTTGGTTTAGTTTAAGATTGGTCATAGTTTATAATTTTAATTAGATTTTTTTGTTTTAATTTCATTGTTAGTTTAATTTTACATTTTAGTTTAGCTTTAGAGTAGGTTTAGAGTTAGGATTTAAATTTTCATTTTTTAATTGTCTTAGTTTAATTTTAGTTTTAGATTTATTTTAATTTTAGCCTAATTCTAACTTAGTTTTAAATTAGCTAGATTTTAACCTTAGCATAGTTTGAGTTTTAGTTTTAATTTTTTTTGGTTTTAATTTAGATTTAGATATAATATAAAAAAATAATAAAAAAATAAAAAATTCCAAAAATTCTAAAAATCTAGAAAATACACAAAAAAAAAAAAAAAAAAAAATTCAATTTTTCTGTAGTCAAATGAGCTTCAAATTTTTATCTGAAGATTGACTGTGGAGTACTTTAATTTTCGAACTGGGTCATATTGGAACATCTTAATTGAGGAAATCTTTTAAGCATCTGGCATTCTCATGTTAATGTTATTCATGGTTGTGGCATTTTCAGTTAAATATCACTGTGATCAATCGTGTTTTAATAAGCAGCAGTTAATCGTCACTTACTTGTTTATAATTGCATAACGGGATTTTATTTGACTCCATAAGGCACTGGTTTTAAATGTGAAATCTAATTTAGATCTATGGAATCTCGTTCATTCTATCAAGTATTTGATGTTTTAGCTGTGTCTCCTAGATTTGTCATTCTCATTTATAATAGGGTCTACCTCCCTTAGCTTGCAAGGAGACAGCTTAAATAGAGAGATTGGGGATAAGAGTGACAGCCCCCAATCTGAGGCATTGTCGCGGTGCCTTGACAATCTGTGCGACAACAGTACCCAAACCTCAGTTCGATCTTGGAGAAGAACTTAGCTCCCCTCAACTCATCCATCAACTCGTCAATCCGTGGGATGGGGTAGCGGTTCTTCATGGTCTTTTTGTTCATGGCCCTGTAATCGATACACATCCTCAACGACCCATCCTTCTTCTTCACCACGACCACTGAAGAAGCAAAAGGGCTAGAATTGGGCCTGATGTGCCCCAATGCTAAGAGCTCATGAATGGCTCTGTCTATCTCATCCCCGTAGGCTTAAGGATTCCTATAGGGGGTAGTAATCATTTTTTTCACCCCGTGCTCCAACTCATTGGTGTGCTCAAAACCTCGGTCAGGTGGTTGGCCCAACGGTATATCTCCAAATACTATTGGGTATCTGTCAAGGATGGCCTAAATCTTTGGATGTGGTGGCTTGGTCACACCCCCAGCCTCAGAGATCCTCAACTCTATATCCCATTCTATATCTCCACGCCTCAAGTCGGCCTCCATCCCGTGAGCAGAGACTGTTTGTGATGCGTATGAGTGCATGCCCCTCAGCAACATCGGCTTTCCATCCGGGTCCAGAAACTCCATCTCCAATCTCTTCCAGTCAGTGTTGACTCTGCCAAGTGTGTAGAGCTATTGGACCCCCAACACTATGTTGGTGTCCGGAATGTCAACCACGAAGAAGTGGTCAGTCATGGAGTAATTCCCCATGGTCACGGTCAGCGTTGGGACATAATGTGTGCACTGCATGGTCCTGTCTCCTGGAACCAACACAATCCCTCGAACTCCTCTATAGCAATGCCCCTCCTCTGCACCATCGAGGCATCAATGAAGTTGTGAGTGGCTCCACTGTCCACTAACACCAAGACATGATGCCCCTGCACTAACCCCTGTATCCTCAAAGTCAAATACTTGGGTACCCCACACAGTGATGTGAGGACCCCTCCTGATGGTACAAATGCAGATCCTCCTGCTATCGGTGGGGTTGGAGGTGGAGGCCCTCCCTCTTGGGGTGCTACATTGTCCTCTCCTCCCATCTCAAAGAATGTCTCCTCATCCCCATCACTGTCTAAGAAGACCTCATTGTCTTCTCATTGACTAGCAACTACTCTCTATCTCCATCCAAGATCATGAGATAAAATGTGTTAGGTCCAGTAATTGTATCAATACTATATGGTCCCAAACAAAGACTATCAAATTTTCCATCATCACCCTGTTTCTCATTATTTTTGTCCCATATCAAAACCTTTCCAATAAAGAAATATTTACCCTTTGCTCTTTGATCAAATACTTTCTTCACCTGTCCACGGGGTCTTGTATAGACGGTGATTGGGTGCTTTGTTAAGGCACTCCTTGATGTCAAGTCATCGGCTCAATTTCCCGCCCCAATCAGCGTGATATATTGGACATGATGATGAAGATGTAGTCCTACCCAGCGTACAATAAAAAATACTTTCTTCACCTATCCCTAATAATATATTAAATGAGTGTATGATAGATTCTTCTCCTCCTCAAGCTAGACCAATTGATACGTATGATCCCGCGGTGCTTCTTGTTTGCTAGTGAACTACTCCAACAACTTGTAGTCTAGTAATCTAAAGCTAATTAGAAAGACCACTTGCAATCCATAAACAAACTCAAAAGGACTCTTACTAGTTACATGCTTTTTGTAATGCAATTTGTCCAAAGTGCATATCTGAGGAAACTATCCCATGACCTCTTGTTTTCACCCACTATTTTCTTGATAATCCAACTAAGGTTCTTGTCATTAGATTTTGTCAATACATTCCTAGGTAGAGAATAGTTGGCTAAATGTGCCAACGTGATTCTATATTGGGAACAAAAAGTGATCAATTCAGTGGATCGGAAGACATTGTTATTATTGATAGTGATCTTGTTTGGAACTACAAATCAATTCACAATGTTCTCCTCTAGGAGGGTGAGGGGCCTATGGAAAACACACTGAGCATTTGGCATTTTCGAGCTTGTGAGAGAGACCCAACTTCTGATCAAGATCGAATCACTAGGGCAGGGCTGGCTAAGTGATTTTGATCTAGTGATCAATTCCAAAGAGGGGCAGATGCAGTATCTGGTCAGGAGGACCAGGAGTACATTTCAGAGAGAGAGGCAGCAATGACGTAGTAGAGGCAGCACAGTCATCTGGAGGGGTGACACAGTCCCTGAAGGGGATCACGCAGAAGTGACACAATCCCTTCTAGATTCAGTTCGGAGATAGCTAGAAGTTGTGGTTTCTGAGCCAGGAGGGTCAAAACTCAATTCCATATCAGCTTGATCGTTGCAGAGGAGGAGGTGACGCAATTCCTTAGCTTGCCCACGCAGGCTTACATAGTAGCAGCGTAGGCATCACGCAAAGGTAGAGAGGGGCTTCACCAACGCTGCTCCGGATCAGCCAGGGACTTGCAGAGTGAGGTATATATTACATTTCTTTTGTTGCCGAGACTTTCTCTGAAGGGTGAGTCGGATATTGGCACCCTAGTTGTACTCAAGATTCTGCTACTTAATAATACAAAACCCTCATATCTGTTGCACCGATTTTCCCAAGTTGGGTTTTTCTGGGGACTTAGTCCAAAAATAACTGTATCAAATGTGGATGTTTTTCATTGTATTTTGTTCAGTTTGTTTCAGAACTTAGATTTATTCCGCAACATTATTTATGTAGACTGCTTCAGTAATTACTTCGATATTTCACTGTAATGAAATAATTATGGCAAATAATAGGAGAAGTAATTCAAATTTGTTGCAGTAGGAATCCAATTTTAGGACTTTTCACAACAATGTCCATGTACAAACATCACATGTATTTTTGGGTTCTATAAAATCAGTTTGAGATATTTGAAGTCTTCATTTTGGTTTATAATGATTATTGTGCATATTAGAAATGAAAAGTCACCTACAGTAGTTTGTTTCCTAACCGTTTGACAAAACCTCACCAAGACTGAAACCTAAACAAAGTCCAAAATTTATTAATAAAGTAGAGTAATTTTTATGAAGGGATATTATAGTGGTATCAAAGCATGACCTTGGCCAGTTGTGGGGAAGCTAGCAAGATCATGGTGGAGTAAGTATGCATGCACAATAATGGGTGAAAGTATGGAAATTCCAATGACGCAAGAATGATGAAGTACACAGAGGCTCATGGAGGAAATCAACAGAAACAATGAGAAACTAAAAGAATTAAAAAAAATGTGGGCCCAATGGTGTAGAAGTAAGGGGATAAACATGGACCATTTGTGAAAATTTCTTAATGTTACTTATGTAGAAATCTACTGTTAGATCTGGTTATGCTCCTCCTACTTAATTAAGTTATTAAGCTTAAAATTCAGATTAATATCGAAGCAAAACAAATAACAGACTTTCACCAATTCAGATCTAGAAAAAGTACATGCACACATAGAAAAAGTGACACGGGATTTTCTGGACAATAGTCTTCGGAAAAACCCAATGCAAGAAAACCTGTCTATTCGCCGCTGGAGGGTTTTATTATTAAGAGTTTTCTAAATACAGCAAATCTGGGTTGCAGATCTGGAAAACCCGACAGAGAAAATATAGATCTATAGCTCACCTGTTGTTCTGAAGCCAAAATATTGACTGATCCACACCCTCAAACGGGATTTACAAGACTCAGCCAGATCTTGGCCATAGAAACCCAGCGCTGCCCCTAAAGCCTCTGCACCAACCTCTGCGCCCCTCTGCGTTGGCCTGGTGAGGGCTGCGTAACCCCAGAATGGGTAATGTAGACCCTATGTTGTCCCTGAGGGTCTCTGCGTAACCCCTGAGGGTCTCCTACTGCCCAACGCTACCCCGAGAGAGACTGCGTAGCACCTACGTAGTTGAAGCTGTCTCTGCACTATGTAGTTGCTGCCCTCTCTGCTACTGCTGCTCCTGCTTCTCTGCACTGCCTCTTGCTGATTCTAGGCACTGGGATCAGACCATCCCCTTTGCCTAAACTCAGCAAGAGGCAGAGAGCAGCTTCCAGAGGCAGTGCAGAGAAGCAGAAGCAGCAGTAGCAGAGAGGGCAGGAGTTGCGTAGCGCAAGGGCAGCTTCAGCTACGCAGTCTCACCTACACAGCTGCTGCACTCTCTGCTGTTGTTGCTCCTGCTTCTCTGCACTGCCTCTAGAAGCTGCTCTCTGCCTCTTGTTGATTCTAAGCACTGGGATCAAACCATCCCCTTTGCCTAAACTCCCCTCTCTGCATCTGAAACACTTTTGAGAATTCTTAGCAAACCATACCCTAGAATCTCATCTTAGCTTTAGTGCTCTGCCTCTGTGTGTCTTTACAAATGACCCCAAGCCTTTCCTTTATACTTTTCTCGTTGGAAACCAACGACCATGATCAGATCTTGAATCAATGGCTAAGATTAAAAGAAAGCTTGATGCGTGTTACTTAAGACAATTTCATCACATGTTTAATTTAATTAAATTTAATTATTTAATTTCCCTACATTAAAATAATCAATTAATTAAGTATCTCCCAAACCAGATGAAATTTCCCAAATCCCTTTCTGGGTCTTGTAGATCAAGTGTACTCTAGTCCCTCCACAAATTTTGGGAGCTAGAGCACATCCGATGCTACCCCCACTACACAAAATCTCAACACCATCTTCATTTTTATGACATGTACCTTAGAGATAAGCATGCCATAGAGGTGAAGCCATTCACATCACATAGGGGAGATCAGCTCAAGTAGGGCGTATAGAAGATGGTGGGAAAAATAACCCTCACCCACTTTGATGGATCAACTAGGAGTTCTGTCAAAAAATGGGTGCAGGAGTTGGACACATACTTCCGGCTAAAACCCATGAGAGAGGTGGATGCCATTAGGTATGCCAATTTGCATTTGGATGGAGATTTTATGGTGTGGTGGTACTGAGGGTTGAAGACTTTGGATCATGCATGCATCATATCCTACACAAAGTTCACATGGAGGCTCATTGAGATATTTGACCGGAAGGACACCAGACCTCCTCAAAGGGAGTAGACACGACGAGAGTTGTTAGATGATTGTGGGGCCCAGGGTGCAGGTACACTAATAGCGAGCCTGGGGAGAAGGTTGAGCAGGAGGCTGAGGGCATGCAGGGATGTGAGGAGGACATAGATCGGCCTAGTGCGACTCCGGAGTCACTGCCATTTGTTAGCCCTGTAATGGCGCAAGTTGAGGCATTGGCAGAGAGAGTAGAGCATGCACCTATCAAGCCATCCATGGATGAGGTGTCTAGGGCCATGTCCAAGTTTTTAGGTGATAGCAATGCACAACAAGTTGATGAGGTTCCTGGAGACATATTTGTCGTTGATGAGGAGTCGATAGGTACAAAGGCATCCAGATCTATGACAAAGTTGTCAGACGACAACCACCTATAGCTGACCAGTGAGGATGTTTTGCATGATAGGTTGTCGATGGAGGAGAAGTTGGAGGCTCATTTTGAGGTCATGATGGAGGAGGATGTGCAACCATCCTTTGGGCTAGCCATTGATGAGGGACACAGAAGAGAGCACACATTGGAACTTCAGCACAATTTACTTCAGAGGCACGCCAGTGCGGCTTACAACATTATTAGCCCACATCTATGCATTGGACAGAAGGAGGCGGAGTTGCCTAGACAGATCATAAGGGGTGACCAGGTCAACGAGACTAAGCGACTTGAATTGAGTATGGCACAACACCAGCAAGGAGGGCTTGTTCTGTACACAGGAGATTGTACCTTCGATCCCTCCTTTGGGATTGGATGGCAAAGAGGTACTGAGCTGGTACTCGATTGCATAGGTTAGGAGGTTGGATACATCCATGGACATGGTTCAACAAAGGCCATGGATTACCAGAGGGGCTAGAGGGACAGACTGTTGTTGGGATCCAGGTGTGATTCCCCGTCACATCATGGACTTGGTTAGTGATGGAGTTAGCAGGGTGGTGGATCCGGATATTTATCGCGCTCGCACTTTCAGGTATTCATCAAATTCTTTGAAAAAACTTGTGATAGGATTGATTAACAGGACAGTGGGTAGACACTGTGAGTTGTCCTGGCATGTTGGTCAGGCATGGGGTCGTAGGATGACTGACATACTCTGGCAGGGGCTGATCAGAGGAGGTGACATCAATAGGCCACCAAACAGAGTGTTGTATGGGGATGAGAATTTTTCATGGATATGTGGGGTTCAAAGATCACCTAGTTGCAACACCTTAGTGACACTAACATTGGCACTTAGGTAGGTATGTTTGTTAGATCTCTCTGGGAGGATCAAGAGGGGAGGTCCACTCATCTGAGGTTATGGAGGTGAGTTAGTGGAGATGATGATGTAGATAGGATGCAGACTGATGCATACTGACACAACTTTTGACTATGGCATCTAGATCAGTATATGGGGTAGGCAGCGATGTGCAACGGTATGCAGACGAGCACGGAGGTGCACGGTGGTGCGTAGAGATGTGCAGGTTTGCACCATGATGTAGGAGGGATGGTTCACATCATTGTGCATTTCCTCATAGAGTGAAAGACACATCGATACCAGAGGGATGCTAGTTGATACAGCATGATGCGGCCACATGTAGCAGGATCCAATGGTACACAGAGATGTGCAATTGGGTACAGTTTTATGCCAGGGGGTACAAGGGTACATGGTTATATGTTATAGTGTGCAGGGATACACTGCAGACTAGGGGAGTGTTACTAGCAAGGAGATTCCTTGACGAGGATGTCAGGTATATGGCATTAAGGTGGGCCTACCTAGGTTTGGAGAATGGGTTGAACACAGGGTTGGTCGTGAGCATCCATACGGGTTCTTGGACATACCCATCGAAGCTCACACATCTATCACTCTCTAGAACCACGCGCAGTCTCAAAGGAGTTGGGTCTTGTCTCTTGATGCTCGCTGCATGAGCAACGGGGCATGGAAGGTTCATCTGAGACAGTTAGATGGAGCACATGAAATTAAGAGGCATACTCCCCAGATGAGGCATGTGGTCGGGATGAGTGATGACTACAAGAGACAGGATAGTCGATGTCACTATGTGGTTTGGAAGGTGTAGGGAAGTTTAGCATTCATCCGATTTATTCATGATATATGGAGTAGTTATATGGATGGCATGCAGGGTCCAGAGATGAGGCATGGAGGGATTCTAACAGTTGTCAAATTTATGTCCCATCATATTTGGCTTTGGGATCCATGGATTTAGTTGGATGATATGTCACTCCATTTCATGATGAGCAAGATCATGGCCAAAAGTGATCTTCTACTCTTGGTTTTACATATGGGGGAGTCGAGGCCTTTGTTGCATGGCAAGGTCGGTTTTCCTTGTTACTACTTCAAACCGAGATTGATGGTAGATGGGTAGACATTGATATCATGGAGATTCCAGGGCAATATGAGCTTGGCCTTCACAATTTTTTCTCCATTACGTTCCAGGAGAGGAGGATAAACCTGCACACAATGGGAAGTTTTTCATAGTCAAAGTAGCGCAACGTCAACATGGTGGTACCCTTCTGAGATTGTCATGGGATCCAATCATCACAGGATTTCGCAGTTCAGCTACCCTCAGGGGTGATCTGGTTCCTACATGGGGAGATCATTCAGATCTTCCATTTGGATTTAGTGATTCACTGATGACATGGGGTACCTTAATGACATCAGGTTAGTTCATGTGATGGTGGCACAACAACCAGTGGTTCAATGGCATATTTGGGACCCTGCATTAGCTCGACCAAAATGTGGATCAGCGTCATAGGATGATATTGCTTGAGGACAAGCAATTTTTTGCCGTAAGGACTGTCATGTTCCCATTTTTTGTGCATGCAAAAATCACTTAGGAGTTTTTGCAAAATTTTGGAAATATTAAAAGGTGAAATGTTATTTTGTGAGAGAAGGGAGAAATTATTATTTTAATGGGATGGCGGAAAAAATAATATTTTACTAGAGGAGGAAGGCAAAATATTATTTTAATGGAAAATGGAGTTAAATTAATATTTTATTGAGTAAAGGAACATTATTATTTTATTGGAGAATGGCAGAAAAATAATATTTTATTAAGAAAAGAGGCCAATTACTATTTAATTTAAAATGGCAACAAAAAGTCTCCTAGTGGAAAATGGGCCCCACTAATAAAATAATAGAGAAAAAAGGGAGAGTCTAGAAACTAGAAGGAAACTAGGAGGTTCAATGGAGAATTATAAATAGAGGATTGGGCTCAGTTGGAAAACATGTTATTCTATCATTTCGGACATTGTGAAAAAGCTCAGGAGAGTTTCTAGAGTTTCAAGTGAAACTCAGTAACTAATTTCGATGGACTTAGAGTGCCTCCCTAGTTAGCTCTTGGAGAAGATTATATCAGATCTTCCATTGTACTTATTACAGAGATATAATCTTCTTTGTTTACTAAAGGCTCCAACATTGGGGTTTTTATTTGGTTGGATGATTATAGAATCACCTAGGGCTTAGTTGTTCAAATCAAAGGAGGAAATCTTGTTTGAAATTTCCAGATCGGATTAATCTTGTGTGGAATTTCCAAATCGGATTTATATCTAGAGATCATAAGGTGCCAAGGGAAAATTTGCAGTCCCAAGGATTGAATCCATTGTTCTATAGGAGATTTGAGTTAATTCCTTCATTTGTAAATTACATTGTTTAGCAGCCAAAGATCAAGCTTCCAAGAGATCATGTTAGAATCCTTGTTTTATGTATGAGATTGCAATGCCTTATCATCCGCAGAGACCAAATTTAATGTTGGTGTTGTTGTAGCTCCTAGAGACAGCCTTGAGTTGCAAAATACCAATGCCTAGGACATCTTGAAATCAGAGGTTAGATGTAGACAATTTTAAGGGTGCCTCTGATAGGATATGGATTAAGAGGATAATGATTTTGGTGGTTCAGGAATGATGAAGACTTTGGAGTTTGATTCATGTGAATTACCCTATACTGCGAGAGGGCTCAGGAGGCTGTATGGCTCAGTGGCTTTTCAAATGGGCCAAGTATGAAGCAATGAGCAGAGGTTTTTTAAAACATGTAGAGGTGTTGAGAAGGAACAGAGGAGGATGTCGGTTTAAAAGTCTTAAGAATATGTCTCACGTGAACTCAGAGGAAGCGGATGTAAGTGGAATGTGACCAACAACAGATATTCGTGGAGCGCGAATTAAGGGGGCATAGCAAGTTTAAAACATGAGCATTATTCATACACGAATTCATGAATAAAAATGCATACCACCGGTAGCTACATTACACGAACCATCAAAGCAACAGAACATTGTAAGATGATTATACATAAACAAGAGATTACTGATAAACAAGAAAATATAGATACATACTACTCATTGCTCCATCTGGAATCCAAATAAACAGCGTTGTATATCATATTATGTTCAAAACAGCTCTCCCAAATATGTGTCTCGGAGCATAAAGAGCACAGTCCTACAGAACTACAACAAAAATTCTCCAAAATTGAGAACCTTTCTTTCATCTCTGAACTCTCTATATATAGAGTTCTCCTCAGGGTTTACGATCGTATAAACTTCCATGATCGACCCACACATGTGAAAATCAAAATATCATAACCAAATCGCAAAGTGTGCGTCGAGCAATCACTCCCATAATCAGAAAATCAAAACAGAATCAGGTGAAATCAAAATTTCAACAGCAAACTTCGTAATCAAACAGTAAAAGGAACAACATAGTTGGCCACAGAGGCCAAGTCCTGGAATCTTCAAAATGGGGCGACGAGGAGTAGTCGTGAATAGGTAGGCAATCTAGCTTCCATCACATGATTCCACCTGTCGTCGAAAGCCTTCACTCCCTTGTTCTCATGATTTCCACTAACCGTTACGGAACGGCAAGTCGTGCTACGCGTGCCTCGCTCTTTGGCGTGGAGTTCTTGGGCAACTGAACATACCATAACTGCGCTTGTTCCACCCAAAAACCCATGTTGTGTAGGACTTGCAAAACTAGAGACCGGGCTTTGGAGGGGGGCCTATGGCATTAACACACAGCGGGACGGTTTAACACTGAAAAGAGAGCAAGACAAAGGTTGTGGGAGGACTTTGATGATGTGGCAGGGAGGTGGGGCCCAAATTAATATCGCAAATCGCAAACGGGAGCGTCGGGGATCAAGACGGGGAGCAAGAATGAAACAATGCGAAGTGCAATGTGCGATGGGCGGAAAGGTGACGTGGCAAGGAGGTGGGGCCGCCCACAAATCGCAAATCGGAATTTTTGTTATGAGAAACGAGAGGTAAGTGTTAAAACTTACAAAGGGCGATGTGCGAAGTGTGAGGAGAGGAAGGTGTTGTGGCATGACGGAGGTGGGACTGCCCGCAAATTGCAAATTGAGAGTTTTGTTATGAGAAACGGGAGGTAAGTGTTAAAACTTATGAAGGGCGATGTGCGAAGTGCAATGAGAGGAAGGTGACGTGGCATGACGGAGGTGGGGCCGCCCGCAAATCGCAATCGGGGTTTTTTATTATGAGAAACGAGGGTAAAGGTTGCGATTTGCGAAGTGTGATATCGCAAATCGCAAAGTCAAAGATTATCGAAAATCTCAATCGGGGCCGGGAATCAGGACGAGTAACAAGAATGAAACTGTGTGAAGTGCAATGTACGATGAGTGGAAGGTGACGTGGCGAAGAGGGTAGGTCCCATTTACATCGCAATCGGGGAAATGGTGCAGGTGGTGTTAACAAAAGTGTAAGTGCAATGCAGTTGGAGATGCGAAAAGGTAAGTGGCAAGTGATCTTTCCTCTTTTGACTGCGGGGTGTCCGCTCGACCTGTGCTTGAATTGCTTGGCCTTCACTTTAGCCATTCACGCCTCATCCCTGTGATTTTCTTATAGGGGCCACTTCTCCACCTTGTGTGCGGTCACAGGCCAACATTGGCTCCATCTGGGGACAACATGTTGTTTTAAGTGCGTTGAGAACCTGCAGACCTGAATGCTTGTGCTTTATTGGGCGCATGGAGTCGCAAATGCATACTATAAATCTGAACTGAAACTACAACTGAGTTGTGCACTGCAAACTATCAAAATGGAAATCATTGTTGCACACTGAAAATCTTGAATACTGGAATCTGAACCATGCTGGAACTGAAATCTGAAACACACTTGAACTGAAAACTGCAAAGCAATCTGAAACTAAAACTAGAAAGATGCTCATAGCACTGAGCTTATTTGCACACCTACCTACGCTAATCTGCTGAAATTACTGCTATTGTAAATGAAACAATAATGCCAGTGTAACCAGGCAAGCAACTGCTCTAATAACTTTGTTCTTTCATTGTTTTTCACCAAACTCAAGAACAAACCTGTTAATGGTATTTGATAGAAATTCCCAACCTAATATTCATTGCAAGGAGCTTGGTAAACCTGAACAACAACGGAAATGTTGAAAAGGTATGGTGGCTTTTTAATGAATAATTTCTCAATATAGATAGCCATTGGGTCAAGATACACTTGACCTATTTTTTATATGTTGACCCAATCGATCTAACCTCATAACTTGGTACTGCACATGTGTTCTCCATTTCGTCAAACAACTCGGAACATATTTTCATTTTATCTGATGATTTTTGTGTCGATACTTCTTCTGAACCAATCAATAGGGCAGACTGTCTGACCATATCCATATCATAGCAGCTTCTGAAATCATTACGTGTACATGAAAACTGACTTTGAAAACTCCAACCATCCAATGTATCAGCTATTGGGTCATGAAGTGCTTTAGATGACTGTAGTGTTGGTTCTACTGACATCTCATGATTTCTCCTGTGATTATCAACCAAAATGTGACCAAGATTCCCTTTCAAAACATTAGATGAATTAAAGCATAAAGGCAGAGAATCAAACTGGATCAATTCTTCCTTTGCTTTAAACTTTGCCTCTCTTTTCAGCAGGTTCACTTCCACATCAACTACAATATTTTGCATTTCTTCAAGGGTTGAAATGTCCCTTTCTCTTACTTGGTATGCCATCTCTGGATTAAAGGCATCTGGGTAGTGCAAGAGAGCTACTTCTAGGGGTGGCCTTATATCAGCAGGCATTGAATGATACACCTTATTGAACCTGGCTGAAAAATATTGTACTGTCTCCCCTGGCTGTCTTTTTAAATGTTCATACTCTTCTATGATAAGAAAGACATTTCCCATGATTACCCATCGACCTAGGAAAACTTGCATGAATTGATGAAAATTTCTCATGCTAGGAACTGGAAGATTCTCAAACTAATTTTTAACTTTATCTTGCCATGGTAGGACAAACATCCTGATACCTACATCATCATCTTCCTTTACTGATGACTGCAATACACTGACCAAAGGATCATGGTAAATATGCAACATAAGATCTTCTAGAAGATTTGTAACAGGAAAACAAACCTCATTCCAAATTGTTGCTTTGCTCGTGTGTTGAAACCGATTCTCTTCAAACAGCAAGGGAGCAAATTGTTTTCCTCACCATCCACGGTAGTCAAGTGATCTGAGTGTTCTTTAACATTCTCTTTGCCACACAGAAGCTTTCAAGGGAGCTACAAACTCTCGTTGATTTCGGTTGAAGGAACATGATTTGTAACAATCTGTTGTACTACTGAAAGAGAATTTGAGAGATGGTCTTCATCATGCAAATCTGATTGGTTTTTAATCTCTGAAGGAAACACTGCTTGCTGAAGATGTTCTTATGGATCTAGACCATTAAGCTCTGCTGCTTCTGTTTCCATATCACCAAACTGCTGTTTATTTTTAGTGTTGTCCTCTAGGAAGTACTCCAGCTCTTCCCCTTCTTCATGGAGGTTAAGCTCGCCTCCCTCTTCTTCAGAATAGGTTAGGAACTGGTTTTCTACATGCAGTCCCAAATCCACCATGGATCGTTCTTCTTGGAGATTGAGGCTGTCAGGCAGAGGGCTTACACCATGGGGCTGCATAAATCGGGACACCTGAGCTCTGTATCAAGGTTGTTTCGGGAGCTCAATCAGGGGAACCAGGATCTTGACTTTCCCTAATGCTTTCTAGAGTTTAAAGGTTGTGGGTGCTTTTTCTGTAATATCTTCTTTGGATTGTTCTTTAGGATGGTCGGGTAGGTTCAAAGTTATAGATGGGGACCTCTCATTTTGAGGAGGATCAGCTTCTTGCTTTGTGGAAGTGGATGCAGTGGCCTTATGAGGGGCTGACTCTTCTAATGGCTTCTTCCCTTTAATAGCAAGACTAGGAGGAGTTTGTTCTCTTGATATTGACTCTTCATTTTGTTCTCACCCTCAGGTTCTCCTCCTAGAGGACCTGAGGTCATATTTCTTATGGAGTTGAGCTTGCATGAAATCCACAATTTGTCTGCAGTAACTGTCAATATCTTGATCATCTGGAGGGACTTCCTTCTCCTCTTGCTCCCCTTGCAGGATGAGTTCACCCTCCTCATCATTAGAGTAAGCGAGGAATTTATCTTCTTGGTTGTTTGTGACTTCCTCGGCCTATCCCTCCACTTCTCCCTCCAAGTATAGAGGGGGTTGAATGTGGTCTTGATGTTCCTTCCTTTCCCGCTGCAACAGCTGCAAAGGGGGCTTCTGATATGGAGGATTAAACCCCTGGCTAGGAATCATTTGGTTGGGCTGAGGAGGGGAATTTTTGGCCTCCAATTCAAGCTTAATCAGCTTATTTGAAAGGTTCTTGATTAGCTTATTCATTTCTTCAATTCTATACTCTTGTGATTCCCTTTCCTAATTTGAAGTAGAAGCCTCCTCCCTATTCTTTCTTCTGGCTTCATGTTCTGTCTTCCCCTTGAATTTACCAGTAGAAGCAAAGTTTGCTTCTACCTTCAATGCATCAGTCTAGATTTGATCCAGAGATGTGGATTTTCTTTCTCTTAGGGTGAATCCAAACTCCGGTTCGAATATTTCAGCAGGAAGATTATTATAGAGCTTATTGAACCTCTTGATGAATTCCATTACATCCTCATTGTGTCTCTTCTTTAGAGCATTGAAATCGGTGAGAACATATCCATGGTCCCTCTTTTCTCCCCATTTTAATGTGAAAAAATTTTCCATTTCTTCCCAAGTGTGGACAGTGTTGTTGGCTAGAGACTTGAACCATTTCCAGGCTTCTCCATCCATGGATTTGATGAAAAGCCTTAACACCACATCTAAGTGCTCTACATTCACATTCTCAGCAAAAGCGCAGAAGTTTTTAATATGTCTATGCACAAAAGTACTATCTTCCCCGGTGAACCGAGGCAGGAGCTTTAGATAATCTTGTGGCAAATCAAAAGTTCCCCATCATGTAGCGGCCAATGGCCACAAGGCCAAATAAATAACGTCTACGGAACGTAGGCAAGAATGGGGAAAAAACCCATTTAAAGAAAAAATGAAATGTAAAAAGAAGGCCAAGGCCCTTTGAAGGTCCTTGGACCCAAGTGAGGAAGATTTTTTTTTAAATATGATCATCAATAAACTTTATAGATGATAATAAAAAATATTATCATCAATAAAGCTTTATTGATGATAATAAAATATTATAATCAATAAAGCTTTATTGATGATAAGATCAATAAAGAAGAAAGATCGAAGATCAAGAAAGAAACTTATAGGCTAAGGAAGGGCCAAGGGGGCATACTTGTTCAAAATGAAACCTGGCACGACCATCTGATTTAGAGGTGGGGGTAGATGGTGGATCTGGATCTGGTGTGAGGCCTGGTGAAAGTCAGGATTACTTCTGATTAAGACTATTTTACAGTGGAGTCTCCAAGGTGAGGAATATGCAACTCCCAACCCTTCCTACTCACCTTTCTGAAGGGTGGAATTTATGTCGTCTCCCAGGGAAAATATTTCTTCATTCGTATCCCTGGCAACGACGCCAAAAAGATGTTGTAGCTCCTAGAGACAGCCTTGAGTTGCAAAAGACCAGTTCCTAGGACATCTTGAAATCAAAGGTTAGATGTAGACAATTTTAAGGGTGCCTCTGACAGGATATGGATTAAGAGGATAATGATTGTGGTGGTTCAGGAATGATGAAGACTTTAGAGTTTGATTCATGTGAATTACCCTATACTGCAAGAGGGCTCAGGAGGCTGTATGGCTTAGTGGCTTTTCAAATGGGCCAAGTATGAAGCAATGAGGAGAGGTTTTCAAAACATGTAGAGGTGTTGAGAAGGAACGGAGGAGGAATCCACGAGGGATAGGCTTAAAAGTCTTAAGAATATGTCTCCCGTGAACTCAGAGGAAGCAGATGTAAGTGGAATGTGACCAACAACAGAGATTCGTGGAGCGCGAATTAAGGGGGCACAACAAGTTTAACACATGAGCGTTATTCATACATGAATTCATGAATAAAAATGCATAACACCGGCAGCTACATTACACGAACCATCAAAGCAGCAGAACATTGTAAGATGATTATACATAAACAAGAGATTATTGATAAACAAGAAAATATAGATACATACTACTCATTGCTCCATCTGGAATCCAAATAAACAGCATTGTATATCATATTATGTTCAAAACAGCTCTCCCAAATATGTGTCTCACAACATAAAGAGCACAATCCTACAGAAATACAACAAAAATTCTCCAAAATTTAGAACCTTTCTTTCATCTCTGAACTCTCTACATATAGAGTTCTCCTGAGGGTTTACGATCGAATAAACTTCCATGATCGACCCACATATGTGAAAATCAAAATATCATAACCAAATCGCAGAGTGTGCGTCGAGCAATCACTCCCATAATCAGAAAATCAAAACAAAATCAGGTGAAATCGAGATTTCAACAGCAAACGTCATAATCAAATAGTAAAAGAAACAACATAGTTGGCCACGGAGGACAAGTCCTAGAATCTTCAAAATGGAGCGGCGAGGAGTAGCCATGAACAGGTGGGCAATCTAGCTTCCATCACATGATTCCACCTGCCGTCCAAAGCCTCCACTCCCTTGTTCTCATGATTTACACTAATCGTTACAGAATGGCCAGTCGTGCTGCGCGTGCCTCGCTCTTTTGCGGGGAGTTCTTGGGCAACTGAACATACCATAACTGCGTTTGTTCCACCCAAAAACCCATGCTATGTAGGACTCGCAAAACCGGAGATCGGGCTTCGAAGGGGGGCCTGTGGCATTAACACATAGCGGGACGGTTTAACACTGAAAAGAGAGTGAGACAAAGGCCGTGGGAGGACTTTGATGATGTGGCAGGGAGGTGGGGCCCAAATTCATATCGCAAATCGCAATTGGGAGCGTCGGGGATCAGGACGGGGAGCAAGAACGAAACAATGCGAAGTGCGATGTGCGATGGGCGGAAAGGTGACGTGGCAAGGAGGTGGGGTCGCCCACAAATCGCAAATTGGGAGCTTTGTTATGAGAAACGGGAGGTAAGTGTTAAAACTTGCAAAGGGCGATGTGCGAAGTGCAAGGAGAGGAAGGTGACGTGGCATGACGGAGGTGGGGCCGCCTGCATATTGCAATCGGGAGCTTTTGTTATGAGAAACGGGGGAAAAGGTTGTGATTATCGCAGGTCAACTCATATCGCAAATCGCAATCGGGGCCGAGAATCAGGATGTGTAACAAGAATGAAACAGTGCAAAGTGCGATGTGCGATGAGTGGAAGGTGACATGGCAGAGAGGGTAGGCCCCATTTACATCGCAAAAGGGAAATGGTGCAGGTGGAGTTAACAAAAGTGTAAGTGCAATGCAGTTGGCGATGTGAAAAGGTAAGTGGTAAGTGCTCTTTCCTCTTTTGACTGCGGGGTGTCCGCCTGACCTATGTTTGAATTGCTTGGCCTTCACTTTAGCCATTCACGCCTCATCCCTGTCATTTGCTTATAGGGTCCACTTCTCCACCTTGTGTGTGGTCACAGGGCAACAGGTGTCAAGATTCGAAGATGACACTCAGAAAATTGAGGTTGAATTTCTTATGAACCAGGAAGACCAAATTATTTCAAACTTGGTATGCAATCTATCCTTTTCTCAAGGGTTGAGTAGTCACCTTTAGAATTCCTGTGCCAAATAGGAATTCAATTTCTCATTATTTGGTGCCCAAGGGTTGTTGTGGAAAGGGCCAAATTATTCTTCACAGGGGACTACATTTCTATGATACCAACACTTACAATTTCAGAGAACCCATTTATTTCTCATAGAAATTGAGCCATCTGATTGATATATATATATATAACCAGATCTAATTACTCCCTAGGTCGTGTTCATCTCTGAGTTGAAGGTTGATTGATGTAGAAGCTTGTATTCTGAGGGAGAGTATTAATTTTGTCTTCTCGATAGTATTACAGGTGTAACCTTTCAAAAACTTTGTAATTTATGAATTTTTGGCTCTCAATTAAGACCAGATTTGCCTCAAATTTCCCAAACTCACACTATTGGTTTAGTCTTATTTTATGGCTGATATTTTTGGAGAAATTCTCTAAGTGAAGTTCTAGGTTCCTCTCATCTTTCTTGTCATTGTGTAATTGCATTATAAATTCCTAAGAAAAGGGAGTTTCCTATGCTTGATTTCATTATGACAATGTCCATGTACCGACATCACATGTATTTCCGGGTCCTATAAAATTTAGTCCGATATTTTTGAAGTCTTCATTTTGGTTTATAATGATTATTGTGCAAATGGAAAGTCACCTACAACAGTTTGTTCCCTAACTATTTGACAAAACCTCACCAAGACTGAAACCCAAACAAAGCCCAAAATTTATTAATAGAATAGAGGAATTTAGGGAAATCAAATCAGTTGCTCATGTCTGAGGATTGAAGCATGCGCCTGTTCAGAATATTGGTATAAGGATGTTTTTCTAAGCTTTATTTTCATGGCATCTGTTTCGGTTATCAATCTTTGTCTCGTTCCCTTATATCCCCTCTTCTTTCAATGAATTGTAATACATAATTGCATGAATTTTAATACATAGTTGCAGGATATTAAGTTCAATTTGAAATGACTTTGTGCTTTTTATTTTTATTTTAATTTTTTTTTCACGGGTACAATTATATATATATATATATATGAGGAATATACATATATTGTCAATATTGTTAATATCCGTCATGTCATTTGTAGGAATTGAACCTTAGTGGGAGGATTTCATTACTTCCTTCCAACCATCTAACACAACCCTGATTTACAACCCTTATGCTCTTTATATTTATATTAGCTCTTTAAATTTGAAGTTGGATGTGCATATTTAAAATTCCAAGCCAGGTCAATTACTAAGAACAAGGTGAAATTAGCTTAAATAGTTTTTGAAATTGCTAGAGTGTGAGGTAATTTCTTAAAATTGGTTTGCAAATAAGCCAACTTTTGATGTTATTGTATTATTTGAAATTTAAAGATACAATGATGAATAAAAGTGAAAGTTTTTTTTAAAAGTTGTGAGGTAATTTTCTAATATTAATGTCAAGATAAGTGAATTTTTTATATTCATTTATTATAGTGGTTATAATTTTCAGGTTCTTCATACCATAATAATATGTAATATTTCATTTTATGGTCAATAGAATATTTTCTTTATAGTATTATAAATCAATGTTTAACAAATAAATGTAAATGTAAATAGGGATTGAACTACACATATCCTCAATTGAGCCTATGCTTTGGGATATTTGATAGTAAATAACATGGTTTTGGAGGAGATTTCATGGAGAGTGAAAAGTAAATTGATATTATAATTACAAGCAATTTGATGTGTATTTGTAAATTGAGAACTCGGTCACAACTAACCTCATGTGTATTTGCAACATACCTTTTTTCTAACTCATGCCAGCATATCAAGATGGATTGTTTTTGGATATTTCCTTCTTTCTTTATTGTCTTTAAATGTTTAGCTATGAGATTTTTCGCAATCTACATTATCACATACCAAAAATAATTTACTTAGTTATAAAGGACTTTTGTGTTGAAAAGTATACTCTTGGTTTACCATGAAAGACATTTTTTAGATGATTTTGCTACATTTTATTTGTTTACCAATACGAATTTGCAATAACTATGAAAAAACACATTTACATTGGCGTATATACAAGTTACTTACCACTTAAATTTTATAGAGAAGTTATTTAATTCAATTGTTTCTCATTTCAAATTTTTTCCTACTTACTATAGCCTCCCACACACAAGGGGATGTTCAAAATATTTAAGAATAACTACTCCACAATAAATATCCAAATAGGTTATGACCTTTTAATCAAATTTCAATGTATGATATTTTAATCTATAATGTGACCTATAGATTCTTTTCTTGACCCATCCATGGACTTATTAGGCTAACCGAAACGATATTGTTCTAACTAACAATTTCTTTTCAAGCTCTATTTACTATTGAAATATTATGTCAACATCTGCAACATATGTACACCATCCTCTTTGGATGACTTCTACCAAACTCGTATAGCTCACTTTTTTAATGGCTTATAAGTTAGTTACAATTGATGATTCTCTTCCTTGTTGGTTAAACAATTTAATTAGATTCTACATTTCATTCATTTCCAATTGCTTAATTTTAATGAGTTATTTTTACGGTTTTTATTTATGTGACATATGTGTTACTTTGAATCTAGCCATACATTGTTATCTTGGTCATTCAAGTTATGCATCCTCTAAGAAAACATTAATCTTAGTCACTTCCATGAATTTGTGTGCTAGTTGCTTAACAATCACACTTGACTTAGTCTTTCACTTTCTAACTACTTATTCGCCACAATTCATCAATAATTCAATACTGGAGCATACTAGGTCTTGTATTGATGTGCTCCATCAACATTCATTTAAGGTTCCCGTATGCTAGCCACGAACATGTTCATCCATTTGATTATGCTCAATAACTAGCACAATTGGTTTTATGTTTAGTCAATCCTCTATCATTTCTATTTCCTCAACGAATGTAGACTCTAGTCTAAACTTATCTTACTTGATTGCTCAACTTTTCAATATAATGCCTCAACCTAAACAATGTCCTTTTTATCTATCAAACTTCCATACATTATCAAGATCAATTTCAAATTAAATCCCCCTCTTTTAAGGCGTTTTTTAGTTTAAAAAATATTCAGACAATTTTTAAAACTAAATTACTAACAATACTCGTTCTAATTAAATAAGAATTGTATTTCACCTTTATCAAGTTACTTTTTTGATTGAAATCTTCTCTTAATTTTAGAAGTGGGTTAAATTTAGATGCTTACTTTTAAGGAGTTTGTCTTCATTACAAGCCTTCCCAGATACTATAGTTTTCCTCTAAAAGATTATTCAACTCTCAAGTTTCTGTTCTTTACAAGTCTATTCATGTTGGTGAAATATTGATAGGTAAAGATACGAGGCTTTTCTTTGCATTTTATTTTGTACTCCATACAATGAAACATCACACAACTTTATAGACGAAAAACTATCACTTTTTGGCATGGTTGGATTTCTATACTTGCTCAAGCTCTGCACTGAAATGAGATATTATGAGAAGGAATATTGTAGAGTATTAAGGCAGGATCAACAAGTGTGAAGAGTTGTAAGGCTTGAAAGATTCCAGAAGTATGTGTGTGAGTACAAATGGCTTGTTCTATGTACATTGTTCAAATTTACACATGGAAAATTATCAAGGAAAACAATAAGGAGGGAAATTAAAACCAACAATGCTATATCGGCATAACATGCCTTTAGATGCAACAAAAGGAGTAAATGATAAATACTACTAGGTTGAAACACAATTTTCAATTATACACAAATATTTTGTATAATCGCAATATGCCATCATTATGAGACTAGTGGAGTTTGTGGTAGACTCTTTTTTTTCAGTTAATTCTATAATCTTGTTTTCCACCTTCCTTTCACACATATGTATTGTGACCAATTGTACTTGACACATGCTTCGGCATTGTCATCTTTAATTATTATATCTTGTATGAATGGATGTAATATTCTTCATCATTGACATATTGAAGCTACCTTGTCATGCGAATGTATGTAATATTCTTCAAATAGATAGATCATTTCTTTTCACATTTTGTAGGCACGCTGAAGTATAGCTTTCTTGGATGTATAATCCTAAGAGACTGTAGGGCTTCTTCATGGAACCATATCAATCACATATTGTTTTTGGAAAACGTCTTTCACCACCTATACTATTTTTATTTTTATTTGAGTATATGGACTTTAAAGGACACACAAAATAATATATATAGCAACATATATTTTTACATTCCATTCAGCATTCTCTTCCTCCATTTCAAGGTGTGCTAGTTACTTTTATTATTAGAAAGTAATTGAATTTCTTATATATATATATGTTTCTCTATATATGAAACTAATAAATATTTTTAAAAAGAAAATATAAAGTTATTTTAAGTATAAAAAGTAATTAAATTAATACATAGTATGTTATGTTATTGAAGATAAAACATTTAAATAATTTATTTATGAATGAAATTAAAAGTGAAATATTTTTACCAGTTTCATTTATGATGAGTTGTAATATCAATTACCAAAAAAATTACACATTTCCATCTTATATGAAATAAATATAAATTTTACTCTGAATTGATAATTGTTACAATTGATTTCCGCTTTCATATTGTCCCATGATCCATACCCAAGCATTTACATATATCAATGGCAATTGATTGTAACGCTTTCATAACAATTCATATCCAGACATTTGCGTACATTAATATATCATTTCATAATTGGTGTACATATATGGATTTGGCCTTTCATCTGTATATTAATATACTATTTACTGATTAATATACAAGTCCAGTTAATATACAGATCTGGACTTGGCCTGTCATGGATATAGTGCTTAACTTTCAAGTTTGATTCAGGCGAAATCAAGTATAAGAACACAACATGATAACAGTTCCAATCTTATATATCAAAGTGCTTGATATTTCTTAATGTCATTTGCATAAAACAACACCATGGTTGAGCTTAATGGAAATCAATAATCAATTTTCATCGACGCTCATGGGTGTTAGTGTGCATGTCAACTTTAAGTGTGTGCTTCATACTAATTGATAAATGGCTTACACGTTACAAATGGTGATTGAAGGATTTAAGGAAGCCCATTGGTGTTGGGTATGCATGTAGAGAAGTTAAGACTCAAGAGAGACGCCTGCAAGTTAAAAATTTATAGCAAATTTTATTGAATTTGAAATTTTTTCTATATTCTCCTTATATGGTTCAATGGGAAAATAAACCTATAATTCAATGGTTTGGTTGAATTATATTTTTTTCGATGTATTAAACAATAATCGCGTAGATCTCCAGATGTGAATTTTGTGTTGCGGTTTGATAGACTATAGTTGAGAGTTCCGGATGCCTATCGCATAACACTGAGAAGTTTTGCGCCCTGTGGACAAGAAGGTAAGAAGTTTGAGGATATTATAACACAATACAGTTGCTCATCCAACATGGTTCGAGTGCTCCATTCTTTAGTTAAGGGAAATGGTTTATGTGTGTTCCGATATGGATTCTGTTATTTTTAGTTAACTTTTGTGTTAGATATGAAGTTTAGATGATTTCATGAAAGATTGTTACTTTTATTCATTAAAAGAAAAATGCATATGTGAAGTGGTGTAGTTCAGGTGATAGGGAGTGTCAAAATGGGTGTAGTTGTGGTAAGAAGAGTTGCTATTATCCTCTCTACCTGGGTTCCATCCTCTCTACTGGGTTCCAGTCTTATTGAGATTGGCATGCTCATTCTTTTGCGATTTCTGCCCAATGAATGATGAAGTGCTTACCCAAGCACAAAAATATGTTACCCAAATGTTAACGCAACATGCTGGATAAAAATTTGATACGCAGTTTCAGAGACCGAGTATTTCACATTTTTCTTCTGTTGGCCTAGGGGAGCAAATTGGTTAATAATATAACAGAATTTATATCATTAACTCAAGTTCATTTGTAGGCTTGATGTCTATTTAATCAGATGTCGTTGTCTCCTAATTGAATAGCTTCCTTGTTCTTCTTTCTGTACCTGTTTGTTTTTAATTAAGATTTTGTTAAAATATTGTTGATCCAATTATGTCAAGAAAAGAATCACCTCCACTATAAGACTGCAACAGGACCACAACTTCCTGGTTGGTATGCATAATAGACCTTCCCTGTAATTACTAATTTCTAAATTCATTTTTATTGTGTCCTCTCCTGAAATCCTCTGTTAAGCTTATGTTTGGAAATAAGAGAGCTTTGTAGTCATCCAACAGAGAGATTGAGTATACAAACGTGTCAGAATCTGTCGCTTCTACAGTTCACCTTTTCTTTGAATTTTCATTTTTAGATTTTCTTTTAAATCGATTTAAATTTTTTTGTATTGCAGGTACCTACCGAAGAAAGAGGAGCCTGAGAAGAAATGAATGTTGTTGCTATCCAAAATTTGCCTTTCATTTCCATCCTTGGCAATATGCCATTTTTATTTCAGGTTCAAAACCATTGTTGTTGATGATGAAAATATTGGCGCATTTGCTGAAATACTTGTGTGATACTTCAATGATCAAAAAAAAATTAAATACAGGCATGATGATTTCATTTTAGTTTGGTATCTGGGCTTAAAGCTAGGAATTGCATTTCCACAAGGAAAAATAGCAATTCAATTCTTAACTTAAGACAATTACTTTGGCCCTTTCATCACATGGGACGTTATATCACTTTCCTTGTTTTAGATGGTTAAGAATTTAATCGTGTTGTGGATTGTTTGGTCAAATACAATGTCGTGGAAATTTCCAATCTCGGTAAGATGTGATTTGAACACTAAAATCCAATGAAGATGAAGACGACGATTTCAGAAATTATATATGTTCTTAATTCTTATTCTCATAATGTATGGATGATTATAATTTTTGTAAGGTTAGCTAGATGTTTTAGAGGCTCATTGACTAAGCACCATGATTAGAGGTGACACGAGGGCTGTGTTAGTCGAACCATACCTCCAAAGTGTGTAAGAAAAAACAGGTTCATGATGACAAGATATGGTCCAGTGCCCCTTAGTCTTATGAGTATGAAATTTTAAAAATAATGTTCTACCAAGTCCCCCATAGGGAGATGGGACCCTAGGATATGGAACTAGTCCCAAATTTTAGGGATATATATATATATATATATATGATAATAGGATATGGTCTAGTGCCCCGAGCCTTAAAAAGTGATGTTCTACCAAGTCCTCCCATATGGAGATGGGAACCTAGGATATGGAATTATTCCCAAATTATATATATGTGAGAGATAGACACAATCAAATCTAAATTAATTATATATATATATATAGTAAAATATATTATTATATAGTAAAATATTGTATATATTGATTTAAATTAATTATTCATTATTCTAAAATTTGATTAGTACTAAGTAAAATAGTAGATACTAAAGTTTAAAGACAAAAATAGTAAAAAGAAATGAACCAAAGACTTGGTCTAAGGCTATCACTATCTAGAGTCAAGAATCAAAAGTTAAAACTGAAAATGGAGAATGGATAATGAATCAATGTTATTAAAAGTAACCGATGATCGAAATGGTCAACCCCAAAGCTAGGAAGAACTAGAAAATAAAAAACCACACCAAAAAATTGGTCGACCAAAAAATACATAAATATTCAAATTTTGAGAAAAAAATACGTAAATATTCATGTGCATCCATATGAATCCAAACCACTATATACAAATATGCAGTGTTTCTCATATATATAGCAAGGACGGTTCATATAACCAAAATAACACCAAGTGCAATCCATATTTGAACCAAAAATACATCAACAAAGAGGCTCTAGATGGCTTTGCATATATTAGGATCCTCGTCATCAATGTCACCCTCTAAGCATTAAAATAAGATAGAGAAAGTTTAACATGTTAGGTTGAGATTTTGTTTGAGTGATCGTACAATTTTACCAGGGTCATGACTGAAGAGTTCAATAAACAATGCCACCAACATTGAGGTACATAGAGGGCTTGGTGCTCTTAATTAAATGCTAGTGTCGAACTCCCGTACATGATAGAATCCAATGGAAACGTTGTAATCCCCTCAATCTTGAAATCCTAAAAACTATCAAGTCTGCTAGATTTTAAGTGGGATCTAAAATTCTACTTTCTCCATATGAAATCCAATGAGGTTGGAACCACTCTCAAACATCCTGAGTGAATTAATGGTAAAGTTAAAAATTTAAGTAAAAGGATGAAAACAAAAGATAAAGGAGAATGTCATTTTTTAAAATTTAACATTATCATTAATTACATAGTATTAATAGGTCCCGAGTGTTGAACATGAAGCATCCCCACTCATAAATTATTTTTTTCAAGAAAAATTAAGGGGGGACGCCTAGCACTTTTTGAGGGAGGATTCCTAACACTTTTTGAGTGGGGTGCCTGCAAGCACCCCTTTTGGGGAAACACAACCCGCACATTAGGGAAACATTTCCCCTTGTGTCTCCCTAAGTTTCTCCAAAAGGGGGATGTGGGGAAATGTTTCCCAAAACATCCCCTCATCCCATGTGCATGGGAAATGTGGGGTGCGTGCACCCCACCCTAGGGATGCATCCCATGAAACACTGTTAAAAAACAATAATAAAGTAATTGATATAATAACAATATTTCCAGAAGTAATAGCTAGTAAGAAACCATGATGAACATGGAGCAAAGTCATCACAAATTGTATTTATTTTCTCAACAATATGTTGAGCCTCAACAAATATTATGTTCTTTAAACTTGGGATCCCATTAAAATTTAGGATGAGTTTTATCTATTAATTTTGTTGTTTTTTCTTAGTGTTATGTTTTACGAGTTGGGGGTTCATATCATGGGATTAGTATTATTAAAGAAATGGTTGCACATTTTCTATACCAATGTTAGTTTAATATTTAATTCTATTATAAGATGGAATCTTTTTCATGATTTGATTTGTGTTTGCATTGCATATTTTTATAAACTCAGTGAAATCATTTTAATTTGATTTAAGTATATATGCATTCTTGCTATCAAGTGTCTAAACATGAGTGACTTAAAACTCAATTATAACTAGTTATTTGAGAACATTTTCTATTATCTATGTGCTTGAGTGATGATGGTCGAGACAAGAGAAGGAAAGTGTTTTTGCATACATGTAATGTAATTATATCAAAGGATGACATTATTTTTGTGTGAAGCCTAGTTCTGAAACTGACATTTTTGGGCCTCCAGGGAATCTTTTAGATTCCATGTAGATTCCTACGTCAAGGTTCCAACTTCATGGTTCCTCCCTTAATAGTTTGCTTCTGCAAAATCAGTTTCTCAAATCAGAAAAATGAACATGCCATCAGACTCCTGGCAAAATTCTGATTCACTGGAGTATAAACTTGGCATAATTAAGTAACTGTGAAAATTTGGCCCCAAGGGAATCTATTAGATTCCTTGCATATTACCATACATTAGCGTTCCAGTCCTTGATTTTCATGTCACTCAAGGTTCTGCCTTTGCATTGGGTTCCACACTCAGCCTCCTCTGTGCCCCGGTGAATGAGAAAAGTTAGTTTATATATAAAAACTTGAGCGGATTAACCAATGTGCCTAGTTGGCCATCCTAGTTGGCAAAACTCAAATTAAAAATTGGTTTTGGAAGGTCCCGGTGTAAAACCCCACAAGACCCCCCCTGTATTGGTGGCAATTTAAATATTTTTTTGGTGCGTTTCGTTATATAACATATGGTTTGAGTGGGGTTGCCTGTGGGGCGGGCCGGCCGAACTGACTGGGCGAGTTCAATCCCTGCTAGCCCTATTATCATATATATATTTGGGATTTGGTTGGGCGGGTTCATCGTCAAGTGGCCCACCCACCATATTTAATTGTTATATATATGACCATTGGTTGGTAGGGTTGGAAGCCCACCAACCGATTAATTTTTATTTTATTTTTATAAACCATATTGGTCAAAAATATCGTTGACGGATTTTTATGGTCACTAGAAAAGTTAAGTAGGTGACAATTTCGCCAATTCTGACTACCGAAAATTATCGTCGTAAGGTTCCAATTCGTTACCTCATTGATTTCTTCCAAATTTAGCCATGCTCCAAATTCAGTTGGAGCTCTGCTAACTCTAGCTAGGGGGGCTAGTTTGACCAAAATTTTGATTGACCATAACTTTCACATACGATATCAGAATGAGGTACCGTTTGCGCCGTTGGATATATTGCGACGAGATCTTCAATCTGACTTTGATTTCACCACAATCCAACAATTTTTTTTGAGTATTTTCCTAAGCCCTCTTTGATCTCTGAGTCTATCTGGAGCAACCTAGATGACGAATGCACCCTGGACACTATCTCAGTCACAGAAGCTTGTGTGTAAGGCACATAGTTCAATTGGTGCAGTTTTCTATTGCATGAGATCTTTTAAGCTTGTGAGGATATCTACAAGAGGGAAAATTATTTTATTTATGGATATCTTGGTGTTTCCAAAGTAATGTGGAAGTGGTGCCCACCAGAAGGTGGGGAGATAACATTGGTGGTTGACGATCAGCCCCTCACCCTTAGATATTTTCCATGGAAAATATCTAGGGATCCTAGAGGTTAAAAAACTCCTCAACAGGTTATTTCATCCCATTTCGGAGGCCTATTTTGTCGAATGGTACTAATGTAATACCCTCTTCCCACATCTACCCAAGTAGCCAACCAATTGGGGTAAAAATGCAACGACAGGCTACTAATATGAGATTCAACCTCCTAGATGACCTTGAGGAAGTGGAACCGACGGAAACCTAACAAACAAACATTACACTGCATCAAAAACACCTCCAGGAGGTAACCCAACCTCCCAGACCCCTGAACCTTGAAGGGGGACTGATTTTTGACCCATTTAAGCCTTAGACACGGGCATATAAGGGCAAGGGAGCGACTAGTAACCTATAGCCATGGGCATGCCTTGGCAAGGCCGCGGCCAAGGCCCCAAAAGGTCAATTATGTGCCTGTAGCTCCGGGATTCGTGCCACCTTTTTAGCCCCATAGCCCATGTCACTCCCTAGAACTTCATGAAACTTGAGGAGAGGTTAAATAACATTAAAACAAAGGTATGGAAGCAATCACATCATCAATAACTCAGCTAGACTCTCCTAGCCATGACAGTAATTTCGTCAAACACATCACAAACATAGCATCTACAGGTATAAACAACATATTTAAACATGGGGGTCTCTTACAAATCTAAGAGTAGATAAGAATCATTGCTCCCCTACATCATAAGATACAATACAACCTATTTGACCATAGATACATTGTGTATTCATTTACAAGTAAAAACATAGATAGAGCCATACATAATCACTAATCAAATACAATCTTATAACCAACATAATAGAAACATAAATACAATGGATACAACAACAAATAAATCCATACATAAACCAATACATTTGAATACCAAATACTAGAGGAATGAGCTCTTCCACGTTCCACCCGACCAGAGATGGGACTTCCAACCGTTCCACCCAACCATAGATTGCTGAGCCAAATCTCACTTCAACCAATCAACCTCATGCCATATTCCAAGCATGAATGTGGGACTTTCTCAAACACATCAATCAACACCAAACCAAGGCTCCAGAGACCAAACTTTCCCAACCCCAAATCCAGTGATTCCACATCACGGTCAAACATCACTAACCATCACGGATTGGTCTCCACCCAAGCTACTCCAAGGCTCCATATTTTTAATTCCAACCAAGGCTCGAGGACTAGTAACTCAACCCCAGTTGTTCCTGGGCTCCAGAGCATTTGTCCAACCAAGGCTTTAGGACTAGTAACTCAACCCAACAGTTGTTCGTCGTGCTCCAAAGCGTTTTTCCAACCAAGGATCCAGGAACTAATAACTCAACCCAACAACTAAAGGAATCATGAGAACCAACTAGAAATCAATCAATGGAAAATAAACCCACAATACCATGGTTGTCTAGGAAATGGCAAGGCTAGGCAATCCACATGCATGAACCATGCATGCCAAAACTAGTGAGGAAAACATACATGCAACTCGGTACCTATAATCAATTCTCGTTTTAGTTGTTAATCCCGATGTCCACCTGCGCTTTCTTGCTCTTCCTTTGCCTTGTTTCTCCAAATCACCAAGAATCCACACTCTCCAAGAGTGCTCCAAGAAAACTCTAAGTATCCAAGAATATGAAAGAGAGAGAGCTCCAAAAATGCACTGACAAAAGGTACTAGCTGATCCTCATAAGCCTTTTTATCAATGAGGCCTCTATTTTCTTCATTTTCCATTATTTTCCTTCATTTTCCTCCTCATATGCAACCTGTGACATTTTACCTCCCTTTTCTACTAATTTCCATTATTTTCATAAATAAATGTGCCAAAATTTTTAAAAAAAAAAAAAAATTCACTTTAATGCCTTAGCCATAGCCTTTGCCAATTTCCTTAGCCATAACAAACCATGTGAACACCCATATTAGGATTTTTTTCCCAACATTTAGCTTGGAATACATGTCCCATCAACCGTGGTTATTATTTTAACTTTATTGCATGGAATTTTCACTAGGGTTGTTACAGAACCCTCCCCCTTGGGGGACACCGTCTTTAGTGTTTAATCAAACATATACCTTAGCAACACCACTGAAAAGAAAACATACTGCCCATGGAGCTTTATAACATAACTCGATGCAGTATTTACAATAATCACCTTGCTAAAATGCAAACCAACATGAAATCATAACAACATGACAACTATAATGACATGACACTGTACCGCTTATTAGAGCTTTATAATATAGTTTATGGTGGTATTTACATCCACATACATATGTACATAAATCCAACCATCACATTAAAACATATACCAAAACATCACCAAAACATATGCTAAACAAAACCAACATCACACCAAAACTGCTTTGCCTCAACCGACAAATAAAGAAGGATACATGACCTGCATCTGATCCCCCATCTCCCATATAGCTTCATCTGGCCCAAAGTGCTTTCATTACTCTTTAACTTTCTCGATTGCTCGATTCCAAAGCATGAGCATATTTTTCTGCAAAATGCACTGCAGTTCCGGCTGGAACTCCCCTTTTGTCTCCACCTGCAATACAAACTAGTCAATAACATGATTATCTTCTTTAACATATTTCTTAAGAAAAAATATATGAAAAACATCCTAAAATTTCACTATGGAAGGCAATACAAGTCGATAGGCCACCAGTCTGATCCTCTCGATGATCCTGAACGGTCCACAAAACCGTGGTGCCAACTTGGCACATGATCCAATCCGCAAGGAGCTTTTCTTGGGCTTAATAATCAAGTACACCTGATCCCCAACTTGAAACTCCTTGAACAACTTGTTCCTGTCTGCATAACTCTTCTGCCTATCCCGCGTTGCTTTCAAATTCTTCTTGATCACCTGCATTTCGTGTTCCATTTTTTCCAACATATTTGGTCCAATCAGTACCATGTTAACCAGATCACTCCAACTGATAGGAGTGTTGCAACTCCACCCATACAATGCCATAAATGGACTCATACTCAATGACACTCGATACCCATTTTTGTAGGAGAACTCTACCAGTGGAAGATACCCTTCCCAATTATGTTGCTGATGCATCACATACATCCTCAACATATCCTGTTAACCCTCTCAGTCTGTCCATTTGTTTGTGGATGATAATTTGTGTTGAAGGCCAACTCGGTGCCCAAAACTGCAAAAAACTCCTTCCAAAACTTGGAAGCAAACTTTGCATCCATGTCGGATACAATCTTCTTCGAAACACCATGAAATCTTGCAATGTCTTTGATAAACACCTGTGCTACATAAATAGCTAAGTATGTAGTCTTCACCAGTATGACATGTGCAACCTTGGTCAACCTGTCCACCACAACCATGATGGAATCATGCTATCTAACTGTCCTCGGAAAACCTATAATGAAATCCATGGAAATGACCTCCCATTTCCACTACGGGATCGCAATCGGTTGTAGCAGTCCACATGAATGTTTACACTCTTCCTTAACCATCTTACAATCCAAAAATTTGCCTACAAAATCAGCCACATCCTTCTTTAGATTCGATTAATAATATAATCTCTTCACTACATTCAAAGTCTTATGGTGGCCTCAGTGACCCGAATATGGTTTCGCATGTGTTACGTGGATTAATCCCTCTTGTGGATAAGAGAGATCTCCCTAGTACTCAACGAGTAACTAGAAACAAAGATCCATTTGAAAACCTTTTCCTCTAGATTGATTGCATTTCAAGATTATAATAATAGTAAATTAGAGAGGACATGCCCCTACCTTGAAATCCAAACGTTTGATGTAGCCCTTTGTCCCTTCGCTCCAAAGTGGTTTCTCCAATGAGTAGAACCTGCAATCAAAGACAAGACAGATAATCAAAGCATCTGCAACATATAATAATCAAAAAATGCTAATCCAAATTAGTGATCAAGGAGTCTAAGTATTGACATTATTCCAATAAACATAGAAACAAAGCAATGAGAAAAATAGATCCATATGTATTATCTTGAATAGAAAGAGTAATCTTACAACCTGATGCCTTGATGTTGTACGGATTTCTCATAGGATCCTGAACAATCACTCTTGTTAAGTCTGATAAGCCTTCCTCTCTGAATACCAGCATGGAGTTATAGACACAAGGGTGTGATCCATCTCATGCCAACAACAACTTACTAGTGTAGAAAGTATGCACTCTTATGAACTCTCTTCAGCTTAGAAACTATATAAGTCAGTTTCTATGATTCACAATCTACCCTTCAACCTGAAACTTGAGCTCAATTTATAGGGAAATGGAGGTAGTTTTAGTTCCATGAAGAGGGGGATGGATTTCTCTCATGAAGGGATTTGAGCTCCATGGACCAAGGGAAAATCTCCATGAGTGGAAGGATAAAGCTCAAACTGATCGCGACTCTAGAAGCTTCCAGTTGGGAATATTCGACCAACTAGACTTCTAGAATTTACTTTTTTTCTTTTATTTTCTTTTCACAAGGGTGCACAGGATATAGTTTCAAAAAGTGTGGGAGTCGCCGTAGTTTATGGACAGAACATCAGCGCATGCGCAGGGAAAGGCTAGAAAAACAGCACAGGTATACTTTTAAGGGTTTTAAAGAGCTTTTCTCCAATTCCAAGACTTGTTCGGGAACATTAGTGTTTTTTACTTCTAATGGAACATGATATGGATGGTGATAGACCCATATGTAGAATTAAATGTAATGGTGACAAAATGACGTGTAACAACATGAAACTCCCTCAAGATCACCTTCTTGAGTTCATTGTTTTTCGGTACATATCTCCTATCTCTATCTCTAACCAATCCATCTGTTGTGATATGGTAGTCCAAATCCCATACACCTGCACCTATACCGGTACATGTACCTGTACTTACACTTGTACTGCCACATGTACCTATACATGTACTACCACATGTACATCTACTTGTACCAACACATGCACCTGTACCTGTAACAACACATGTACCTGTACCTATGCCAACACATGTACCTGTAACAACACATGTTCCTGTACTCTGCTGCAACATGTACACAATCTCCATATACATGTGATCCAACTGACCTCCCTGCAAGATCCTATCTTGTAATTATTTCCCATATGAGCTCACAGCTGCTATGTGATTTACCTGTACCTTCCTGCTAAGAGCATTTGTGACCCTGTTTTCCTTCCCTTGATGTCCCTGATCTCGAAGTCAAACGTGCTGATCGTACCCAACCATCTAGCCTGTCTGGCATTCAAATTCGAGTGGTCAAACAAGTACCTCAACCCAATGTGGTCACTCATCAATACAAACCACCTTCCAGGAATATAGTTCCTCCACATCTTCAATGCATGAATGATCTTTGCTAACTCAAGATCATGTGTCCGGTAGTTATACCCGTGCTCATTCAGTTTTCGTGACTCATAACATACCACCTGTCCATCATGCATAAGGACTCCACCAAGTCCTCTCATGCAAGCATATGTGCACACTACAAACTCATTGTCTAGATCTACAATCTTTAACACTAGAGAATGTGTCAACATTTGCTTATGCTACTCAAAACTAGCCTCACAGTCCTTTGTCCATTCGAAATTCTTACCTTTTCGCTGCAATGATGTAATAGGATAAGCAATCTGTGAGAATTTCTCAATGATCCTCCTGTAATAACCTGTGAATCCCATGAAGGATCTCACCTCATCCACATTCATTGGAGCTATCAGTCCATGATGGCCCTTATCTTTTTTGGATCTACTACAATGCCCTCCTTGGAAACAACATGTCCCAAGTAATGTACCTCATTCTAAACGAAACTGCATTTTATAAGTTTAACATACAATTGATGCTCTCTTAGCAATCTCAACATTGTTGTTAAATGTTCAGCAGTGAACACAATAATGAACTTCTCTAGATAAGGACGCAACACACTATCCATCAAACACGTAAATGTAGTTGGGGCATTAGTCAAACTGAATGGAACTACAAGAAACTCATAATGCCCATATCTGGTCCTGAATGCAGTCTTGGAGATATCCTGCTCTTTGATGCATACCTAATGATAGCTTGATATCAATTCGATATTAGAGAACATTTTTGCTCCCTTCAGTTGATTGAATGAATCATTAATCCTCGATAATGGGTACATGTTCTTGATGGTCACTTTGTTCAGTTACATGTAGTCAATTCATAGTCTAAGAGTGTCGTATTTCTTCTTCACGAACAACACTGATGCAACCCATGGCGATACACTTGGGCTAATGTACCCTTTGTCAAACATTTCCTTCAATTGCAATTTCAACTCTACCAATTCATGTGTACTCATCATGTAAGGTGTCTTTGATGCTGGAGTTGCCCCTGGTACAAACTCAATAGAAAAGTCTACTTTCCTATGAGATGGAAAGTTTGAAATATCTGCGGGAAATACATACTACAATTGTTGTAGAACTAGGTACTCGCTCAAAACATCTGCATCCTCAACTTCCTTACCTTTGTTGCTATAAATATGCACTACAAACAACACACACCCTTTCCTGCAATTGCGCTTGGCCTACATAGTTGTAACCATGCTAACTAATTATGCTTTCTTCTTACCCTGTATGACTCTTTGTTCCCCATTTTCCTCCAAGCACTCAATAGCCTTGTCATAACAATCTATCTTGGTCGTGTGAAGATATAGCCAATCCATACCCAATAACATACTATATGTAATATCCCAAAATGGAATAATGCATTGATACACAAACATAATATTTGTAACACAGAAAATGTACATGTAAGTTTATGATCAACACAAATATAGAAATAATAGCTGAGCCATTTTATTATGTGGAGAAGATTCAATTACAACAGTGTAAAAAATATGAGGTAATCTAGCCAAAGATATGGCCTAGAATGACCCTAAAAACATTCCAAAGTAGGCATTGTGTAACTGGAGAGATGTTGGAAGCAAATATTGCGCTATCCCTTCAGCAGATAATGAATATATGACTGCAGGCTAAAAAGGAAAATGCATATCTACGGAAATCTAGAGCTTTGATGATGCCAAGATTCTAGATCTGGGCTCTATGATAGATACCCAAGATAACCCAAAAAGGATTTCTCAGATATGTCAATCTAAGAAAATCACCCTCTTGGGGTTTCACTATACAACTGCTAGGTGTGCAGATCTGACAAATAGATGGTTGAAATATGTCACAAGATCATATCTAAGCTTGAAGGGTTGATCCCTTCACTAGATCCTCAAGCTAGAAGCTCAAGATCTAGGTTCTCAATCCTCCTCTGAAGATTGCAGCTGTTGCTACACAATTTCTCATAAAAATTGCGCTGTAAAGAAAGGAGGCTCTCTAGCCTGCTGCTAATATATGCAATGTAGCTCAGAAATGATGGAAATAATGTGTACAATGTGAAGGAATGGTCCTCCACTTGATTACTAGCTGAAATGCTAGCAACTTCCTTTCTCCCTTGGATCTACAAGAATGGACTACGCAATTCCTGATGGAAATGTTGTTGCCGGGAGATGAATAATAGATGGCTTGATACCTGATATAGATATGAAGCACTGGAAGGTTGATCTTGAAGCTCAAGGTGATAGGATGAATCCTTCACTGGTTCCTCAACTAAAATATTGAAGGACAACCTCCTCCTCTCAAACTGATCTTCAGAAATGTGCAGTTTCTGAATATGGATGTTCTACAGAAAGTAGGAATAATATGGCACCAATGCCTGATGATGAATTAAGTACAATACTCTTTCAAGAGCTACACAATGAAAGAGGTGGGATTCCCGACCAGGAACACCCAGTGCTAAACAGCACTTGCAATCTTAGCTAAACAGCCAAAGAAAGCATGGAATGTTAAATGACAATTCAAGATATAAACAGATCATACATCAATAATAATCTCAAACATGCCTTCTATATTTCCTTCATCTTCATTATATAGTTTGTGAACCTTCTCATGCCTTGGCCCACCTCATAACTACGTTGTACATGTGGACATAGGTCTCCATGTTGACTGTGTTGTCTCTCCATGATCTCCATCATGTGTGAATGTAATGATCACCCTCTCCATCATGTGTGCATTAATGCACCACTTCCTCCATCATCTCATCATAAATGCTCGATGATCTTACATTTGATTCCTTCCAAGATCTTAGTTGACTGCTTCAACCTCCATGATCTTTCTCATTAATGAGACATGATCTCTACTCCTTTCACATTAAGTAGTTGCTCCACTACTCCATTATGTAGATCTAGACCTGAAATATCCACATACACACATCAAAAGTGGATTTTATTTATCTTTTGGGTTTGTGGGTCCCTCCACCCTCTTATTTACTTAATTAATTACGGAAATTAAGAACTCTAATATTCCAATTATCTTGTGGAAAATTTGGGAATATTACAATCCTCCCCGGCAAAATTTTGCTTGACCTCAAGCAACTGCAAAAGTGGATGCTACAGCAAACATCCTCCCTCCAAATAGCATCCTCATATGAAAGGCCTTCCCATCTATCACAATGTGCCATGCATGTCCAGCTCCAAAGATGCCTCTCTAGAATGTCTAGAATGGCCTCCAACTGAAAATTTAGATACCCTTCCTCATCAATGAATCTCCAAGTGGAAACCATATGATGAAAAAATATCTCCTCTACACATGAGATACATAAGATGAAGTGGTTCATTCCCAAAGTGGAAAATCCCAACTCATGAACTATCTCTCCAACCCATGATACATAGAGTAGATTTCATATGTCAATGCTCACATCATTAGCCTTGTTGGACATGTAGGAATCAAACATCACATCAACATAGTGATCAACAAGAAGTAGAGACATATGGGAAAACATGAACAATGTCAAACCATATTCTCCTATTAACAACCAACGCAGCAAAGCCTTCTTCTCCCATGCTAGATCATCATGAAAACAAACAAGAGAGCCATACTCTCTCAAAAGAAGCCACCGCAACAATGCTTCTTGTTGCCATACCAAATCTGCATCAATATAAATGTGAGAGCCATACTCTCTCAACAGAAGCCACCACAGCAATGCCTCTTGCTGACATACAACATCATCATTGTACCAAATGTAGTGGCCATATTCTCTCAAGAGAAGCCACCTTAATAAGGCATCTTGCTGCCCCATCACATCATTATCATACCATGTACAATGACCATAATCCCCCAATAGAAGCCAACGCTGTAAGGCCACCTGTTTCCATCCTCCAACAATGTCATGCAATGTATGGGAAGATTTTAGCCCATACTCTCCCAATAGTAACCATAGTAACAAGGATTCTTGTTGCCTCCTTACATTATCATGGTGCAAGTCATGGAGCAAAAATACAGTAATGGAAATGTGAGATGTCTCATCAACATAATACAAACAAGCTCCCTTATGCCACATCATGTGAGATTTATGCTTTCTCCCAAACCCAAGTACATATATGAATATGAGATACATCTCAAACATAAATACATGTAAATACATGAGACATATCCCAAACAAGAGTAAATACATGGACATAAGATATATCATGAGATGTCCAAACTCTCTCATCAACAACCAAAGTAACCATGTCTTCTTCTTTTGCATTCTTCCAGTGATGTGTAAGGCATGAGCCAGAAAAATATGACCCATTGGGTGGTAACCATACTCACCCAAGAGACACTAGTGCAGCCATGCTTCTCACTACCCTGTATCATAGATCTGCAAGTGGCTCGGTAACCCCTTGCTCCATATCATCAACCATTCATCCCAATGTGGATGATGGATCTCATTCTATAAAAACTTGGTATCCTCCCATTGTAGGACACCAACCTCCTCAAACTGTTGAAGAACTTTGCACTCCATGAAATTTTTAGGTGCACCTCCAATGAGATCTCTCCATGAGATTCTCTTTTCATCAATGGCCCTCCAAAGCCAATAAGGTTCTAGATCTACTGCAGTTAGAAGTTTCTCTTTGAGCTGTGAGATGCTCATTGAGAAAGTGTCATCTAGAAAGGGTAATATATTCCTCATCTCAAGATGTCTACCATCTATCATCTTTTCCTCCATTGCTTCATGAATGAAGTTGCCATATGATTGCTCCCATAAGGAATGGGTCCTCTTCTTCTCACTGTTGCTCATTAACAGCGTTGTAGATCTGCAAGGTGATGCATGTGTTGTCTCAAAGAAAGGCACAATGCTGAACTCATAGCCAGCCATTGTACATAGGATCATACTCATCCCATCTTCTAAAATTCTATATTTCAACTCAAAGGGTTGAATGTAGTTCATCAATGACAAAATAGGATGGGCTCTCATCTCCTTCTTGATTAGATCAAGGGTCATATGCACAGTGATATGATGCTGCTCCAAATTAGCATTTTGTTCTAACCCTTGGTCATGCAATAACCTTGATGGCATGTTCCCATAAGTTTCAATAAGAGGTACTTAAACAATATGAGATGAAATTGGTTGCATACCTTGGATCAACTGATGTGTGGGAACCTCTTGCAAGACCACAAGAGTTCCTCCAACCAGAACAATAGTCCCTCCAACTACTGGTAAGGGTGATGGTTCACTTCTATAAGTGTACCAGCGCTGGTATCTGTCTCCTCCTCATCATGCATCTCATCAATCATGCATGGGGCTCCCAATGTCAAGAACTCAAGACCATCTTGAAAATATGCAAGTGATCCTCCTCTTGATATAAGCACATTTGCAGCTGATGGTGGTAGAGGCTCCTCCTCCGGAGTGATAGTGATGACATCTTCTTTTAGATTTTCATGTACTATCTCCTCGGTGATGGGAGATGTCACTATGTGAGATGTCTCTGGTTTCTTTCTACCATATCTCTTCTTCAGTCTTTGCATAAAATCTGCATAAGCAGACACTTCCATGTGTGATACATGACTGAACCACCAATTTCTTGCTTCACCATCTAGGTGCAGTGTTGCAAACTCCACAACCTCTCTTTCTGATATAGGATATTTCAGAAAGAATGTAAATAATTCTTCCCTCCATGTGCTTGTGGAAGAACCATCAAATGTAGGCAATAAGAATCTATGCCTCTTTCTTCTATTTCTGATTATGGATCTCCTCTCTTCTTTAAGTTGCAGAAACTGTTGGAGAGAGAGATTATCCTTCAATGCTCTAGGTTGTGACTTGTATTCATACAGATATTAAATAAGGGTCTCATGCCCCAAGTCTTCTACATATTCAAAACTAGTCCTCTTTCTCAAAGAAAGTGGATCTAGTGGAATAATGTGAAGCTCTTTGCTTCTCTGGTCTTCTTTGTTGTTGAAAAGAAGTGATGGGACCTTCTTCATCTTGAAACCTTCTTGAGGTTTATCTTTGCCTTTCTCTTCTTTCTTGATTGATCTCCTTAGAGATATCTTTCATAGATATAAAGTAATATGAGGCAAAAATTAATCCCTCCATAGTAGATCTCTACTATCTGCTTTTCGTATGTTGTCAAAATTTCCAGATGCTCAGCCAAATATCATGCTCTTATACCACTGTAATATCCCAAAATGGAATAATGCATTGATACACATACATAATATTTGTAACACATAAAATGTACATGTAAGTTTATGATCAACACAAATATAGCTAGAATAGCTGAGCCATTTTATTACGCGGAGAAGATTTAGTTACAACATTGTACACAATATGAGGTAATCTAGCCAAAGAGATGGCCTAGAATGACCCTGAAAACATGCCAAAGTAGGCACTGCGTAACTAGAGAGTTGTTGGAAGCAAACACTGTGTTGTCCCTTCAGCGGGTAATGAATATATGACTACAGGATGAAAAGGAAAATGTATATCTATGGAAATCTAGAGCTTTGCTGATGCCAAGATTCTAGATCTGGATTCTATGATGGATACCAAAGATAACCCAGAAAGGATTTCTCAAATCTATCAATCTAAGAAAATCACCCTCTTGGGGTTTCACTATACAATTGTTGGGTGTGCAGATTTGAAGCTAGATCTAAAAAATAGATGGCTGAAATATGTCACAAGATCAGATCTGAGCTTGAAGGGTTGATCCCTTCACTAGATCCTCAAGCTAGAAGCTCAAGATCTAGCTTCTCAATCCTCCTCTGAAGATTGAACCTGCTGCTACACAACTGCTCATTAAAACTGCAATGTAGAGGAAGGAGGCTCTCTAGCCTGCTACTAAGATATGCAATGTAGCTCAGAAATGATGGAAATAATGTATAAAATGTGAAGGAATGGTCCTCGACTGGATTACTAGCTAAAATGATAGCAACTTCCCTTCTCCCTTGGATCTACAAGAATGGACTTCGCAATTCCTGATGGAAATGTTGTTGCTGGGAGATGAATAATAGATGGTCTGATGCCTGATATAGATCTAAAGCACTGGAAGGCTGATCTTGAAGCTCAAGGTGATAGGATGAATCCTTCACCGGTTCCTCAACTGAAATATTGAAGGACAACCTCCTCCTCTCAAACTAATCTTTAGAAATGTGTAGTTTCTGAATATGGATGTTCTACAGAAAGTAGGAATAATATGGCACCAATGCATGATGATGAATTAAGTACAATACTCTTTCAAGAGCTACACAATGAAAGAGGTGGGATTCCCGACCAGGAACACCCAGTGCTAAATAGCACTTGCAATCTTAGCTAAACAGCCAAAGAAAGCATGGAATGTCAAATGACAATTCAAGATATAAACAGATCATACATCAATAATAATCTCAAACATGCCTTCTATATTGCCTTCATCTTCATTATATAGTTTGTGAACCTTCTCATGCCTTGGCCCACCTCATAACTGTGTTGTACATGTGGACATAGGTCTCCATGTTGACTGTGTTGTCTCTCCATGATCTCCATCATGTGTGAATGTAATGATCACCCTCCCTATCATGTGTGCATTAATGCACCACTTCCTCCATCATCTCATCATAAATTCTCTATGATCTTACATTTGATTCCTTCCAAGATCTTATTTGACTGCTTCAACCTCCATGATCTTTCTCAATAATGAGACATGATCTCTACTCCTTTCACATTAAGTAGCTGCTCCACTACTCCATTATGTATATCTAGATCTGAAATATCCACATACACACATCAAAAGTGGATTTTATTTACCTTTAGGGTTTGTGGGTCCCCCCACCCTCTTATTTACTTAATTAATTATGGAAATTAAGAACTCTAATATTCCAATTATCTTGTGGAAAAATTGGGAATATTACACTATATGATCCCAAGAGTAATATGTTTAAGTATGTCATTGTAGACATGGCATTCAACTCAAAATGCACAAGCTCTTACCCAGTGATTAACTCTCTTCTTGGTACCTGTAGCCGACTGCAGTGACCAAGACTTTGCATGCACTTCTCTATTCAAACCACACTTATCCACCGGGTCAGGACTAACATAACTATAATTAGATCCAAGGTCAGTCAAAATATAAATAACTTGATCACAAATCTTATCGTCCATCTCAATTATAGATGCGTCATGGTATGCCTACCTATTGTCCAGCGCTGCATAGATCCTCATAATACTATATCCAACATCTCCCACTATCTGTGCCTCCTATGCATTGTAGATCCATTGCCTACCACCCTTATGTTGTGGACAATCTCTCCTACGATGATATTTTCCACATGTCCAACATTGCTTAGGCTTCTATCCTTCATCCTTATTTTTCTCCTCAGATCGAAATCCATGTCCTATGTCAGATGCATTGAACATATTAGGTGGGGAAACATTCTCCTTGTTACCTGTATCTTTAGGCCTTGCTCGCTTCTTGTCCCATTTTCCTTTATTCTTATCATTACCTTTCAAGTCCGGCTTTGCCTCAGATTTACACTTCGATTGCTCATAACAATGCTTGAGTTTTTGGATGGCCTCCTCCAATGATCTAGGTTCACCAAACATAATCCTATATTTGAATTCTATCGGCATCCCACTAATAAATATCTGAATCTTAGCCTTCTCCTCCTTGATGTAAGGAGCATATCTCAGTAACTCCAAGAACCTGCTAGTATACTCATCATCTATCATGGAACCCACCTTCGACTCATAAAACTCCTTTTCCTTGTCATTGTCGTATCTCTCTGATAGATACTTCTTCTAGAATAGCCCCTCGAACTCACTCCAAGTCAACTCCTCATAAATATTTTTTACACTCTTCACATATTCCCATCAAATATTTTCTCTACCTCTTAGGTTGAATGTGACTATTTTGTATTTCATATTTTGTGAGTAATCATGCAACTTGAAAAACTTCTTCATATAAAGAAACCCTGCTTCTGCATCATGTGGTCTCTTCATTTTTTTGTCAATTGTAGGTTTTTTTTCATTCTTAAAATCATCTAGAAAATAGCCCCTGACACTCCTCCTGTAACGATGATAATGATGGCGATCATGATGCCTATCAGAACTAGAACTAGAATGATATATGTGTCTGCCACCTCTCCTATACAGAGTGTCCAAAAATTTGTCATCTCTAATCCTGTCACCTCTATCTGACCTATGACCGTCGAGAGATCTGTTGTTGTATGCTCCATTAGTCTGATCCTCTTGCCCATAGATAATCTGAAGTGGCCCCTATTTCTGCAACTCTAACAAACTTTAAAGCACGGTTCCATTAACCTCTACTTGTTTTTCCTGTGAATGTATAAGTTTATCATTGTGTGCCTTATAGCTCCTTATTTCTTCCTTCAGGCTTCTTAGTGTATCTTCCAAATCAAGTGAATTCCCAACACCATGCTGCTCATATGACTCATACGGAGAATATTTGTATTCTACCATTCTCCTATTCATCTTTTATTTCTTCCTACAATGTACAATATGTCAGCTAAACCAATTCATAAATAAACCAATGTACCTTAGTGCAATTTGGGGAGGATACATCCTGCAAGATCAACCAATTAGTGAAATACATGTCTATACATAATTATAACAACATATAAACTCATAACACATGGTATACTAGTGCATAAACATCAGTCTAGTGGGATTACAGTCATGGATGCATAACCATACCAATGCAACTTGACCATGCACCATCACAAGAACGAACCATACATAAGCATAAGCGACATGTAACCAAGCGTGAATGACCAATGCATGTTCAGCATATAACATCACACAAGCAAGCATACAGCTACACTACACAAGCATGACCAATATGTGACCTATCATGCGCAAGCAATGCATACACAAACATGTAACAATATGTAAGCAAGAGTGCACACACAATACATAAGCAAGAACAATACACAATCAGTCATACATTCATGACAGCATATTGACGACGACACCATAAGCACTTCCATGGTGACACCATGGTCACCATGGCCAACACAACACGAATGCATCAACCACATACAACATAGGTATGAGAAACACATAAGCAATCAACATAAAAGCATGACCAACACACCACCCATCAACCCCAGAGAAGAACCTGGCTTTGATACCACTCTGTAACACCCTTTTCCCACATATACCCAAGTAACCGACCAACTGGGGTAAACATGCGAGGAGAGGCTGCTAATATGAGATTCAACCTCCTAGATGACCTTGAGGAAGTGGAAGCGACGAAAACCTGAGAAACATCTCCAAGAGGTAACTTAACCTCTGAGACCCATGAACCCTGAAGGGGGACTGATTTTTTACCCATTTAGACCTTAGTCGCGGGTATATAAGGGCAAGGGAACGGCTAGCAACCTATAGTTGTGGACATGCCTTGGTAGGGCCGCGGCCAGGGCCCCAAAAGGTCAATTTTGTGCCTGTAGCTCTGGAATTCGTGCCACCTTTTTAGCCCCAGAGCCCAGGTCACTACCCAGAACTTCATGAAACTTTAGGAGAGGTTAAATAACATTGAAAAAATGCTACGGAAGCAATAACATCATCAACAACTCATATGGACTCTACTAGCCATGACAGGCATTTCGTCAAACACATCACAAACATAACATCTATAGGTATAAACAACAGATTTAAACATGGGCATCTCTTACAAATCTAAGAATAGCTAAGAATCATTGCTCACCTACATCATTAAACAACTTCCATGGAGGAAACTTGGCAAAAAACTTAGTTAAAATTGAGCATTTATCAATTTAAATTTTCTCACGATGCCAGAGTGACTATCTAGCAACTTTCCCTGTCGAAATCGTGCTGGTGCATTAAGGGTCTGGGCGATCAGCGTGGACCCGGCAGGTCAAACCTGCGTTGGTCACCCACGTGCCTTAGTTTTTCAAAGGTCCCTTAAAAAAAAAAGTTTCTAAAAATGCTTTAAAAATTAAAGGAAAATGCAAGCTAAGGATAGATCTTTTACCTGCAACAATGAAACTGCAAATGGTGACCTGGATTGGTTGAACGATGCACCTGAAGTTTCAATGAAAATAGAGGTAAAAGTGCTCTTTCAAACTCCAAATGGTAAAAGTAATTTTTATTTTTTACTTTTTGCTATTAAAAGTCTTTTACCAACTGTTTTTTATTTAAAAAATGATTTTTATCGTTTCATGAGTACTTTTACTCGTTATATATATATATATATATATATATATATATATATATTCTTTATCAATGTGATGCTATATTGCATGTGCAGAAGTAGGAAATTATGAAATCAATCAATGGTGAACGATGAGTTGTATTTTATCACTTTTTTTGGACTCGTGAAAACAAACGAAACTGGAACCCCCCTCGAGTCTACTATAAGCTCTTTTCTGACTCTTGAAACATGAAAACATTGTTGAGCACTTGTCCTTTCGAGCTCGTTAAATTAAAATGAATTTACATTGTCTTAGTATACGTTTACCCATTTTTTGGGCAGAGATTACTAATTACGAAAAAGGAATACCTTAGTCAAACATGATCAGGATGTTCTCTCGGATATTATTTTCTACATTTTTGAATTCGATGGACTATCTATGAAAAGGGAACTTTTGGAGCTTTCTTTTCTTTCTCTTTTTTCAAACTCCCCAAATATGAAAAATATATCGAGTTACCCTTTCGTCGGAGACGTGAAACTTAAACGACGAAGGACTTGTCACCATGACAAGACCTAGATACTCCTTCCTAGGGCTCGTAAAAATTACTAGGATGGATTCATCCAAAGGGTGAACTTATACACTAAGCATATGGTATCCTATTCAATATTTCTGTCAAATAAATAGGTACTCAGTAGAAATTAGCAAGGGAAAATGGAATTAAAGCATGTTTTGTATTTGTACCAAAGGCAACATGTCGCTATTGAACATGACACTCGTTGCATAAATTATACAAACAGTATGTATACCAATGTATTCAATCCGATCATGTAATATACTAAAACAAGATACGGAATCCTTCTACAATTAATTTTCGGAAAATAAACACGATCGCGCAATCAGACCAAGTAAGAGAAAGAAGAAAATCAATTGCACAACACAGATATTTTTCCTGGGAAAAGCTTGCTGCTCAAAACCCCTCTATATTTATTATATAATCAACCAAGGAATCACGAAAAAAATATAATGCACTCTTCTCACAAGAGTTTGTTGCACTCTACCAATTGTCTCACACTGATCCGAACAAAATCGACCAACACTTAGCCAATTTCCTGCCTTTGCTCAGCCTGCCTTGCTTGTGCAATTCTAAGAACAATAAATTGTGCAATACATCATGGGCAATCCTATGGTTGTATAATTGCGTGCTGGAAATTTAATAATAACACAATTTATAGATAACATCCCTTTAACCTTTCTCTCAACTGGGTCTTCATTAGAACTGATATGCATGCAACTATTAGTAGTAAATCATAAGTCACTTGACAGATTTCTGCATCTGAATTAAATTTGATTTAATTCACTTGACCTCTCACTAGTACAACAATCAGTTACAACTAGTTAGAATGACTTTAACTCACTTAATTGAGTTAACTGATTTATCATGCATTAAACTAATACACTAACTACAACTTGGACTCTAAAACAAATAGAATCACTCTACGTACCTCACCAACCACCCTCAACTCGAATTTCATGAGCTAACTGAGTCTATCACACTCAGTTACCTATTACAAGTGATTATGAGATAATATTAAAATTTACGGTCCAATTTAATTAAGGGAAAATTAAATTAGACACACATTTCTTGTTGACTTTTCAACACTCCCTCTCAACAAGAAATGGATTATTAGCTACCTCGATCCTGCCTCTGTGGTATTCAAATTTTCTCTTGGAGAGCGCCTTCGTCAGAATATCTGCATCCTGATCCTCCGTGGGAATGTCCTAAAGTAACATAATGCATCTCTGAACACAATCTCTAAGATGGTGGTACTGGATGTCAATATGCTTGGACTTGTCATGGAATAATGGATTAACCGATAGTTTTATGCAACTTTGGTTATCATAATGTATCATTGTCAGATCCATCTGATGACCAAACAAAACAACAAGTATCTTCCTCATCCAGATGGCCTCACATGCCGCCTGACTGGCTGCCATGTACTCTGCCTCGGCTGAACTGAGTGCAACTGATCTCTGCTTCTTGCTGTACCAAGAAACTATTGTCGATCCTATGCTGAAGATCACTCCTGGTGTGTTCTTCTTGTCTGATGGACTGCCTGCCCAATCTGCATCAGTGAAGCCTTGAAGCTTCACTCCCTCTTTCTGTCTGTACCATAATCCATACTTTGTAGTGCCCCTAAGATATCTCAAGACATGCTTCCCCGCCTTCCAAAAGAGCTTGGTCGGCTTAACCATAGCTTGACTGAGTTGGTTACCTGCGTAGTATATGTCTAGTCGTGTTTTCACCAAGTACATGAGTGAACCCACAAGCTGCCTGTAAACAATAACGTCCACTACCTCACCTGAAGTAGCATCCTCCTTCCTCCAGTTTCCTGCAAGAGGAGTCTCCATGGGTTTACAGCTCTCCATGTGGAACTTCCTCATAATCTCTTTGGCATACTTGCCTTGGGAAATAAATAGCTCCCCATCCCACTGACATATCTCCAAACCAAGGAAATAGTGAAGGAGTCTCATGTCCTTCATCTCAAACTCTCTTGCAAGATCCTCTTTGCAATAAGTTATAATTTTCTCATCACCTGTCAAAATAAGATCATCGACATAAAGTATGATAATCGAAATCTTACCATCAACCACAATCTGGTACAAGTTTGCATCCACTTCACTCTTTGTGAAGCCCAACTCGGTGAAATAGCTGTCAATCCCGGTGTACCAAGCACAAGGTGCTTGCTTCAGCCCATATAGTGCTCTCTTGAGTCTGCACACATGTAACTCCCTATAAAAGGTCTCAAAACCTTTTGGTTGCTCAATGTACACTTCTTCCTCAATAACTCCATTGAGAAATGCAATCTTCGCATCCATCTTATGTATCTTCCAACCCATCTACGCTGAGAGTGCAAGGATATATCTAATCGATGAGTACCATGAAACTGGTGCAAAAGTCTCCTCACAGTCAATCCCCTCAACCTATGAGAATCCCTGGGCTACAAATCTAGACTTGTACTTCTCCACACTCCCATCTGCTGCCTGCTTCACCTTATAGTCTAGATCTAATCACTAACTTCCCAATTGTTCTTGGGACAACATCCCATGCACTGTTCCTGATGATGGAGTCATACTCCTCAGCCATGGCGTCAACCCAAGTTGTTTGTTGCACCACTTCCTCAAAAGTGGATGGTTATGTCACAATACACTTGCTCATAAGAGCCATGTATCCAGTATACATGTCTGGTGATCGTCTTTGTCTGCGCTATGATGTAGGTGCTCCTACATGTTCTGTCGCGTCAAGTATTAATCTGTCAACCTCTATGGTGCGTCTCCTACCATGTTTGGTGGATGGCTCTACATGAATGGTTTCTGCCACTCCATGATCCTCCTCATGTGGCTACTCCACATCTTGAGGTTCATCCTTTGGAACCAAGATTTCCTCATCTGAATGCAAATCAAGCTCCCTTTCAAGGGAAAATTGCACGGTTTTCTCCTCATCAAACTTTACATCCCCTCTGACAACTGTCATCCTGTTTTTCGGCAAATATACCCGATAGTTGTGGCCAGTATCAATGTACCCCACAAATATGCCAATATTTGTCGTTGGTTCTAGCTTCTTTTTGGAATCTTTGGTCACATGGAAATAGACAGATGAGCCAAAAATTTTAAAATATGAAACATCAGGTTTCTTACCAGAAAAAGCCTCCTCTGGTGTACTCATGCCAAGTATCCGATGAGGACTACGATTATGCACAAATACCGTTGTGTTGCATGCCTCTACCCATAGATGCAACAGTAGGCCCTGATCATGTAACATAGCTCGTGTCACACCCACAATTGTTATGTTCTTTCTTTCTGCAACCCCGTTATGTTATGGGTTATGAGGCGCAATAAACTCTCTTTGAATTCCTTCTTTGGCACAGAATTTATTGAATTCATTGGAGATTTACTCGCCACCATTGTCGCTCCTTAGAGCCTTCACCTGCTTCCCTGTATATTTCTCAACCAGTGCTTTGAACTCAAAAAATTTTGAGAACATCTGATCTTTCTTCTGCATGAAGTAGATCCATCACTTTCTATAAAAATCATTAATAAAAATCACATAATACCTATGCTTTTCTTTAAAAGTTGTAGATTATGGTCCACACACATCAGAGTGAAATCTCTCAAGGATTTCTGCTTCTCAGTTCTCCTTCTCGTGAAAATTGGCCTTTGTATACTTCCCCATGGTACATCCCTTGCATGTGTCTATCTGCGCAAGAGTACCCTTTGGAAGCCCCGTAGAAAATTGTTGCATGACATTCAAAGCACTATTGTGTAGATGCCCCAATCTCCTGTGTCATAACTCACCCTCATCCTAGCTCACCACTCTGTCTACTTTACTCATCAATGTTACGCATCCATATACATCAAGTTTGTAGAGGTTCTTCACAAGAACCCCAATCTTCTTAACCTGCCTTGTGGCTTTGTGACAAAGGAATGATTTCCCTTCATTGAAAACCACATCATATCCTCTATCCTCCAACATAGCAACTGAAACTAAATTATTTTTCAAGCCTGATACATGCATGACATCTTTTAATAAGAAAGGTTTACCTAACTGTCTCTGGAAAGTAACTGCACCAATATCGATAGCACTATACCTCCCGTCATCACCCATCTCAATGTGCATCTGAAGATCCTTCTCCTCCAAGCTACTAAAGAGTTCTTTATCTCCCGTCATGTGGAAATATCCACCGCTATCCAAGTACCACATTGATCCCATCACACTAGACACTATGCATGCGATGAGTGAGAATTCCAACTCGAACTGTGAAGCCAAAGCATCACCCGTTGTAGATCATGATGCCTTCTTGTTGTTCTTCTTCTTCTATGGACAATTAGTGGCATAATGTCCATGCTCGTGACAGTGAAAACATTTCACTCTAGACATGTCACGCTTCTTGCCTTCTTTACTGGTCTCATATTTGGAATATGATTTATTTCCCTTCCCCTTCTTTGCCTTACCATCCAAGGCGCAATTTTCCTCATCATCTGTCTTGGATGAGGATCCATCCTTGGTATTCCGCCTGAATTCTTCTTGTACCAAATCTGACCAAATTCGCTCCCAATCTGGTAGCTTCTCCCTCCCATTGACAGAGTCATGATAACTATGCCAGCTCTTGGGAATGCCTAGAAGTGTTAGGCTCGCCAAGTCATCATCTGCTACAGTAATACTGACACTTCCAAACTCATCTCGACATTGGATGAACTTGGTCAAGTATTTTAGAATAGTGTCACCTTTATCCATTTTTATTTTCTTGAGCTTGTCCTTCAGTGCCAATTTTTTGTGGTCACTGTTGTTCAGAAACAGATTTGTCAAGGCCTTCCACATTGCATATGGAGTCGCCTTGCCATGGAGACTTGAGATAATTTTATCTTGAACTCCCTCTAATAAGATCATCCTCTCCTTTGTAACCTTCATTTTCCAAGCATCAAGAAGAGCGGCGTCTACTGCTATGGGCCTTGGAATATCAATGTCGATAAATTCTTTCAGCTCATTGTCCTCCAGAACTCCCTCCATTCTATCTTTCCATGCAATATAATTAGAACTTCCCTTGAGTGCATATTCCAATATTAATCCATTAAAAGCCATCTTGATTTGCCTATCGCACCAAAGAATATTTTTTCAAATTCGAATGTTGTTCAGCACAAACTCAATTTCTTCTCCACTATAGTGATTTCTGGCGCTATGATACCATGTAGAAATTATACAAACAATATGTATAACAGTGGATTCAATCTGATCATTTAATATACTAAAAAAGATACTGAATCCTTCTACAATTAATTTCCGGAAAATAAACACGATCACACCAAGTAAGAGAAAGAAGCAAATCAATCACACAACATAGATATTTTTCCTAGGGAAGGCTTTCTGCTCGAAACCCCTCTATCTTTATTGTATAATCAACCAAGGAATCATGAAACAATACAATGCAATCTTCTCACAAGAGTCTGTTGCACTCTACCAACTGTCTCATACTCATCCGGACGAAATCGACCAACACTTATCCAATTTCCTGCCTCTGCTCAGCCTGCCTGCCTTGCACAATTCTAAGAACAATTTATCCCTATTAATCAGGAAATTCAACCTTCCAAAACTGCGCAATACGTCATGGGCAATCCTATGGTTGTCTAACTGTGCGTCGAAAATTTACTAATAATACAACTGATAGATAACATCCCTTTAACCTTTGTCTCAATTGGGTCTTCATCAGAACTGACATGCATGCAGCTATTAATAGTAAATCATTAGCCACTTGACAGATCACTGCATGTGAATTAAATATGATTTAATTCACTTGACCTCTCACTAGTAAAACAATCAGTTACAACTAGTTATACTGACTTTAACTCGCTTAATTGAGTTAACTGATTTCTCATGCATTAAACAAATACACTAACTGCAACTTGGACTCTAAAACAAATAGAATCACTCTACGTGTCTCACCAACCACCCTCAACTCGAATTTCATGAGCTAATTGAGTCTATCACACTCAATTAACTATTACAAGTGATTATGAGATAATATTACAATTTATTGTCCAATTTAATTAAGGGAAAATTAAATTAGACACACATTTCTTGTTGACTTTTCAACACTCATCTGCATTTTGTGTCGGATTGGGGATATCCTTCATTTGTCACCTTATTTACTAGGTTTTGGAAATCCATTTTCCTCTCATTTAATCATCATATATTGTCGCCATGACCTTTGATCCTATTTTGAGTCTAATGCTGCCAAATTTCGAATTCGTGTCGCTGATATGTTCAAAAGAAGTCCTATCTGTAAAGTCAAACATCCTCTACTTATTAGACCCTCTCTACAACAATCCTGAATCACTCTTGTCATCTTGATAAATCCTTTGTTTCATGTCGATGATGTGGGAATCATAATGTCCCTCCTTTGAAGGACCACTTCATGTCTACTTCGGCTCATTTTCCAAGAAGATCGTTTAGAAACTCCTTTTCAGTACCTTGGAGCTTGCATGCCTCAATAGCAATTTCTTCGTGTTCGATGATGGGTTCACCTCATTGGCCTTCGATCGAATGATTCTGAAAGTGTTCAACCTCAACTCATTCATTCACACTTGTATATTTTGTTGTCGTACCTTGAGGTTCATCGTCATTATTGGTGGTTTCTCTCATGCGTGTTAACGGTTTACATCATCGATCGGTACTATGGTGGTTTCTAGCATGTTCGAAATCAACACATTTATTCACATGGTTAGATTCGTACAATGGGTAGATCGAGATAGAGACAAAGACCCTGGATCACATATGTTCTTATCTAGGTTGATTGGAGTTATTGAGTATTCATGATTGTACACATGATCCTTTCTATACAGATGGTTTTTTTTTTTGTAAAATTTAAGCAGATTTATATTAATTTTTTGGATAAAAAATACATTGTTCCGCAGGAGTCAATGTGACCTCCCGGAGTTGGCTTTGTAGCATTTCCTTGGCATAGCAATCAAGGAATGTGTTGGTTGTAGATGTATGGCTCTGGCCAATAGAATTTCTCCTGGAAAACTTGAGGTGATCTGGCGTGCAGAGATAGTCAAGTCAACACAAAGATGGGCCTTTTGCGCTACCTGAAGTGTATGAGCGAACAGTTCTTCAATGCGGCTTGAGTGTGCGGAGACGGGTGTGCAGGGATGTGGCGTAGACAGAGATTGATCGAGCCTGTTGGCAAAGTTCTCCCCTTGTCATGTCCTTCTTGTGTTCGATCCTGCAAAGGCTGAGTTTGACATACCCTTCCTATGGCGGAAACCATCGAGTGCCTTGTGGCTGAGGCCTATGTCTGCAGATCCGACTGCTAGATTTGTTTGCAGTTTGCTTTGAGTTCTCCTTCCGCCAGATCTTGCCAAAGGCTATGATACTCTTCCAGCTTAGAATCGATCCCGGCATTTGCTAAGGCATCGGCCATATTATTTTCTTTTCTGCGAACTACTTGGAATGTGATCCCTTGCATGTTGCAGAGTTGGCCTTGGAGGTCCTTCAGTATTGCTGATAGTCTCCAGCTTGGGGTCACTTTGTGCACCTGCGCGCCCATCTGGAGTTTCCTTATCAGCCTTATTATGATCTCCGAGTCGCCTTCCACTATCAGAGGTAGAAGTCTGTAGCGGCCAGCCAAAGTGAGGCCCTGGATGAGAGCGATTAGTTCTGCAGCATTGTTGGTGTTCACTCCGAGATTGCCATGATAGATGAGATGAATTGGGCCTGTATGATCCCTTACTGCTCCTCCATAGCTAGCCATTCCCAGGTTTTGTTTTGATGCCCCGTCGAAGTTTAGTTTGAATGTGTTAAAAGGGGGCAGAGTCCATTTGTCCTGCGTTGTTCCTGTTAAGGCCCGGTTCTTTCCAGCAAGGTTGGTTGTGGTTTGAAGATTCAAGATCTGTATAATTCTTGCATCATTCGGTGATGTGTTGCCCTCTATCTGCAATATGCCCATGGCATTGACCGTCTCTATGATAAGTTGTCGCACTTTCCTTTTCAACACTTTTATTGCCATTGCTGAGTTTTTGAATATTCGTGCGTTTCGCTCTTTCCAGAGGATCCAAGCTATTGCTCCCGGCATTAGATTCCAGGCGCTGTTGACCAAGGGATTGGAGGATATGGAAGATCTCCACTTGCTGAGTGAGAGTTGGATGGAGTTTCTGTCTCTGTCAAATTGTCTGAAGACCATGGCCATGTCAACCCACAGAGAGCAAGCCATGGGACAGGTGTTGAGTATGTGATTGAGAGTTTCTGAACCATTCTCGCAGAGCATACATCGTGAAGGGCCTATGAAGCCTATTTTTTGAAGATTGTCCCAAGTGAGTGCCTTATTATGCATGACCAGCCAGGAGAAAAGTGTGATTTTTGGCCATGTTCCTCTGTTCCAAAGGGTTTTCCATTTGTGGTCTGGTTGCGGATCCAAGGAGGCAGCCAAGATCTAATATGCTTCTTTGAGGTTGAACGTTCCTTTGGGGTTTTTGCCCCATCTCAGGATGTCCTCTTTGTTGGATTTTGGGATTCTTCTTTTGTCCAGGTCTTGTAGAAGATGGTCTACATTCATTGGGCCTACTTGGGTTTGCCATTGTTCTCTGGATAACCATTTTTTCCATGTGGTTGCCTCACTCATAGGTTGCCAGTAGTCTGCTACCGTGACCTTGCCTTCCTCCTGCATAGCTCTTTTAAGAGTGTTCCAGTCTGGGTGTTCTAGGGGTGGAAGCTGTTGCCAGGCATCTTCCCAGAATAGGACAGTGTTGCCTTGGTGCACTTCCCAGAATCTATGATGCTGAACAATATGTCTATTTTCCCAGGCTTTGTTCCAGATGGGGGATCCTTGAGTGGTGCTTGTAAGCCTGATGAGGTCTTTGTCCCTGATTTGGGTTGTATACTTCGCTTTCCACAAGGTGCCGCAGAGGGAGTTAGGATTTTCTACCCATCTCCACCAGATTTTTGCTACTACGACCTTGCTTAATATCTCGAGGTCTCTGAGGCCCAAACCTCCCTCCATTTTTGGTTTGCAGATGTCTGTCCATTTGAGAAGGGCCCATTTGGATTGCTTAGAGGCTCCATTCCAAAGGAAGGATTGCTGAATGCTTCAGATGAATTTCTAAACCGCCTTAGGGGCTACAAGTGCTGAAAACATGTATGCTGGCATGGTTTGAAGGACGGAATTGACCAATATCAGTCTTCTGGCCATGTTGAAGGCCCGATGGGTCCAGCTGCTTAGCCTGGCTCTCATTTTGTTGAGGAGGGCTTCCCAGTTGGCAGTTTTGTAGGCATATTCTGAGAGTGGTATACCAAGGTATTTGGTTGGAAGGGAGTTCTTTTGTATATTCATAATTCTGCTAAGATTTCTTTGCACAGGAATGGATGTGTTGAAGAAAAATAGTTTGGATTTGGTGAGATTAATTTCCATACCTGAGGCCTCCGAGAAAGTCTTTAACACTTTGCTTATGGTTCGAGCTTCCTGCACTGTGGGGGCGCCCATGAGCATTGTATCATCTACAAATTGCTGATGTGTTACTGTGGGTCCTTGGTGTGCCGGTTTGATTCCTTTGAGTTGATTCTGTTGTTTTTCCTTGGCTAAAGATCTTCCCAGCCCTTCTGCCATAATGACGAAGAGAAAAGGAGACAGGGGATCTCCTTGCCTTATTCCTCTGGACAAAGTGAAAGGTTGAAGGGGTCCTCCATTCAGCAGGATTGAAAATAAAGCTCCTGAGACCAGTTCCATTATCCAATTTTTCCATTGCTGACTAAATCCAAAAGCCTGGAGGATTGCTCTCATATAGTGCCAGCTGATTCTATCAAAGGCCTTTGACAGGTCAAGCTGGATAAGCATGCCTGGAGTCTTGTTTGTTTTGAGAGAGTGCAGCACTTTCTGGGTGAGGATTATGCTGTCAGTGATCTGCCTACCTTTGACATAGCCGGTTTTCTCCTGAGAAATGATTGATGGGAGGACGGATTTAAGTCTGCTAGCCATCAATTTGGAAAGGATTTTATAAAGGACATTACAAAGGGCTATGGGGCGAAACTTTTCGGGGGAGTCAGCCTGGTCTGATTTGGGAATTAAGGTGAGGAAAGTGGCATTGATGGCAGGTAACACTTTCTTGGTTCTGTGAAAGTTCCTTACTAGGATGAGAAGATCATCTTTAATAATGGACCAGCAGGCTTTAAAAATTTCGATTGTAGATCCGTCTAGTCTGGGAACCTTGTTCGAGGCCATGGTGAAGATAGTCTCTTCAATCTCCTACTCAGTAAATTCTTTGAGAAGGAGGGAGTTTTTCTCCTCTGTAACTAAGCTGGGAAAGGCAGCAATAATTTCATTGATGGCTTGGGTTCTATCTAGGCTGGGATCGCTGAGAAGAGAGGTGAAATAAGAGTTGAGTTCAGATCCTATATGCTCCCTTGAATAGACTTGATCGCCATCAGCTTTTTTGAGGGAGAGGATGCGATTGTAAGCTCTATGCTGGATGGTTGACTTGTGAAAGAAACTGGTGTTGCGTTCTCCCTGTTTTAACCATTGCACACTCGATTTTTGTCGCCACAGCAGCTCTTCCTGTTTTAATCAATCTTCCCATTGCCTTTGCAGATTCGATTCTTGAGCTTTTCTTTCATCATTGGGCCCTTCTTTGATCAATGTTTGTTAGAGGTGCGCCATTTTTTCCTCAAGTTCTTTTTTGGCTTGAAAAATGTCGCCAAAGGTGTTTTTGTTCCATCATTTGAGGTTATTTTTTATTGTCTTGAGCTTCTGCTAGAATATGTACATGACATTGTCGCTCCTTATGGTGGCTTGAGTCCTCTAGCTTTGTATGTTTTGCATGAACGTTGGGTGCTCTGTCCAAAAGGCTTCGAATCTAAATGGTCTGTTGTGGGGCTTATCCAAATTGGTGAAATGGATCTGCACTGGCCAGTGATCAGATCCTCCTATAGGTAGAATGCTAGCCTCCATGTCGATATTTTGCAACAGAATGGATTCCGACATGAGGAACCGATCGAGCCTTGATACTATCTGCCTGTTTCCTCCCTGCTTATTATTCCAGGTATGCAGACCATTGACTGTGGGGATGTCAATGAGTTTGGATTCAGCAATAAAGGTGTTGAATGCTTCCAAGTCCTTATCCAACCTTCGTAAGCCTCCCTTTTTCTCCGCTATATTGGTGATCATATTGTAGTCTCCGCCTAAAATCCAATGAGTTTCCCCATGGTGTTGTCTGACTTCGTCCAGGTCTAGCAGCATCTTCAGCTTTTCCTGGATTCGTTGGGGTCCATACACGTTGGTGATGCAGATCGATTGCCCTGATTCTGGCATGTTGAAAATGATCGATAGCGAGTTCTTGGTGGACAGAGCATTCTGCAAGAAGAATTTGCTTTTGTTCCAGAACTTTAGTAACCCTCCTGCTTGCCCGATGGCATCTATGCTTATGCATTGATGACTGTTGGAAACGAATTTTTTGAGCATTTCTGTGCCCTTGGGAGAGCATTTGGATTCTTGCAGAAGGACGATGTCTGGGCGCTGCGAGAATAAGCGGTTTTTTAGGATCCTTATTTTTGTGGTGCCGTTGAGCCCCCTGATGTTCCAAGTTGTGATTTTCATTGAGCTATCTTTGGAGCAAATAGGACCAAGGCCCTGATTTTTCCTTCATTGATTAGGCGTCTGCCTAGCTCTTGTATTTGCTGTCTTGTGGATTTGCGCCCTCTTTTTCTACCTGGTCCTTGTGGCTTGTATTGATCCAAATCTAGGTTGGCTTGAATGCCTGTTTGGTTGCTATTTCCCAATTGCCTTTTGGCTGCATTCTGGTTGATGTATTCCAGCTGCAAGTATGCCATTTCTATCTTCTCCAAGTGTTCTTGGGGAATGGCATCGACCCCCAGTTTGGACCATTTCTCATTGACCTTTTGGAGATCTAAATCTTCAAGGATCTCCTCCAGAGGATTGCTTGAAGTGGTTGTGGAGGGCTGATCTGGTTGCATCTCTGTGCATTAAGGGGTTTGCATTGAGGTGTGGCTGGTAATATTTTGGATGGGAGCGGATTCCGGTTTGTGTTGTGGTGCTTGGGCGTGGATTGAATCAGAGGTTGTGCTTGGAGCATTGGTTGTAGTCAAGGGTTGACCTAATAATGTTGGATCATGATGAGTGGGGGCCTGTGAGACCTTAGGGTGCTCCGATGAGTCAAGATTGCTGAGGACTTCAAAGTTGTTTTGCTGGGTGGAGGCATTATTAGTGGGGGTAGTATTGGTGGGGGGTTTCGAAGGTTTTTTGCCTTTCTTCCCTTTGTTCTTTCTTGAGACGGAGGTGAAACCAGGTGTTGGAGTAGCTGCTTGTTCCTGTTGGGCCTGAGGCTATGGTTGATTAGCAGGGCAGTTATGACTTAGATGTCCATGTTGTCGGCATGTTCAGCATCTGAATGGGATATTTTCGTAGTCAATGGTTTGCTTCCATTGCACTCCTTTATGGATCAGCTCCATATGGCCTGGGAGGGATCCTGAAATGTCCAGGTAAACACAGATTTGGGCATAGGCTGTGTTCTTAACTTGTGATGTGAGATCTGAAGCTTTGATGAAGACTCCCAGCTGGTTTCCTATGGCCTCCAAGATGCGCTTGTTCCGGAAATCCACAGGCAGAGAGTGTAGGTGAATCCATACTGGAACTTTCTTGAAATTTTCCTGCTCTGGAGCGAAGTTTGGCCTCCAGTACGTTATGTATAATCCTACAGAGTTGTAGAAGTACGGGCCGCCTTCGAAGATGCGATCTCTGTCATCCTTGTGAGCGAAGATTACGGTGAAAAAGCTTCTCGATCCCAGCTGAATATCGTAGTCCCCTTTGGGTTTCCATTTCTAGTTTATCCACCAGCATAGAGCCTTCTCATTAATTCGAACCCCCATGAATCTGCAGATCAGGGCATGCTTTCTCATGCAGTCTCTGTATTCATCGATCCATGGATCTTCAATGATTAGTCTTGGTATTTTCTCCGAGATGGGCTTGCATGGGGACGGGTCTTACGCGCTGTGTTGACTTGGAGTGTGCCTCGCAGATGCAGATCCTTTTTGCGTCGATTCATTGCTATTTCCCTCATATCTGGAGTTGGATGGGATGTTGAAGGTATCCGAAGGAATGCTGCCGAAAATGAAAGGCCTGAAGGTAGGGGGGGTCGAACCCCCCCCCTGAGGTGTTCATGAGGCGAATCAGGTGAGAGTGCCTCTGATGGATCTGTCTTGCACTACACGGATTGGCTGGTAGGGCTGCAGAGCCGAGGTCAGGGTTCTGCAGAGTTTCAACCCAATCGCCACTCCTCATAAGCCCGCGCGCTCAGTTTTCTATGGTTAGGCACATGGAAATCATTTTGAAATCATGGTGTTCTGTTTCTATACGGATGGTTGCGACCATACCGTGGATCCATTTCCATGATCTCTTACAGACAAATGGTTGTGCCCATGCCGTGGGTTCATGTGTTATTTGATTCCTATTCAGAGATATGTTATTAGGAATGTTCATATGAGAGAGATCATATATTGTATTGTGTTTGATTGGCAGGTCTCCTGATGGTGGTTTTCCAAAGTCCTTGCCATGGTTGATAAAGTGATTCAACCATCACTTATGGTTCATCTTTCATGATTTAGGGGGCATTTGTTACACAATATTTTGTCGCATTCCTTAGTCCTTATCTTAAGTGTTGTCTTTTGTGTCGCTCATGTCACAAATGTCACAAAGCGATAAAATATGTATTAACTTGTTCATCTTGGATAACATGCTTGAGATATCCCCAAATACCTAAAAGAGAAATGCCCTGAAGCTTTTATGTAAAAGTTTTTAAAAAACTTATTTTACAAGCCCATCGTGGTCCTCCCCTTAATATCCTTGCGCTTGTCACCCTGTCCGTAACCTGTGAACAGTGTTGCCAGTGCGGGAATTTAGTAGTAGAGTCGTGTTGGTCCTCTTCGGACAGGGTCTCCAAAAATGGAACAGAAGCTTCGACCTATAGAATTCTCAAGAACTGAGTTTTGGTACTTGTTGGTTGAGGATATGGTCAAATACTTCCACTTTTTACCCTTGATCTTATCTCCAAATATTTTCCCCTTTAAGATAACGCCTTTTCCCCTAATTAGTGGATCCATAACCTCTGCAGCTCTGTTATAAAATAGTTCCATGCTAGTGAGCCTTGGTTGGTCATTGTTGGTTTCCATTCTTCTGCTTGATTTCACCTAGATGTTGTCGATTTGATGAAGAAGGAGAAGAGATTGAAAGGCTAGGCTTGGACTTGGATTCCCACTCCGAAGGAGGCCTCCAACATCAAGGCAATGGTTGTAATCTTCCCTTTGTTCATTTAATAATATAAAGTATGCTTTTCTTCCCATAAATATGTTAATATTAATTGGTTTTAGCATGATACTCCTTGATTTGTCATGTGGTTCGCTTTGAAATATATATATGCTATTTATCTTTCGTATTTTGTCATATGATCTTCTTTATAAGTGTTACCACTATGCTAGATCTCTAAGGCTAAAGAAGAAATCCCAACAGAGGTAACCACAGACCAATCTTTTGGCTTGGTAGCTAGCCCTACCAAACCGGAGAGGGCTCTCTCCACAAGGTTACAACCAAAATGACTAGATAAATTAGGGTTTTAGGCTAGGTATGAGTTCAGGGATTTTGATTTGATTTGATTAGGTTGTTGGATGAGGATATTAGGTCAAAGAGGCTAGGTCAGGGCAAATAATATTAGGGTTACAATCCATTCAATGGGGTAAGGTAGGTAGGAAGGCTAGCACATTAGGGTTCTTGGGATGGAATGATTCAGACAGGTGAGGAGCTAGGAAGAGCATGAAAGATGAATTCTTCCTAAACTAAAATAAAAATGAACAGACTATGAAAACTTTCCCAAAACAAAGCATGTGAGATGAATTATGTTTCTCTAACTTGAAACTGATCATACAATAGACATGAAATGGAAAATGGACCAACAATACATTCATACAAATGAAACAAGATAAGAAACAATGCTAGACAACCATACAACAGGTATCCCAAAGAAATAGCTGCAACACTTTTATTAAGCTCCTACCAAAATGATTACAATAGAGTCTTTGATCAATATGCCAACATCCAACTGATTCCCAACATGTGAAATGACTAAAAAATTACAGATATAGGCCTCAAGAAAACTCCTCCCAGCCTCAGGGCTCTAATCCATGAGAGGAGGAGCAGTTACACCAAAACCTGAGTTGAATACCTAAAGTGTAGGGTGGTCAAATGGACTCATCCCTCACTTTTTGCAAATTGATTCATTACACCTCATCATGAGTTTTCATCTAATGTATTTACCCTAGGCAATAGTAAAAAAATGAAAATTTACATTTACATCATCAATTACATAATTAAAATCTTGATTTACCAGGATGAAAATCAAATTTGCAAAAAAAACAGAGAAAAATCTAAAAAAGTCAGGTGCGCCCTCCAACTTGGAGCTGAGTTTTGGATGGGCTCCTGAAGTCCAAATTGAGATCAAGATAGCTCATTGGAAAGCTTATCCTGTCTAATTTCCATATATATGCTTGGTTTTCAGAATGGACTTGATTTGTCCCCTAAAAACTTCATTCTCCCGAGGCTTCTCAGTGTGCAGCACCAAGGTGAAAAAGGAGGCAGAACTATGATTTTTAGGGTTTTTTTTTCACTTTTTCACCTACCAGATGTCCAAAAAAAGCTTATAAAAGTTGTTTTCTTGTATTTATTCATCATTATGAATCTGATGGTGGTCTCATTTTTGCCAAAAAATGCCTCAAACAAAAGCGCATCGCCTAGGGCATTGCACACCTGACTTTCCATCTATCACGAAACTGTCTTGGAATGCACAAAATTTCCAAAATTTCCAAACATTTCTCAAAACCTGTCAAAATTTTCTGAATGATGACTGATGATGAAGGTTATACATGGATTGAGGCTTCAGCAAAAATATCAAGCCTCCCTTCCTCTTTTTTCATGGTAAGGGTTTCATTTTTTGCATTTTCCCTCTTAAGTTTTGACCTTACAATCATGTTTCTTTTGGCATAATGTTTTTCCATCCTTCTCTGAATATCATTGTCTTTCCTTGCCTTGTCTTTCCCGGTCTTCATTGATCATGATGGAAAATTGTTCATTCAATGTCAATTGACTTGCAAGTTCAGCTTCTCTTTTCTTCTCTAGTTGTAGAGCTCTTTTCAGCCCTCTAGTCCTAGGCCTTTGTATTGGTACTTGTTCTTCTATTTCATCTGTCACACCATATGTTTCTAGTTTCTCTTCAAGAAATAATTTAGCATTTTCTACCTTTCTTTGAGCTTTGATGAATTTCACTTCATCAATGAGATGTTTGGTCTTTCGTTGCTGGTTCTCCTGCTCAAGAAAGGTAATGACAAATTTATCTCTCTCAAGATTAGTTGCTAGTTCTCTAATCTTGGCTTCTTTTTCTTTGATGGTTTTTCTAGTAATCTCATAATCATATTGCTGACTCAAATCAACAAGGTCAAATTCCATGTTTGTCTCATGAAGATTTTCCTTCTCATGCTTGATCTCTTCTAGAATATTTTCCTTTGTCACCTTTTGTTTTCCTTTGTATACCTAATTTTCCTATGAAGAAGGCAAGGCCCCTCCCACAATCTGTGGGGAAAACACTTGCCTATCACCTCTCTAGTATGTTTTTTCCAAAATGATTAAATCAACCCTCTTATTCTTGCTAATCTCAACTCTGCTTGGTGACCCAATGTGCACATGAAATGGTGATGGTGGTGGTGAAATGGGTGGAGTAGTTTGAGTTGATGATGAAGTAGGTACTGTGGGATGAGATGTAGGAATGGATATGGAAGGATGAGATGGTGGAGGCATAGCTTGAGCATGTTGAACTGATGATGTCATTTTCTATGAAAGTACTCCATAAGATGTTCAATTGATCAAGGTGATGGAGGATTATGATCTTGATGAGGGAGTAGTGAAAAATACTTTTCATCTAGTGGTCATGATATCTCTTTTGAACAAGGTAAGACATTTTGTCAATGCTCCTGAAGAGAAAATAAGGTATGTTGAGCATTTTGACCCTTGTGAAGTGCATTAATAACCGGACATGATAGGTGTAGATTCTCGAGAACCTTCCTTCACAAGTAAAGTACTTCATGATGATTTTCACCATGGGGGCATCCATATCTAGGAGGTAAGAGAAAGGAAATACCCTCTTTATTTCATTTTTGTACCTTGTCTTAATGTAGGGCTCATAGTAATGATCCTCCAAGTCTTTTTGTTTGTACCATTTTTCACCAACATTTGGAATTACAGTGGCAACTGCTATCATGGCTATGGATATTGTGAATGTGACACCAGCAAGTGTTACTTTGTTTCCATGAATATTAGAAATGAGCAGCGTGATCAAAACAGGGTGATATTGGACCCTTTGTATTTTTTCACAGTAGTCAAAGAATCCTACATGCTTGAAACATGTCACTGTCATGGGAGAGGCCATGAGTCCTTTGGTGTTTGGAGGTTCAATTCTGAGGATCCTCCCTCTTTTGTGTGGCCTCCTCTCTTCCCTTTCTTCTTCCTATTGTCTTGGCTAAAAACCCTAGGGAGATGTTGGGAGTGATATGTAGCTTTAGGGAGTGGGGAATGGGATGAGCACATTTAAGGAGATAGGGGAAGGGATTTATGAAATGAGGGAGGTGACAGGGAGTAGAAATGATAAGGGGATTGTGAATGTGAATTTAATTACAGGTTTAGGGATTTTGGGAGCCTATGGAATTGAAGCACCTAGGTATCAGGGTTTTGGTAAAAAGGGCTTAGGGAAATGGAGATAGTGATATAGGGGGTAGGGATAGGGTCAATTTCAATGTAGGAAAGTAATGTGAGGTGGTATGGAATGGAAATTGGGGATTCGACAGTGATACTAGAGTTTTAAGCTCAATAAAACATCAAATATTGCATACAATATCAAACACCACACAAATTGATTTGAGGAGAAGATGAATGGTGTAACTGTGGCTTACTTGCTTACTGGAGAGGGTGGGAAATGAATATCTGAAGTTTGAGAGAAATGCAATCAATTTGGAGGCTCACTGAGCGTTTTTGGGCAGGTGCACAACGCCTGCTACAGGTGCGCCCTCCCTTTTCCATGTGCGCAGCGTGAGCAACAAGTGTGCCCTCCTAATGCCCATGTGCGTAGTGCCACACAAAATGACATAAAATTACAAAATTAAAATTAAAAATTACATCTTTTTGGAGTAAGAATTACAATTTAGGATAAAAATCACAACTTTGAAATGATAATTACATCTTCGCAAATCATCTCTTTACATAGTAAAGAGATGTTTATTTTGTTCACTCTTTCACTTGCTGACCTTATGCAATGGAATGGAGTTTTTATTGAGACCTTTGAAACCATAATGGACCTAATGGGACATTCAAAAACCCTAAAAGACCTAATGAGACCTTGAAGGACTGAATTTTCAAGATGGCATGATGACTTCATGACTTATACAAATGGTATAATAAAATTGACTTTATGGATTATGTACAATCAACAAGGTATAAAAGTATGTCAGTGAGTAACCAAATTTTGAGGAAGAGTGATGTTTTTGGACTAGGACTACCATCAGTGATTAATTTTTTGCATGACCTACTTTAATGATAAAAAAATTCTGAGTGGGACTCCTAAAATGATATGAAAAGAGGATTTTGATCACTGATGGCAGGATGCAAATAGTGACACTAACATTGGCCTTATTGGGGATGATAGCTCTGAAAGAGGTGTCAAGAACCACAAAACACTGGATTTTGCATATTAGTGCCTCATCCATTGGACCAATACGATCAAAAAATCAAACTAATAATATGACTGAAAACCGATAACTCAGAAAAAATAGATTGACTCGAGACAAACTCAAATGACTGAAGATTGACTCAATACTAACTTACTGAAATAAAAACTTACAAACTTATTGATGGCAGCATATCACTGAGACTTGAAGGCTTCAAATCCTGATGACAAACACCTGCCTACTGAAGACATATTTACAATAATGTGAAATGATCCTTCCAGTGTAACCAATCCAGTAGATGGCTACTTACTGAAATTTTGCTCTCATTTTCTTCGCGAAAGCAGAAAAAAACAAAACTAAGCCACTCCAAGTGTCTACTGAACATGTGCTTCTGGTCCATGAAAAAAAGAAAATACATCTTCCCTGCTAACTGTAGAAAATCAATAAAAGGATCTTCAAAAATATGAAATGTTACCTTGTCTTGAGATCCAACAAAAACACAAGCGCACTCTTCATTTTGATCTGAAAGAACACTTGGTTGTTGATCCATAGGAAGGCATAGGGAAGTATGAATTTTTGCTATCTGAGTGTTGGCTATAAATTCCTCAAGCATGGGCAACTCTGACTCTATCTCTTGCACTTTGTCTATCTTAGGCTCATACTCCTCAAATTCGTAGTCTAAATCATCCTTGAACATAAAAAATTCTTCAAGATTGTTAAACATGACAGCCTTATCCTCTTCATGAATGAAAATAGTCCATGTTAGTTTATCTCCTTGCAAGAAATCATCATCACAAATTGACTTACTCACAACAACTTCCTTTATAGTTTCATCAGTCTCGTTACTGTCATCATTTAAACTCGGATTTTCATTTTCAATGATGGAAGAAATTTTACTAACACATTATTGACTATGTCAACACTGTAAACCTGCATTAGCTTGGGTTGTTACATGACCTTTCAGAAGCTGATCTATCTCATCTTCAGATAGAGGAGAAACTTGAGTTTTATAGCAGTAATTATTGGCTTGATAACTTTCACTTTCAGGAACGGGAATTGGCATTTCTCTTTCTAGGTCTTAGTCTTTTTCATCCAAGGGGGAAACTATTGATTCTTGTTGGGAGGAAAAATCATATACGACTTATATGATCTCATCATGTAGACACTCTTCATCCCCATACAAATTTTGAAGAAACTCAATGAAATTTTTAGAAATCTCACAACAACTATCAATCATTGACAAGGAAGAATTAGAGTTTTGATAATGTTGAAAGAAAACTGAATGAAATTCTTTTAGAATATATAAACTAGCAGATGGTAGACTCTCGTACCATGATATCGCTTTCTCCTCCAAGGTAGCCATAAACATTTTCATTAGACACTCTTCAGGAAACTCAATCTTTAGTCTGTGAATATGCAAATGAAATTTTACCAAATGTAAACTAGCATCTTCATCGTCCTCACCCTTAAACTTTGACAGTCTTGATTTCCAATCTATACAAGGAATACGGTTTGGAAAACCAGGAATATGAGCTCAATTCATAGGAGAATACCTTCGATCAATCGAATCCATTTTGACAATAGTGAGTTCACCGAGAAGTCTTCAAACTACCGGTTCTTGAAAAGTGGAGTCGCCTTGAAAATTATGAACCTTGGATTCCTCGACACTGGAGTCGCTATGTGAATAATGCATAGCCTTCTTTTTCTTGATCACTCTTCACCATCAGCAATCAGATATCATCTTTGTTGTTCTTTCTCAGGGAAGACTCGTCTTTTTTCCTCCTCGACAACAATGCCAGTATGTTATCACTCTACCAGATCTCTAAGGCTGAAGAAGAAATCCCAACAGAGGTAACCACAGACCAATATTTTGGCTTGGTAGCTAGCCCTACCAAACTGGAGAGGGATATCTCCACAAGGTTACAGCTAATAGGGCTGGATAAATTAGGGTTTTTAGGCTAGGTATGAGTTCAGGTGGTTTTAGGCTAGGATCTAGACCTCCAGAGCATCTGCCTGAGCATAGAGCTGGTCCAACTGCGAGGGGTCCGTGGCCTCTTGGATTTCCTTCGAAAGTTGCTGCAACTGCGCTGAAATGGGTTGAGTTTTTACCATGAGAGCCGTCGAGCACTCCTGAAGACCTTTCAGGAGGTCGTAAGCATCGCGCGTTGCAGAGTTGAGAGTTTCCTGCATCTGGGTGGCCTGGCCCTGTTTCTATGCAATATGTGCTGTATAAACTGCCTCGGGAACGGGCAGCGCTGGCCGTGCTGCTAACGCCGCCTGGAGCTCTGCATTTTCCTTGTGGAGGCCATTGAATGTGATCCTGAGGTGGAGGGCCTGCTCGACGATATTTGTCTCTGGTACATCTGTAGGCAGCTGAGTGTAGTGAGCCTCAACGGCTGGCCACAATCCCTAAAACACCTTGGCCACTTCGTTTATCTGACCCTGTAGCTGCCCCTGTGTGGCTGCGAGCTGTTCGCGTTGTTCAATATGCGCAGTGATCTGCTGCTGTTGCTCGTCACACCTCTGCTGCAGTTCAGAATGAAGTCGTTCCGCCTGTTGGGCCGCCCTCTGTATAAAGAGGTAAAACTGAGCCATACCCCATGTTTCTAAATTGGCGACCCCCGAAGTGCTTTGCTTCGGCCGCCGTTCCTGTAGGGGTTTCCCACTGGAAACTGATCGGGTGGAATGCTCGTGAGGGGACGACGGTGGGGTCTGATGAGGCGCCAAGTCGGCCATATTCAAGTCTGGCCGCTTCTACTGATCTATTTGGATGGTTGGTGGAGGTACAGTAGGCTCAAGCTGAGCCTCAGCTGAGTCGGCAATAATTTGTGCCATCTGTGTAATGATATCAGACAAAGAGACTTGGGGTTCCCCAAGGAGGTCGACCGGTGGTACTACTACTGCAGTACTGGAGTCAACCTCGACCCCATGGTCCCCATTAAGTAGGTCTCGGATGATTGGGTCGGACACGGTGGCAGATGAATTGGATGGTGCGGATGAAGTGGTAGGTGGAGGTGGAAGGTACGTGATGGCGGAAGTCGAATATTGATGAACTCGGAGGGGTCAATGAGTGGTTCTTTCTGTATCGGCACCCCTGTACTCGGTGGCTGGGGTGGATCCTCCTCAGTGAGGTCCACCACCGGACTCGACTCTATGGTTCAGGCCCGCTTGGCTTGAGGAGCTTCCAAGGAGTCGGTGGACTTGCTCTTTTCCGCCACCGGGGTCATCATCGGACTTGGAGAAGTAAATAAAACAGTAGGGATGGGCGAGGTGATGGAAGTGGTGTGGAGATGCGATGTGGAATGAGAAAGCTGGAACTCAGAGAAAACAAGAAAAGGAACGGCACCACTTGAGACAACCTTAGCCACTTCATTAAAATTACGTACCGTAGTGTTTAAGTGGCGAACGAGGGGGGCGAGCTGCACGGTGGAGTCCTGTTGTGCCACCTCCGCTTCTTTCTCGACAGGTTGTTGCTACGGTAACATCTAATCAAAATTGTATCTGGGTACGTTGTTGTGGATTTCCATCGCGACCCCAGGCCACGAACAAACTTCATTGTGGAAAGTCGTGTCTTCGAGCTGGAACTTCTGCGGCCGCATGTGAAATGTGTCCTCCGGCATGCAAGTAGGTCGGATGAAGGTATGCTTGTGGCTGATCCCGAACCATACTTGCTCGTTGTATTCGTCCAGCAGGTTCCTGGGCACCCTCTACTGGCCTGCGACCACGTCTATCATTAACCCATACCAGGTCCGAAATGCCTCTACATTGACCTCCTTAGTGCTGGGATCACCCGACACCTTCCGCGGAACGAACTTCATCGCGAGAGGCTGGCCTTCCGTTATTTCCACTGGTAGCCTGACGAGGGGAGTGTGCCACTTCCACATGGAAAATGCAACTATCAAATACCCATAGATGAAGCTTGTGGCCCGCTTGTAGTTGTCTTCGTATGCGTCGAACAGCTCCTTCAACAGGAAGGATCACCAGTTCAACTTCACCCCCTGGACACAGTGCTCTGCAATGGAAATAGTATCCAGGGTACACTCGCCCTTCGTCTAGTGCCTCATTGTCTTACTAGCAATGAGGTAGCATGCGAACTTGATTTCGAGCTTGTTGATAAGCTCCATCTTTGCTCCCTTTCCTCCCCGTCGTGTGCCATATTTTGCATAATAGTCGGCATCTCCCGACTTCTTTTCACGTTTGGAGGAGGACTGACATGCAGTGGAGACATCCGGGCCATTCTGTGAAAGCCCTGTAAGCCGATGGATATCTTCAGCATGGATTGGAATTTCTTTATTCAACCACAATGACCCGTTCTGGATGCGGCTGAGTAAGAACTTGGTGCACTGCATGGCCGGTCCTGAGGTCCCGAAGACTGGGAGATTTTTTAAGTTCAGAAGAGAGGATTGTTGTAGGCCTCGGAACTCTGGAAAAATTCTGTTCGCCGACGCTCGGCTTCGGTGATGTAATGTTCCATATACACCTACCATTTGAGTGCCGGGAACTCGAAAGAGTCCGAGAGGTTTGCGTCTATGAGGGTCGCATTGTCGTATTTCCCGGCGAGGGACTCTATTTTATGAATTCTGCTATCGAGCTCTGATTCTATTACTGCTGGGTTGGCTTTCGGCATCTTCGCTCGACATTGATACACCTGCAGAATTGGTCTCGACATCTTCTCTCGGCGTTGTGCTTCTGGATGCTTCTACTGCTCTGGTGCTACTCTAATTTCTAATTCCAAATACTCTAGCATTCTCGTGCTTTTTTCCATGCAAGTTATGTAATTACCTGGCACGAGTGAGGTTGATGAGACCCCATAACGAGTTAATTCCTGCTGGAATTATTCTCGGTGATAATCGTGCAATCAATCGCAAGCTAAGGTGTATTCTGACATCTGCTGATGGTGGCATGGGGAAATGGGCGGACGCGACGGCTGAGGTTACTTCGAATTATGGAAAAATGATTATTGCAGGGTTACTTCTAATTATGGTCATTTATGCTGCAAATCTAGACGATCCTACGGACTGACACAAGTACTGACTGAAATGATATGGACTGACATAGACATGTTTGTTGATCCTACGGGGATGACATGTTGGACACGCCCCTCCCCGACCACAATCGGTTGAGGTGCGGTCCCCGCAACATAGCGGTTTTTGACGACCTATGCATGAACGAGAAACACTACCTATGCTCATCCCGGTTGCGGGAGAGTTATTCAACTACACTACTCTACGGGTTCTCTCGGTTGCGAGAGTTATTAATGAAAGGTGAAAGAAACTTAGTCATGGTAGGGCTTCAGGCATGTGCCATTCACCCACACAGGTAAAACAGTACCGTCCAGCTGAGCCAACCGAACGGCTCCGGAATCTCTTATCTCGACGACGAAGTAAGGTCCCAACCAGTGCATCTGCAGTTTTCCTGGAAACTTCTGAAACTTGCTATCATATAAGATAACTTTTCCTCCTACCTCGAATGTTTTACTCTTGATGTGGCGGTCGTGCCACGCCTTCTGCCTGTCCTTTTGAACCTTCTGGTGGAATTCGGCCAGAAACCGAACCTCGTCCAGTTCTTGTATTTCATGGAGGTGCTCCTGTAGCGATTCCTCTTCCGAGAACTTGAGGGATGTGGCAATTAAAAGACTCGGTATGGTGAACTCGGCGGTAATCACAGCTTCCCGGCCATACACCAGCTAGAACGGTGTCTGATTGGTCAACCGCTTCACCGTAGTCCGGTAGGCCCATAGTGCAGCTGGTAACCGCTCATCCCAGTCATCCCGCTGGGCATTGCAGATCTTCGTCAACCCCTTTTCGAGGATTTTATTGAACGCTTCAACAGTACCATTGGCCTGCGGGTGGTACGGGCTGCTTTTGTGATGTTGAATCATGAATGTGTCCAACAACGATTTGACCGTTTCATTAATGAAGTGCGTACCCTGATCACTGGTTAAACTTCGCGCACAGCCAAACCTGCTGATGATGTGTTCAAAGATGAACCGAGCCGTTGTATCCGCCGTACAGTCTCGTACCGCCGTTGCCTCAGCCCACCGGGTGAGGTAGTCGGTTGCGGTAATGATGTATCGGGCCTTGGAATGCCTGGCTACCGGGGCTATGGGACCTATGAAATCGATAGCCCACTTCTCGAACGGCCGCAACACCTGCACCGGGTGTAGCAGGAGCTCGTCCCTGTGAGAGGGCCTCCCTGTTCGCTGACAGACATCACATTTCTTAACAAATGTCTTGCAATCGGCATGGACCGTCGGCCACCATAGTCCAGCTTGGAGTACTTTCCTGGCAGTAGGTTTCAGCCCCACATGCCCGCCCGCAACGCCGCTGTGGCATTCCCACATCACAGCTTTGCGTTCGTGGTCAAGTATACATCTGCGCAGAACCTCATCGAGGCCCAATTTGTACAACTGTCCCGCAATCAGTTGGTATTCGGCAGCACGAACGACCAAGTGCCGTTTATGGAGCGGGGTATAGTGCGGAGGGCACTACCCCGTGGTCAAATAAGTTGCAATGTCGGCCAAATAATCTGGTACGGCTTCGACTCGGAACAGATCAGAATCCGACAACTGATCATCGAGAGAGTCGTCATTTTCCCCCGTTTCCAACCTGGATAAATGATCGAGCCCGACGTTCAACCTCTTGGGCTTGATGATCACTTCGAAGATGAATTCTTGGAAGAGTAGAAGCCATCGACAAATTCGTCGTTCCAAAACGGGCTTATTGACCAGGTACTTTAACGCAGAGTGATCCGTAAAGAACTTGAATTTACCTCCTAGAAGATAATGGTGGAACTTCTGGAGCGAATACACCATTGCAAGGGCCTCCCTCTTGGTAGTGGTGTAATTCCGCTCTGTGTTAGACAGTTTGCGGCTGGCGAATTAAACTGGGTGGTCCATTGTCGTCTCCCCAAGTTGTGCCAAGACAGCCCCAAGTGCAATACTGGAAGCGTCAATATGCACGTGGAACTGTTTATCCCAATCTGGGTGAACCAGAATAGGTGTCGTTGCTAGCTTTTCCTTCAGAGTGTCAAGGGCCATCCGACACTCCTCCGTCCACTGGAACATTTCCGACTTCCGCAGGAGCGTTTCCAGAGGAGCGGTGATCTTCGCGTAATTTCAGATAAACCGTCTGTAATAACCTGTGTGCCCTAGCAGTGCTCGCAACTTCTTCACGGTTTCAGGGGCTTCCAAGTGGACGATCACGGCCACCTTGGTAGGGTCGACGCAGACCCATTTCTTGCACACCACATGTCCTAATAGCGTGCCGAAAGGAACCGCAAAAATGCATTTCTTCAAGTTCAAGGAAATCTGCAACTGTCGGCACCGTTCAAACATAATACGTAACAGGGTGGCGTGGTTTTTCAGCAGACTGTAGACGGTCTAGTCATCCATGTAGACTTCCAGAAACTTATGAATGTACTCCTGGAAGGCAGCGATGACGATCCGGGAAAACACAGCAGGGGCGTTCTTAAATCCGAACGGCATCACGTGGTAGGTAAACGAACCCCATTCGGTGGTGAACGTCGTCTTCATTTTGTCTTCTTCCGCAATGCACACCTGATGGTAGCCCGAAAATCCATCAATGAAGGAGTAGGCTTCGTTCCCCGCAACATGATCCAATACTTCGTCACTGAATGGAGTGGGAAATGGGTCATGGATGCAAGCGTTGTTCAGACTGCGGTAGTCGACACAGACGCGGATTTCTGACTTATCCTTCTTATTCTGAATGACGATAGGACTCACCCACTCTGCTTCTTCCACAGGAAATATTATACCTGCGGTTAGCATCTTATCGATCTCCAACTTGACCTTTTCTTTGATCCGTGGGTTCAATCGATAGGGTCGATGCTTTACGGGCCTGGCATCCGGTTTCAGCACAATCCGTATTTCTCCAAGGTCACCTTTGATGCCTTTTAAGTCTGCAACCGATGAAGGGAATAGGTCTGCGTATTCCTGAAGGAGGCTGAAAATTTCCTTTGTCGTCTCCTCGTCCCAGTAGTCCCCAACAGTAGCCAGTTTGGGTTTTTCTTCTGTGCCGATGTTCAACTTCTTTTTCTTCAGTGGAAGAAGGTGGACGCCTTCAGTGGTCGGCTCTTCTTTGATGTTCCACTCGCCTTCCTTCTCCTCAAAATATAGGTGCCTTAGGTCCTCCAGACTATCATCGTCTAGATCGTCGTCGATCTGTTGGTAAGCCAACTCACGCCTGGCCTCAGGATGTAATGCTAATGTGCTCCCATCAGTCACTAGATCATGGAGAAACAGTACCCCCTTGATAGCTTGTAATGCCTGGGACACCAGCTCTGTCTCTCCTTCGAAGGAAAAGCACTGAACAAATTTGTTCACGACTTCTTTCCAGGAGCTGGTTCCTCTTTTCCTCTCTTCTTCTAAGTACCAGGCCTAGGGAATGGTATCTAAAGAGTGGATGAACCGATGTACCCACAGCTCTTCCGGGTACCCTAGACTTTGCCACTACTCCTCACAGGTTTTCAGGTGGTCCTGCGGATCAGAAGTCCCTTGATACCTGTGCCTACTGCGAGGGCCTTCGTCTTCTTTGAACCGCGCCCTCAAAGCCTTCGCTACACAACTTCACCGCGACAAGGTGTTGCGGTGATTTTTCCACCACCTGGCTGATGTGGACTGTAGTGCCACATCCAAAAGTTGTATCATGCTTCCTTCTGGTACCGCGTCTTCTACCTTTGCAATAAAAGTATTGACGGCTTGCATGTTTGACAGGGTGGGATACTCCCTGATCTCAGCGTCGATCCAACGAACTCAGGAAACATTGGCACATCTCCGCGTGCTGGTCTCATACCCACCTTGCTTCCAGTCTTCCCAGGCTAGTTCCAATCCCAACTCCGAGCTCTGGACACTGCACCAGCTGACGGAGCCGGTTGCGGTTGGGTTTATATAGTCCTCCCACTTCCTTGTTGTCATCTGATAAAGGTTATGCAGCATCTGAGCATTCTCCTGGTTATCCACAGTTTCGGTATACCTCGGGCCTTGATATGGGTCGAGCGGCTAAGTGACCCGGACCTCGTCGTCTTCAAAAATCATCAGCTCCTTTTTGAGGTCGATGATGGCATAATTCTCAAAATCCCAATCGATGCCTAGCAGGGCAGGGTAAGGATCTTTGTCTCCCATAATATCATTAACCTCAAAATCCGTGTAAGTCTTTACCCCTGCAATGTCGACCTCAACATCTTCAAGTCGACCAATTGGCACAATGCAGTACTGGTTCGCCATTCTAAGCTGGATTGGCGAGTAGGTCAGCCGTGGCCGCCCAAGAGCCTCCCACGTCTTTCGCGGCAGGATGCTGACATCAGATCCTAAGTCTAGCATGGTGTCACTGATCTGGAATCCCGCAACCTGCGTATTAAGCCAGAACTCTTTTCCTGTTCTTCGATTGTTCCACTTGACCCGCTGTACGTACTAGGGTGTTGTGTTCAAAGGTTCCCCCGGCCCTGCATTCCCCTGGAGTACGTCCTCCAAGGTATGCTTGAGTTGTTCCAGCATCGAAGCATTGTCAACAATCCTGAGGAACAACTGGAGCCATTCCTCGATCAAGGTCCTCGTGGCGCTCTGTTCTCTAGAAACAGTCATCGAGGTTACCTCAGGGCCTTTGGCACCCCCCAGCTGGGCAAAGGTCTCCACCGCCTCCTGGAAGTACTTCTTCTGTGCGTCCGGCCTGATTAGTTGTTTTGGAGAGGTGGGTCGAATAACCCGTACCAGCACCTTTCCGCGAGTGTCCTCCCCTGTATTATTTCTGCCTCGCGTCACAATAGCAACATTCTGCATGTCTGGCATCGCAGTTCCCCGAGGTTCGTAGTTTACCAGATTCGTTCCCCTCTGTCGTGCTCGTTCCTCCCACTTCTTGATAAGTTCTGGGCAGTCCTCTGTTGCATGGGTGTTCACGTGGCACTGGGAACACCATGGGCATCTGGGAAGGGGGCATTCCCGGGCCACATGACCCTCCTGGTCACAGTTGTATAATTTCAGCGAACCTCGTCCCCCGGTGCGGCCTCCGCGCATCCCGCCTCCTCTGCCCCTGGAAGCCTCGTTCACCCTATAGGAGGGTCGGTCCAATCGGTCCGCGAGTGCGTCGAGAGCTCTGCACTGCTCGGTGTTGTGAGTCATGGACGCACAAAACTCACAATATATGTTTTTTGGGATATTGGAGTACTTCTACAATATTGGGCACATCCAAGGTGGATGCCCCATCGTCCGGAAAATTTCGCAATATTCCGCGACGATCTGGTTTGGTTGAGGTGGGAACCCCACATAAGGCTGTTGCGGCTGGTATACCCCCTACGAATTCATCGTCGCGCCACCCCCATTCGGTGGACCCCCTTGTATTTCCACGACAGAGGGCCCCACGCCCGTGCCACGCAACTGGGGACACTTAGTTGCGATGTGCCCTTCGACCAGGCAATAAGTGCACCAAACATTCGACCTGGCTGGTCTTATAGGTTGCATCTCCTTGAGTTTTTAAGTTAGACTGGCAATCTGATGTTGCAATCCTAGCAGGGAAGGATCCTGCAGGGCCGGACCTCCCTGATATTCCTGAGGGTAGCCCGCCATTTCTTCTATCTTCATGGCCTGCTCCAGAGCGTCTTGCAAATTGTCGATCTTCTGCTGAGTGAGGGGGGTTCAGGTCAAGGGAAGCAAAGCCTTGATGAACCAGTCCCTCTGATGGTTTGGGTCAATTGGGTAGCTAAGTTTCCCGATCGCGTCCTTGAACCGACGCATCAGCTCCCATGCAGTCTCCCCTTCTTTCTGCTTAATCTCCCAGAGCTCAGACAGGCCCTGCTGGTCTGTTTGGGGGAGCTTAAATTCTCGGACAAAATCTTGCTTGACGTCCGTGATTGCTGGATTAGGATGGGCCTCGGACCACTTGATGAACCATCGCAGAGCCCGTTCTCTGAGTGTGGTTTGGAACTCTATTAGCTTCCCTGCGTCTGGCGTCTACATGGCCCTCCATATGGCTTCGTAGAGATACCAGTGTTGCTCTACGTCATCGTTACCGCGGCTAGAAAATTCTGGATACCGGGTGAATGACCCAGCCATATTTACTTGCGAAGGGGTGACCAAGATAAACCATCCGGGTCCTAGTTGCATCACTATACCACTGGGAAATGCAATACTACTAGTAACGTTGCTATTAACGTGTCTCGCTGTCGACAATGAACTACTGTGCAATCAACTCAATGCTTGTAACTTAACGAAAATATTACTGAAAGCTTGATAGAGTACCAGGGGAAGGTAGGGATCCTTGCCGTGCAAAATTTGGGAAGTAGTACTACCTGGAGAGATGGATGTCGTCCGCTCTTGAAACAACCACTGCATCATGACGTACAATTCACCATCGGAACTTTCTTCGAGCTGCACACCTGCATCGTCTTCATCAGTCGTCGTCTCCCTGTCTCTCCTCGCTGGGCTCCCATGCACCCGCCGTACTCCCACAGTGGTCCCTTCCCTCTCTGGGGTATCTACCTGAGTGTCCATATTTCCGATCCTCTGAGGCCCCTCCTCTTGATTCTTCCTGTTGTTTCCGCGTCGTTTCAACTCCCGCATCACCCTTTCTTGCCACCTGTCGACGATCTGTGCCTTCCGATGTGCACGTCACTCCCTCAACCTCCTTGCGGCCTCAGCATCCATTCCTCACTCCCCTGCTTCACACTTCATGTAGCATCTGTCCCTTCAGCCCTTACCCCAGCACTGGAGGTTTACGCTTCCATGCTTGCTTTTTGGAATTCCATCAACCCATCGTCCACCATCAGGGCCTTAATCCACAGCGGAATCTCCTTGAGCAGCTTCCCTCGTAGCCCGAATCGGAAGATAGCCTCAGCCTTGGAGAAGGATTGGTAGCACTCTGCAGCAAACTCCACAATATATCCGTCCAAAGTGGTCTCTACCCAAAAATCCACCGTGCGGGTCAACTCAATATCCAGCCGATGCAGGGCCACCAGATCCCCGTGCACCCAATTGCGGTTTATCTTCTGCGAGCTATCCCTAGGCGCCTTCATCTGCAACCTCCGCAACCAATTATAGAGGTCACTAGGGAATTTTCCCCAGAGGATCTTATAGGTATCACTGGCGGAATCCAAGAAAAGGATGAGATCCTTGAGCACCCTCTCCTTTTGATTCGTCAGCTCCACTTGCTGAGCAATAAACTGATCCAGATGGTTATCCCACCATCTCCATATTTCTCCTTCGAAGACCCTCGATACCATGATCTAGTTCCCCTCATAACGTATAGGGTCCCGACAACAGAACCATTTTTTGGCGAAGAAACAGGTCTCGCAGGCCAGACCCAGGCTCAGAGGTTGGGGCCAACAAGGGAATCCGCTGTAGTCTAGAACCACGCCGGCATTTTCACCCTACTCTGGAGAGCAAAGAGTCTCACCCGAGGCATGCCGCGACCACATGCAAAAGGGGAATCGATCGATAGTGGTGGAGGGATCTGCAACTCATGAGAGATATAGAATGGATTGCATGGACATCATCATATACGCAAGAACATTTAGAAGAGTGAACAGGTATCAAGCAAATAAAATTTTAAGACATCATAGACATCATGCATGCATGTAACTCATATAATAGGACAACAACCTGCAAATATATTGATAAACTTCAGCCAAATTCATAGTTACATCGCTTCCACAGGAAGAGCTTACAATTCTATTACAGATGTCTCGTAAGACAGAAAGATAGATAAGAGAAGCCTAGGAACTACACAGATACCATGCTAAGAACAAATCTCTCCTACAGCATCTGCTTGATCCTCTTCAATCGCGCTGCATTCGTCTCTCTTCTTTCGGCTGGGTGACGGCTATTTATTCACCTGCCATCGCAACTGCTAGTTCCTCTTGCGTTCTTCTTTGGCTGCTTCCGGCTTCTCTCTTGTTGTCTATGAGTTATGCTCTCTGTCTTCTGCTGTGTCTTCTCTTTGTCTGTACTCATGCATCCGCTTTCTTCAGCTATCTCCTGTTCCCTCGCAACCTTGGTAGCTCCACTACTCACCGTAGTTGCGACTTGGTTGCGACTACCATGTGTCGTTCCGCAACCCCAAAAATCTGCTCTTTATTCAATATTCAAAACAAGGGCCCCAATAGGTCCTTAACTCCATCCATTATCAGTCGCTTGGCATGTCCAGCAGCTTCATTATGCTTCCTCAATAAATCTGCATCGGTCGGCGTGGCTAGAACTCGTTCTGCATGGTCTCTTAGATGATATGCCTCTAGGACTATCAGGATTCTAGCCTTCCAAACTACAATGTTGGATAGGCCATCTAATCTATCCTGATCACGCAGTCCATAAGGATCCATCTGCTCAAACATCTGTCGGAGCTCCTCTTCTCTCTGCTAGAGATCTGGATCTAGAGTCCTTTGCGAAATGGGCACCCTCTACTCCCTCTGACAACTAATTTCCCTCCTTGGAATCTGCCAAATAAACAATGATTCATATCTTTTCGATCCTCTGATCGATCTGCAAGTTTATTTTGTTAGAAACTCTCTGAGAAGCTGATCTCCTCCTGCTCTTTGTCACTAGTGCTTAGGCTAAAATTCTGAAAACTTCAAAAATTTAATCCCACCAGCACCTTCTGAAGTTCTACAGCTCTGCTTCAGGCACTACTGAATCAGACAGTTTCAAATCTGCGTCACCCTGGCTGGCTTCAGACAATCCCAGTGTTGTCTCTACGCTGCCTCTGCGATGTAAGTACGTAGGCCTGCGTGGAGACAGCGTAAGAATGCGTCACCCTTCCCTCTGCGTGAGTCTTCTCTCTCTGAAATTGCTCTGACTCTTCAGATCTGGCCTTATGCTACTGTTGATCCTCTTCCTGCTGCTTTCTGCAGCAAGATCCTTCAGACTTCTGTTGGTGACCCTACTAGATCTTCAATTTCTTTGATACCATGTGAAAATTTATGAATGTTACTTATGAAGAAATCTACTGTTAGATCTAGTTATACTCCTCCTACTTAATTACGTTATTAAGCTGAATATTAAGATTAATATCGAAGCAAAACACATAACAGACTTTCACCAATTCAGATATAGAAAAAGTACATGCACACATCGACAAAGTGAAATAAGGATTTTCCGGACAATAGTCCCCAGAAAAACCCAATGCAGGAAAATCGGTCTCCTGGCTACTCGAGGGTTTTATTATTAAGAGTTTTCTGAATACAGCAAATCTGGGTTCCAGATATGGAAAAACCGACAGAGAAAATATAGATCTGTAGCTCACCTGTTGTTCTGAAGACAAAATATTGACTGATCCACGCCCTCAAACAGGATTTACAAGACTCAGCCATATCTTGGCCCTAGAAACTCCAACACTGCCCCTAAATCCCCTGTGTCGGCCTCTGCAGCCTCTACGTCCCTCTGCGTTGGCATGGAGAGGGTTGCGTAACCCTGAAATGGGTGACGCAGACCCTACGCTGCCCCTGAGGGTCTCTGCGTAACCCTTGAGGGTCTCCTACTGCCCAACGTTGCCCCGGGAGAGACTGCATCGCTGAAGCTACCCCTACGCTGCACAGTTGCTGCCCTCTTTGTTCCAGTTACTACTGCTTGTCTGTGTTGCCTCTAGAAGCTGCTCTCTTCCTCTTGCTGATTCTAGGCACTGGGATCAGACCATCCCCTTTGCCTAAACTCCCCTCTCTGCATCTGAAACGCTTCTGAGAATTCTTAGCAAACCATGCCCTAGAATCTCAGCTTAGCTTCAGTGCTCTGCCTCTGTGTGTATTTACAACTGACCTCAAGCCTTTCCTTTATACTTTTCTCGTTGGAAACCAACAGCCATGATCAGATCTTGAATCAATGGCTAAGATTAAAAGAAAGCTTGATCCGTGTGACTTAAGACAATTTCATCACATGTTTAATTTAATTAACTTTAATTATTTAATTTTCCTAAGTTTAGACTTAGGAAATACATTAAAATAATTAATTAATTAAATATCTCCCAAACTAGATGAAATTTCCAAAATCCCTTTCTTGGTCTTGTAGATCAGGTGTACTCTAGTTCTTCCACAAATTTTGGGAGCTAGAGCACATCCGATGCTACCCCAATACACAAAATCTCAACACCATCTTCATTTTTATTACACGTACCTTAGAGATAAGCATGCCATGGAGTTGAAGCCATTCACATCACATAGGGGAGATCAGCTCAAGCAGGGCGTATAGAAGATGGTGGGAAAAATAACCCTCGCCCACTTTGATGGATCGACTAGGAGTTCTGTTAGAAAATGGGTGCAGGATTTGGACACATACTTCCGGCTAAAACCCATGAGAGAGGTGGATGCCATTAGATATGCCACTTTGCATTTAGATGGATATTTTATGGTGTGTTGGTACTAAGGGTTGATCACTTTGGATCATGCACGCATCATATCCTACACAAATTTCACATGGAGGCTCATTGAGAGATTTGACCGGAAGGACACAAGACCTCCTCAAAGGGAGTAGACATGACGAGATTTGTTAGATGATGGGACCTGTTCAGTCTCAAAAGTGTTTTCCATATTCATACATATTTCCATTATGTCATTACCATTTAGCTCTCATTTCATAACTATCTGACCTAAAACCCTACATCAAGTAACCATTTTCATAAATATATGGGTTAGGATCCTTGTCTTCCAAAGTTATTTATTTTATGTGTTTAAAGTGAATTTATGATTAGAAACTAGAAAATTAACATAGTTTCATATATTTATATATGTGTTATGAGTTTTGTGACATGTGTAGGTCAAAAGGAAGCTTCTAAAAGACCTTTATGTGGCCTCCCAAAACCAAATTCGAATTTGAGTGGAGAAGATCATGGGATCATGAGGACATGTGTCTCATTTCCTTTTTGTATTGAAACTCTAAGAAGATGTGTCTCATTTCTTATTTGTATTAAAACTCTAAAAATACATGTGTCTTATCATTTCCTATTTTGATTGTAACTCTAGAGATAGAGGGAGAGATTCATAGACTCTCATTAATGAGATAACTTCTCATATTTTTGTATAAATAGGGGAAGCTTTTTCCTATCAAGGGGTAGTGAAAAAATAGGAGAAGAAGAGAAAGAATTGGAGAGTGTTTTGTAACAAAGCATAAGATGGAATGAGATGTATATTTGTGAGTTTATCAATAAAGAAGTTCATTGATGCCGTTTTGATTACAACTTTAAGAAGCTGAAGAATTTCACCAAATTGGTAGCAGAGGGCCCCTGCTATTCAAGGAGGTTTTACATGTTTTCTAGATAAGTCATTTTCAATTATGTTTTGTCATATTTCCTTACATAGATTGCTTTCTGAAATCATAGTTTTTAGCATTATTTTTCATGTCATTTGCTTAGATAAAGGATCCTCATGATATTGCAATTAGTCTCTTTCTCAAGCTCTTCCAATACATCTCTATTAAATGAATGGGATTCAATTGTGATATTCTGAGTTATTAGCATTTCATTTTATGTTATTTAGTTAAAAAGAAGATCCTCATTATACTGCAGTTAGTCTCTTTCAAAAGCTTTTCCAATAAACCTCTAATTCACGAATGAGACTAAGTTGTAATATTTTGAGTTATTGATTGTTTTGCTTCATAGAATATCCTTATCACATTATGATTAATCTCTTTCAAAAATCTCTTCCAATAAACCTCTAACTCATGAATGAGATTTAGTTGTAATGTTATAAGTTGTTTCAGCATTTCCTTTTATGTTTTAGGAGATCCTCATTGCATTAGAATTAATCTTTTTCACAAGATCTTCCAACAAATCTCTAACTAAAGGAATTAGATTAAGTTGTAGTGTTTTGAGTTACTTTTCATTTCATGAATGTTCATTTAGAAGTTGTAATATCCATGGATTAGGACTCTCTGTTTTCATCATTTTCTAATTGGGAACAAAACTTCCAAATAAATTATGTTTTAATTCATTTATTAACATTTCATTTTCTCCCTTTTGACATAGATCTAACTTCATCTTTTTAGCATAGAGTAGCATACTAAGCATCAAACATAAAAACACCAAAACATCAATAAAACACTAAAAACAGCGAAGTAAGAAAAATGGATACTTAGGCACATATAGTGCATCACACTTCATCAGTTTACTAGCCCTGGTCGATAATTTATGTTAGCAATTTAGGACACTAAATTGACTAAACAGGACCAGGAAGAGATCTTACTTCAGATCGTGGGGCCCAGGGTGCAGGTACACTAATAGCGAGCCTGGGGAGAAGGTTGAGCAGGAGGCTGAGGGCATGCAGGGATGTGAGGAGGACATAGATCGGCCTAGCGTGACTCCAGAGTCACTGCCATTCGTTAGCCCTGTAATGGCGCAAGTTGAGGCATTGGGAGAGAGAGAAGAGCATGCACCTATCAGGCCATCCCTGGATGAGGTGTCTAGGGCCATGTCCAAGTTTTTAGGTGATAGCAGTGCACAACAAGTTTATGAGGTTCCTAGATACATATTTGTCGTTGATGAGGATTCGATAGGTACAAAGGCATCCAGATCTATGACATAGTTGTCATACGACAATTACCTATAGCTGACCATGAGGATGTTTTGCATGATGGGTTGTCAATGGAGGAGAAGTTGGAGGCTCATTTTGAGGTCATGATGGAGGAGGATGTGCAACCATCCTTTGGGCTAGCCATTAATGAGGGACTTCCGCACAATTTACTTCAAAGGCATGCTAGTGGGGCTTACAACATTATTAGCCCACATCTTTGCATTGGACAGAGGGAGGCGGAGTTGCTTAGACAGATCATAAGGGATAAATAGGTCAACGAGAGTAAGCGACTTGAATTGAGTATGGTACAACACCAGCATGGAGGGCTTGTTTTATACACAGGAGATTGTACCTTTGATCCCTCCTTTGGGATTAGATGGCAAGAGGTATTGAGTTGGTACCCGATTGCATAGGTTAGGAGGTTGGATACATCCATGGACATGGTTCAACAAAGGCCATGGATTACCAGAGGGGCTAGAGGGATAGAATGTTGTTGGGATCCAAGTGGGATTCCCCGTCACATCATGGACTTGGTTAGTGATGGAGTTCACGGGGTGGTGGATCTGGATATTTATCGCGCTCACACTTTCAGGTATTCATCAAATTCTTTGGAAAAAATTGTGATAGGATTGATTAAAAAGACAGTCGGTAGACACCGTGAGTTGTCCTGGCATGTTGGTCAGGCATGGGGTCGTAGGATGACCGACATACTCTGGCAGGGGCTGATTGAAGGAGGTGACATCAATAGGCCACCAAACAGAGTGTTGTATGGGGATGAGAATTTTTCACAGATATGTGGGGTGCAAAGGTCACCTAGTTGCAACACCTTAGTGACACTGCCATTGGCACTTAGGTAGGTATGTTTGTTAGATCTCTCTGGGAGGATAAAGAGGGGAGGTCCACTCATTTGAGGTTATGGAGGTGAGTTAGTGGAGATGATGATGTAGATAGGATGTAGACTGATGCATACTGACACAAATTTTGACTATTGCATCTAGATCAGTATATGGGGTAGGCAACGATGTGCAACGGTATGCAGACGAGCACAGAGGTGCACAATGGTGCGTAGAGATGTGCAAGTTTGCATCGTGATGTAGGAGAGATGGTTCACATCATTGTGCATTTCCTCATAGAGTGAAAGACACATCGATACCAGAGGGATGCTATTTGATACAGCATGATGCAGCCACATGTGGCAGGATCCAATGGTACACAGAGATGTGAAATTGGGTACAGTTTTATGCCAGGGGGTACAAAGGTACATGGTTATATCTTATAGTGTGCAGGGATACATAGAGGACTAGGGGAGTGTTACTAGCAAGGAGATTCCTTGACGAGGATGTCAGGTATGGCATTGAGGTGGGCCTGCCTAGTTTTGGAGAATGGGTTGAACACGGGGCTGGTTGTGAGCATCCATACGGGTTCTTGGACATACCCATCGAAGCCCACACATCTATCACTCTCTAGAACCATGCACAGTCACAGAGTAGTTGGGTCTTATCTCTTGATGCTCGCTGTATGAGCAACGGGGCATGGAAGATTCATCTGAGATAGTTAGATGGAGCACATGAAATTAAGAGGCATACTTCCCGGATGAGGCATGTGGTCGGGATGAGAGATGACTGCAAGAGACAGGATAGTCAATGTCACTATGTGGTTTGGAAGGTGCAGGGAAGTTTATCATTCATCCGATTTATTCATGATATACGGAGTAGTTATATGGATGGCATGCAGGGACCAGAGACGAGGAATGGAGGGATTCCAAAAGTTTTCAAAGTTATGTCCCATCTTATCTGGCTTTGGGATCCATGGATTTAGTTGGATGATATGTCACTCCATTTCATGATGAGCAGGATCATGGAAAAAATTGATCTTCTATTCTTGGTTTTACATATGGAGGAGCCGAGGCCTTTGTTGCATGGCAATGTTGGTTTTCCTTGTTACTACTTCAGACCGAGATTGATGGTAGATGGGTAGACATTGATATCATGGAGATTCCAGGGCAATATGAGCTTGGCCTTCACAAATTTTTCGCCATTACGTTCCAGGAGAGGAGGATACAACCTGCACGCAATGGGAAGTTTGTCATAGTCAAAGTAGCACAACGTCAACATGGTGGTACCCTTCTAAGACTGCCATGAAATCCAAGCATCACAAGATTTCACACTTCAGCTACCCTCAGGGGTGATCTAGTTCCTACATGGGGAGATCATTCAGATCTTCCATTAGGATTTAGTGATTCACTGATGACATGGGGGACTTCACTAGTATGGCAGGATATTCTGCAAGATTATATCAGGTTGGTTTGGGACCTTAATGACATAGGGTTAGTTCATGTGATGGTGGCACAACAACGAGTGGTTCAATGGCATATTTGGGACCTTGCCATTAGCTCGACCAGAATGTGGATCAGCGTCATAGGGTGATATTGCTTGAGGACAAGCAATTTTTTGTGGTAAGGACTGTCATGTTCCCAATTTTTGTGCATGAAAAAATCACTTATGAGTTTTTGCAAAATTTTGGAAATATTAAAAGGGGAAATATTATTTTGTGAGAGAAGCGAGAAATTATTATTTTAATGGGATGGCGGAAAAATAATATTTTATTAGAGGAGGAAGGAATAATATTATTTTAATGGAAAATGGAGGTAAACTAATATTTTATCGAGTAAATAAACATTATTATTTTATTGGAGAATGGCAGAAAATTAATATTTTATTAAGAAAAGAGGCAAGTTACTATTTAATTTAAAATGGCAGCAAAAAGTCTCCAAGTGAAAAATGGGCCCCACCAATAAAATAATAGAGAAAAAGGGAGAGTCTAGAAACTAGAAGGAAACTAGGAGGTTCAATGGAGAATTATAAATAGATGATCGGGCTCAATTGGAAAACATGTTAGTCTATCATTTCAAACATTGTGAAAAAGCTCAAGAGAGTTTCTAGAGTTTCAAGTGAAACTCAGTAACTAATTTCAGTGGACTTAGAGTGCCGCCCTAGTTAGCTCTTGGAGAATATTATATCAGATCTTCCATTGTACTTATTACCGAGATATAATCTTCTTTGTTTACTAAAGGCTCCAACATTGGGGTTTTTATTTAGTTGCAGGATTATAGAATCACCTAGGGCTTAGTTGTTCAAATCAAAGGAGGAAATCTTGTGTGAAATTTCCAGATCGGATTATCTTGTGTGAAATTTCCAGATCGGATTATCTTGTGTGAAATTTCCAGATCGGATTTATATCTAGAGATCATAAGGTGCCAAGGGAAAATTTGTAGTCCCAAGGATCGAATCCATTGTTCTATAGGAGATTCGAGTCAATTCCTTCAATTGAAAATTACATTGCCTAGCATCCAAAGATCAAGCTTCCAAGAGATCATGTTAGAATCCTTGTTTTATGTATGAGATTTCAATTCCTTATCGTCTGCAGAGACCAAAATTAATGTTAGTGTTGTTGTAGCTCCTAGAGACAGCCTTGAGTTGCAAAATACTAGTGCCTAGGACATCTTGAAATCAGAGGTTAGATGTAGACAATTTTAAGGGTGCCTCTGACAGGATATGGATTAAGAGGATAATGATTGTGGTGGTTCAGGAATGATGAAGACTTTGAAGTTTGATTCATGTGAATTACCCTATACTGCAAGAGAGCTCGGGAGGCTATATGGCTCAGTGGCTTTTCAAATGGGCCAAGTATGAAGCAATGAGCAGAGGTTTTTCAAAACATGTAGAGGTGCTGAGAAGGAACAAAGGAGGAATCCGCGAGGGACAGGCTTAAAAGTCTTAAGAATTTGTCTCCCGTGAACTCAGAGAAAGCGGATGTAAGTGGAATGTGACCAACAACAGAGATTTGTGGAGCGCAAATTAAGGGGGCATAGCAAGTTTAACACATGAGCGTTATTCATACACGAATTCATGAATAAAAATGCATACTACCAGCAGCTACATTACACGAACCATCAAAGCAGCAGAACATTGTAAGATGATTATACATAAACAAGATATTACTAATAAACAAGAAAATAAAAATACATACTACTCATTGCTCCATCTGGAATCCAAATAAACAGCGTTGTATATCATATTATGTTCAAAATAGCTCTCACAAATATGTGTCTCAGAGCATAAAGAGCACATTCCTACATAACTACAACAAAAATTCTCCAAAATTCAGAACCTTTCTTTCATCTCTGAACTCTCTACATATAGAGTTCTCCTGAGGGTTTACGATCAAATAAACTTCCATGATCAACCCAAACATGTGAAAATCAAAATATCATCACCAAATCGCAAAGTGTGCGTCGAGAAATCACTCCCATAATCTGAAAATCAAAACAGAATCAGGTGAAATCGATATTTCAACAGCAAACATCATAATCAAACAGTAAAAGAAACAACATAGTTGGACACGAAGGCCAAGTCCTGGAATCTTCAAAATGGGGCGATGAGGAGTAGTCGTGAACAAGTGGGCAATCTGGCTTCCATCACATGATTCCACCTGCCGTCGAAAGCCTCCACTCCCTTGTTCTCATAATTTCCACTAACCGTTACCGAACGGAAAGTTGTGCTACGCGTGCCTCGCTCTTTGGTGGCGATTTCTTGGGCAACTGAACATATCATAAATGCACTTGTTCCACCCAAAAACCCATGTTGTGTAGGATTTTCAAAACTAGAGATCGGGCTTCGGAGGGGGGCATGTGGAATTAACACACAGCGAGACGGTTTAACATTGAAAAGAGAGCAAGACAAAGGCCGTGGGAGGACTTTGATGACGTGGCAGGGAGGTGGGGCCCAAATTCATATCACAAATCGCAAACGGGAGCGTCAAGGATCAAGACGGGGAGCAAGAACGAAAGAATGTGAAGTGCGATGTGCGATGGGCGGAAAGGTGACGTGGCAAGGAGGTGGGGCCGCCCGCAAAATGCAAATTGGGATTTTTGTTATGAGAAACGGGAGGTAAGTGTTAAAACTTGCGAAGGGAAATATGCGAAGTGCGAGGAGAGGAAGGTGGTGTGGCATGACGGAGGTGGGGCTGCCCTCAAATCACAAATCAAGAGTTTTGTTATGAGAAACGAGATGGAAGTGTTAAAACTTGCGAAGGGCGATGTACGAAGTGCGAGGAGAGGAAGGTGACATGGCATGACGGAGGTGGGGCTGCCCGCAAATCGCAATCCAAAATTTTTGTTATGAGAAACTAGGGTAAAGGTTGTGATTTGCTAAGTGCAATATCGCAAATTGCAAAGTCAAAGGTTATCGCAGGTCAACTCATATCGCAAATTGCAATCGGGGCTAGGAATCAGGATGGGTAACAAGAATGAAACAGTGTGAAGTGCGATGTGCGATGAGTGGAAGGTGACGTGGCGGAGAGGGTAGGTCCCATTTACATCGCAATCGGGGAAATGGTGCAGGTGGAGTTAACAAAAGTGTAAGTGTAATGCAGTTGGCGATGCGAAAAGGTAAGTGGTAAGTGCTCTTTAGTCTTTTGACTGCGGGGTGTCCGCCTGACCTGTGCTTGAATTGCTTGGCCTTCACTTTATCCATTCATGTCTCATTCATGTGATTTTCTTATAGGGGCCACTTCTCCACCTTGTGTGTGGTCACAGGCCAACATTGGCTCCATCTGGGGACAATGTGTTGTTTTAAGTGCGTTGAGACTTTGCAGACCTGAATGCCTGTGCTTTATTGGGTGCATGGAGTCGCAAATGCATACTGTAAATCTGAATTGAAACTACAACTGAGCTGTGTACTGCAAACTATCAAAATGGAAATCACTGCTACACATTGAAAATATTGAATGCAAGAATCTGAAGCATGCTAAAGAACTGAAAATTGCAAAGCAATCTGAAACTAAAACTGGAAATATGCTCATAGCACTGAGCTTATTTGCACACCTACCTACCCTAATCTGCTGAAATTACTGCTATTGTAAATGATACAATAATGCCAGTGTAACCAAGCAAGCAACTGCTCTAATAACTTTGTTCTTTCACAGTTTTTCACCAAACTCAAGAACAAACCTGTTAATGGTATTTGATAGAAATTCCCAGCCTGATCTTCATTGCAAGGAGCTTGGTAAAATTGAATAGCAACAGAAATGTTGAAAAGGTATGGTGGCTTTTTGATGAATAATTTCTCAATATAGATAGCTACTGGGTCAAGATACACTTGACCTATTTTTGAATATATTGACCCAATTGATCCAACCTCATAACTTGGTACTGCACATGTGTTCTCCATTTCTTCAAACAACTCTGAACATATTTGCATTTTATCTGATGATTTTTGTGTCGATACTTCTTATGAACCAGTCAATAGGGCAGACTGTACGATCATATCTATATCATAGCAGCTTCTGAAATCATTACATGTACATGAAAACTGACTTTGAAAACTCCAACCATCCAACGTATCAGCTATTGGGTCATGAAGTTATTTAGATGACTGTAGCATCGGTTCTACTGACATCTCATGATTTCTTTTGTGATTATCAACCAAAATGTGACCAAGATTCCCTTTCGAAATCTGAGATGAATTAAAGCATAAAGGCAGAGAATCAAACTGGATCAATTCTTCCTCTGCTTTAAACTTTGCCTCTCTGTTCAACAGGTTCACTTCCACATCAACTGCAATATTTTTCATTTCTTCAAGGGTTGCAATGTTCCTCTCTCTTACTTGGTATGCCATCTCTAGATTAAAGGCATCTGGGTAGTGAAAGAGAGCTACTCCTAGGGATGGCCTTATATCAGCAGGCATTGAATGATACACCTTCTTGAACCTGGATGAAAAATATTGTACTGTCTCCCCTGGCTATATTTTTAAATGTTCATACTCTTCTATGATAAGAAAGACATTTCCCATGATTACCCATCGACCTAGGAAAACTTGCATGAATTGATGAAAATTTCTCATGCTAGCAGCTGGGAGATTCTCAAACCAATTTTTAACTTTATCTTGTCATCGTAGGACAAATATCCTGATACATACATCATATTCTTCCTTTATTGATCACTAAAATACACTGACCAAAGGATCATGGTAAATATGCAACATAATATCTTCTAGAAGATTTGTAACAGGAAAACAAACCTCATTCCAAATTGTTGCTTTGCTCGTGTGTTGAAACTGATTCTCTTCAAACAACAAGGGAGAAAATTTTTTTCCTCACTATCCACGGTAGTCAAGTGATCTGAGTGTTCTTTAACATTCTCTTTCCCACACAAAAGCTTGCAATGGAGCTGCAAACTCTCGTTAATTTTGGGTGAAGGAACATGATTTGTAACAATCTGTTGTACTACTGAAAGAGAATTTGAGAGATGGTCTTCATCATGCAAATCTGATTTGTCTTTAATCTCTGAAGGAAACACTACTTCCTAAATATGTTCTTGTGGATCTAGACCATTAAGCTCTGCTACCTCTATTTTTGGATCACCAGACTGCTGTTTATTTTTAGCGCTGTCCTCTAGGAAGCACTCCAGCTCTTCCCCTTCTTCATGGAGGGTAAGCACACCTCCCTCTTCTTCAGAATAGGTTAGGAACTGGTTTTCTACATGCGGTCCAAAAACCACCATGGGTCGTTCTTCTTGGAGATTGAGGCTGTCAGGCAAAGGGCTTACACCATGGGGCTGCATAAATCGGGACGCCTGAGCTCTGAATCAAGGTTGTTTCAGGAGCTCAATCAGGGGAACCAGGATCTTGACTTTCTCTAATTCTTTATGGAGTTTAAAGGTTGTGAGCACTTTTTCTGTAATAGCTTCTTTGGACTGTTCTTTAGGATGGTCGGGTAGGTTCAAAGTTATAAATGGGGACCTCTCATTTTGAGGAAGATCAGCTTCTTGCTTTGTGGAAGTGGATGAAGTGGCCTTATGAGGGGCTGAATGCTCTAATGGCTTCTTCCCTTTAATAGCAAGACTAGGAGGAGTTTGTTCTCTTGATATTAACTCTTCATTTTGTTCTCACCCTCAAGTTCTCCTTCTGGAGGACCTGAGGTAATATTTCTTATGGATTTGAGCTTGCATGAAATCTACGAATTGTCTGCAGTAATTGTCAATATCTTGATCCTTTGGAGTGACTTCCTTCTCCTCTTGCTCCCCTTGCAGGATGAGTTCACCCTCCTCATCATCAGAGTAAGCGAGGAATTGATCTTCTTGGTTTTCTGTGACTTCCTCGGCCTATCCCTCCACTTCTCCCTCCAAGTATAGAGGGGGTTGAATGTGGTCTTGATGTTCCTTCCTTTCCCGCTGCAACAACTGCAGAGGGGATATGATATTGAGGATTAAACCCCCGGTTAGGAATCATTTGGTTGGGCCGAGGAGGGAAATTTTTGGCATCCAATTCAAGCTTAATCAACTTATTTGAAAGGTTCTTGATTAGCTTATTCATTTCTTCAATTCTATACTCTTGTGATTCCCTTTCCTAATTTGAAGTAGAAGCCTCCTCCCTGTTCTTTCTTCTCGCTTCATTTTGTGTCTTCCCCTTGAATATTCTAGTAGAAGCAAAGTTTTCTTCTACCTCCAATGCATTAGTCTGGATCTGATCCAAAGATGTGGATTTTATTTCTCTTAGGGTGAACCCAAAGTCCGGTTCGAAAGCTCCTGCGAAGACCACCTTAACAGCTACTTGGGGAGGCTTTATTTCAGCAGGAAGATTATTATAGAGCTTATTAAACCTCTTGATGAATTCTATTACATCCTCATTGTGTCTCTTATTTAGAGCATTGGACTCGGTGAGAACATATCCATGGTCCCTCTTTTCTCCCCATTTTAATGTGAAGAAATTTTCCATTTATTCCCAAGTGTGGATTGTGTTGTCGGCTAGAGACTTGAACCATTTACAGGCTTCTTCATCCAATGATTGGACGAAAAGCCTTAACACCACATCTAAGTGCTCTACATTCACATTCTCAGCAAAGGCACATAAGTTTTCAATATGTCTATGTGCGGAAGTACTATCTTCCCCGGTGAACCGAGGCAGGAGCTTTAGATAATCTTGTGGCATATCATTTATAGGTTGAGGGAGGGCCAAGGGGGCATACTTGTTCAAAAGGAAACTTGGCACAACCATCTGATTTAGAGGTGGGGGTAGATGGTGAATTTGGATCTGGTGTAAGGCCTGGTGAAAGCCGGGATTACTTCTGATTAAGACTATTTTACAGTGGATTCGCCAAGGTGAGGAATACGCAACTCCCAACCCTTCCTGCTCACCTGTCTGAAGCGTGGAATTTATGTTGTCTCCAAGGGAAAATATTTCTTCATTCGTATCCTCGAAAATGGCGCCAAAAAGATTTTGTAGCTCCTAGAGACAGCCTTGAGTTGCAAAAGACTAGTGCCTAGGACATCTTGAAATCAGAGGTTAGATGTAGACAATTTTAAGGGCGCCTCTGACAGGATATGGATTAAGAGGATAATGATTATGGTGGTTCAGGAATGATAAAGACTTTGGACTTTGATTCATGTGAATTACCCTATACTGCGAGAGGGCTCAGAAGGTTGTATGGTTCAGTGGCTTTTCAAATGGGCCAAGTATGAAGCAATGAGCAGAGGTTTTTTAAAACATGTAGAGGTGCTGAGAAGGAACAGAGGAGGAATCCGCGAGGGACAAACTTAAAAGTATTAGGAATCTATCTCCCATGAACTCAAAGGAAGCGGATGTAAGTGGAATGTGACCAACAACAGAGATTCATGGAGCACGAATTAAGGGGGCACAGCAAGTTTAACACAGGAGCATTATTCATACAAGAATTCATGAATAAAAATGCATACCACCGGCAGCTACATTACACGAACCATCAAAGCAACAAAACATTGTACGATGATTATACATAAACAAGAGATTACTGATAAACAAGAAAATACAGATACATACTACTCATTTCTCCATCTAGAATCCAAATAAACAGCGTTGTATATCATATTATGTTCAAAACAACTCTCCCAAATATGTGTCTCATAGCATAAAGAGCACAGTCCTATAGAGCTACAACAAAAAATTTCCAAAATTCAGAACCTTTCTTTCATCTCTGAACTCTCTACATATAGAATTCTCCTGAGGGTTTACGATTGAATAAACTTCCATGATCGACCCACACATGTGAAATCAAAATATCATAACCAAATCGCAGAGTGTGTGTCAAGCAATCATTCCCATCATCAAAAAATCAAAAAAGAATCAGGTGAAATCGATATTTCAACAGCAAACGTCATAATCAAACAGTAAAAGAAACAACATAGTTGGCCATGGAGGACAAGTCCTGGAATCTTCAAAATGGGGCGGCGAGGATTAGCCATGAACAGGTGGGCAATCTGGCTTCCATCACATGATTCCACCTATCGTCGAAAGCCTCCACTCCCTTGTTCTCATGATTTCCACTAACCGTTACGGAACGACCAGTCGTGTTGCGCATGCCTCGCTCTTTGGCGGGGAGTTCTTGGGCAACTGAACATACCATAACTGCGCTTGTTCCACCCAAAATCCCATGCTGTGTCGGACTTGCAAAACCGGAGACTGGGCTTCGGAGGGGGGCCTGTGGCATTAACACACAGCGGGACGGTTTAACACTAAAAAGAGAGCGCGACAAAGGCCGTGGGAGGAATTTGATGACGTGGCAGGGAGGTGGGGCCCAAATTCATATCACAAATCGCAATTGAGAATGTCGGGGATCAGGACGGGGAGCAAGAACGAAACAATGCGAAGTGCGATGTGCGATGGGCAGAAAGGTGACGTGGCAAGGAGGTGGGGTCGCCTGCAAATCGCAAATCGAGAGTTTTGTTATGAGAAATGGGAGGTAAGTGTTAAAACTTTTGAAGGGCGATGTGCGAAGTGCGAGGAGAGGAAGGTGATGTGGCATGACGGAGGTGGGGCTGCCTGCAAATCGCAATCGGGAGCTTTTGTTATGAGAAATGGGGGTAAAGTTTGCGATTATCGCGGGTCAACTCATATCGCAAATCGCAATCGGGGCCGAGAATCAGGATGGGTAACAAGAATGAAACAGTGCGAAGTGTGATGTGCGATGAGTGGAAGGTGATGTGGCAGAGAGTGTAGGCCCCATTTACATCGCAATCGGGGAAATGGTGCAGGTGGAGTTAACAAAAGTGTAAGTGCAATGCAGTTGGCGATGCGAAAAGGTAAGTGGTAAGTGCTCTTTCCTCGTTTAACTGCGGGGGGTCCGCCCGACCTGTGTGTAGTTTCTGAATATGTATGTTCTGCAAAGAGTAGGAATAATATGGCACCAATGCCTGATGATGAATTAAGTACAATACTCTTTCAAGAGCTACTCAATGAAAGAGGTTGGATTCCCGACTAGGAACACCTAGTGCTAAACAACACTTGCAATCTTAGCTAAACAACCAAAGAAAGCATGGAATGTCAAATGACAATTCCAGATCTAAACAAATCATAGATCAATAATAATTTTAAACATGCCTTCTAAGTTGCCTTCATCTTCATTATATAGTTTGTGAACCTTCTCATGCCTTAGCCCACCTCATAACTACGTTGTACATGTGGACATAGGTCTCCATCTTGATTGCGCTATCTCTCCATGATCTCCATCATGTGTGAATGTAATGATCACCCTCTCCATCATGTGTGCATTAATGCACCACTTCCTCCATCATCCCATCATAAATGCTCTATGATCTTACATTTGATTCCTTCCAAGATCTTAGTTGACTGCTTCAACCTCCATGATCTTTCTCATTAATGAGACATGATCTATACTCCTTTCACATTAAGTAGCTTCTCCACTACTCCATTATGTAGATCTAGATCTGAAATATCCACATACACACATCAAAAGTAGATTTTATTTATCTTTGGGGTTTGTGGGTCCCTCCACCCTCTTATTTACTTAATTAATTACGAAAATTAAGAACTCTAATATTCCAATTATCTTGTGGAAAATTTGGGAATATTACAGTCCTCCCCGGCAAAATGTTGCTTGACCTCAAGCAACTACAAAAGTGGATGCTACAGCAAGCATCCTCCCTCCAAATGGCATCCTCATGTGGAAGGCCTTCCCATCTGTCACAATGTGCCATGCATGTCCAGCTCCAAATATGCCTCTCTAGAATGTCTAGAATGGCCTCCAACTGAAAATTTAGATACCCTTCTTGATCAATGAATCTCCAAGTGGCAACCATATGATGAAAAAATATCTCCTCTACACGTGAGATACATAAGATGAAGTGGTTCACTCCCAAAGTGGAAAATCCCAACTCATGAACTATCTCTCCAACCCATGATACATAGAGTAGATTGCATCTGTCAATGCTCACATCATTAGCCTTGTTGGCCATGTAGGAATCAAACATCACATCAACATAGTGATCAACAAGTAGAGACATATGGGAAAACATGAACAATGTCAAACCATATTCTCCTAATAACAACCAATGCAGCAAAGCCTTCTGCTGCCATGCTAGATCATCATGAAAATAAACAAGAGAGCCATACTCTCTCAAAAGAAGCCACTGCAACAATGCTTCTTTTTTCCATACCAAATCTGCATCAATATAAATGTGAGAGCCATACTCTCTCAATAGAATCCACCGCAACAATGCCTCTTGCTGCCATACAACATCATCATTGTACCAAATGTAGTGGCCATATTCTCTCAAGAGAAGCCACCTTAATAAGGCATCTTGCTACCCCATCACATCATTATCATACCATGTACAATGACCATAATCCCCCAATAGAAGCCAACGTTGTAAGGCCTTATGTTTCCATCCTCCAACAATGTCTGCAATGGATGGGAAGATTTCAGCCCATACCCTCCCAATAGTAACCATAGTAACAAGGATTCTTGTTGCCTCCTTACATTATCATGGTGCAAGTCATGGAGCAAAAATACAGTAATGGACATGTGAGATGTCTCATCAACATAATACAAACAAGCTCGCTTATGCCACATCATGTGAGAGATATGCTTTCGCCCAAACAGAAATACATGTAAATACATGAGACATATCCCAAGCAAGAGTAAATACATGGACATAAGATATATCATGAGATGTCCAAACTCTCTCATCAACAACCAAAGTAACCATGCCTTCTTCTTCTGCATTCTTCCAATGATGTGTAAGGCATGAGCCAGAAAAATATGACCCATTGGGTGGTAACCATACTCACCCAAGAGCAACCAGTGCAGCCATGCTTCTTGATGCCCTGTATCATAGGTCTGCAAGTGGTTCGGAAACCCTTTGCTCCATATCATCAACCATTCATCCCAATGTGGATGATGGATCTCATTCTGTAAAAACTTGGTATCCTCCCATTGTAGGACACCCTCAAACTATTGAAGAACTTTTCACTCCATGAAATTTTGAAGTGCACCTCCAATGAGATCTCTCAATGAGATTCTCTTTTCATCAATGGCCCTCCAAAACCAATAAGGTTTTGGATCTACTGCAGGTAGACGTTTCTCTTTGAGCTGTGAGATGCTCATTGAGAAAGTGTCATCTAGAAAGGATAAAATATTCCTCATCTCAAGATGTCTACCATCTATCATCTTTTCCACCATTGCTTCATGAATGAAGCTACCATATGATTGATCCCATAATGAATGGGTCATCTTCTTCTCACTGTTGCTCATTAACAGCGTTGTAGATCTGTAAGGTGATGCATGTGATGTCTCAAAGCAAGGCACAATGCTAAACTCATAGCCAGCCATTATACATAGGATCATACTCATCCCATCTTATAAAATTCTACATTTCAATTCAAAGGGTTGAATGTAGTTCATAAACAACAAACTAGGATGGGTTCTCATCTCCTCCTTGATTAGATCAAGGGTCCTCTGCATAGTGATATGATTCTGCTCCAAATTAGCATTTTTTTCTAACCCTTGGTCATGCAATAACCCTAATGGCATGTCCCCATAAGTTTCAATAAGTAGTACTGAAAAAATATGAGATGAAAGTGGTTGCATACCTTGGATCAACTGATGTGTGGGAACCTCTTGCAAGACCACAAGAGTTCCTCCAACCGGAACAATAGTCCCTCCAAATGCTGGTAAGGGTGATGGTTTCACTTCTGTAAGTGTACCAGCGCTGGTATTTGTCTCCTCCTCATCATGCATCTCATGAATCATGCATGGGGCTCCCAATGTCAAGAACTCAAGACCATCTTGCAAAGATTCAAGTGATCCTCCTCTTGATATAAGCACATCTGCAGCTAGTGGTGGTAGAGGCTCCTCCTCCTGAGTGATAGTGATGACATCTTCTTTTAGATATTCATGTACTATCTCCTTGGTGATGGAAGATGTCACTATGTGAGATGTCTCTGGTTTCTTTCTACCATATCTCTTCTTCAATCTTTGCATAAAATCTGCATAAGCAGACACTTCCATGTGTGATACATGACTGAACCACCAATTTCTTGCTTCACCATCTAGGTGCAGTGTTGCAAACTCCACAGCCTCTCTTTTTGATATAGGATATTTCAGAAAGAGTGTAAATAATTCTTCCCTCCATGTGCTTGTGGAAGACCCATCAAATGTAGGCAAGAAGAATCTATGCCTCTTTCTTCTATTGCTGCTTATGGATCTCCTCTCTTCTTTGAGTTGCAGAAACTGTTGGAGAGAGAGATTCTCCTTCAATGCTCTAGGTTGTGACTTGTATTCAGACAGATATTCACTAAGGGTCTCATGCCCCAATTCTTCTACATATTCAAACCAGTCCTCTTTCTCAAAGAAAGTGGATCTAGTGGAATAATGTGAAGCTCTTTGCTTCTCTAGTCTTCTTTGTTGCTAAAAAGAAGTGATGGGACCTTCTTCATCTTGAAACCTTCTTGAGGTTTCTCTTTGCCTTTCTCTTCTTGCTTCATTGATCTGCTTAGAGAGATCCTTCATAGATCTAAAGGAAGATGAGGCAAAAATTAATCCCTCCATAGTAGATCTCTACTATCTACTTTTCTTATGTTGTCAAAATGTCCACATGCTCAGCCAAAGATCATGCTCCTATACCACTGTAAGATCCCAAAATGGAATAATGCATTGATACACACACATAATATTTGTAACACAGAAAATGTACATGTAAGTTTATGATCAACACAAATATAGACAGAATCGCTGAGCCATTTTATTATGTGGAGAAGATTCAGTTACAAAAGTGTACAAAATATGAGGTAATCTAGCCAAAGAGATGGCCTAGAATGACCCTGAAAACATGCCAAAGTAGGTACTACGTAACTGGAGAGCTGCTGGAAGAAAACATTGTGTTGTCCCTTCAGTAGGTAATGAATATATGACTACAGGCTGAAAAGGAAAATGTATATCTACGGAAATCTGGAGCTTTGATGATGCCAATATTCTAGATCTGGGCTCTATGATGGATACCAAAGATAACCCAGAAAGGATTTCTCAAATCTGTCAATCTAAGAAAATCACCCTCTTGGGGTTTCAGTATACAACTGTTGGGTGTGCAAATATCAAGCTAGATCTGACAAATAGATGGCTGAAATATGTCACAAGATCAGATCTGAGCTTGAAGGGTTGATCCCTTCACTAGATCCTCAAGCTAGAAGCTCAATATCTAGCTTCTCAATCCTCCTCTAAAGATTACAGCTGCTACTACACAACTGCTCATTAAAACTGCACTGTAGAGGAAGGAGGCTCTCTAGCCTACTGATAAGATATGCAATGTAGCTTAGAAATGATCAAAATAATTTATAAACTGTGAAGGAATGGTCCTCCACTGGATTACTAGCTGAAATGATAGCAACTTCCATTCTCCCTTGGATCTACAAGAATGGACTGTGTAATTCCTGATGGAAATGCTGCTGCTGGGAGATGAATAATATATGGTTTGATGCCTGATATAGATCTAAAGCACTGGAAGGCTGATCTTGAAGCTCAAGGTGATAGGATGAATCCTTCACCGGTTCCTCAACTGAAATATTGAAGGACAACCTCCTCCTCTCAAACTGATCTTCAGAAATGTGCAGTTTCTTAATATGGATGTTCTACCAAAAGTAGGAATAATATGGCACCAATTCCTGATGATGAATTAAGTACAATACTCTTTCAAGAGCTACACAATGAAAGAGTTGGGATTCCCGACCAGGAACACCCAGTGCTAAACAACACTTGCAATCTTAGCTAAACAGCCAAAGAAAGCATGGAATGTCAAATGACAATTCAAGATATAAACAGATCATACATCAATAATAATCCCAAACATGCCTTCTATATTGCCTTCATCTTCATTATATAGTTTTTTAACCTTCTCATGCCTTGGCCCACCTCATAACTGTGTTGTACATGTGGACATAGGTCTCCATGTTGATTGCGTTGTCTCTCCATGATCTCCATCATGTGTGAATGTAATGATCACCCTCTCCATCATGTGTGCATTAATGCACCACTTCCTCCATCATCTCATCATAAATGCTCTATGATCTTACATTTTATTCCTTCCAAGATCTTATTTGACTGCTTCAACCTCCATGATCTTTCTCAATAATGAGACATGATCTCTACTCCTTTCACATTAAGTAGCTACTCCACTACTCCATTATGTAGATCTAGATCTGAAATATCCACATACACACATCAAAAGTGGATTTTATTTATCTTTGGGGTTTGTGGGTCCCTCCACCCTCTTATTTACTTAATTAATTATGGAAATTAATAACTCTAATATTACACTATATGATCCCAAGAGTAATATGTTTAAGTATGTCGTTGTAGACATGGAATTCAACTCAAAATGCACAAGCTCTTACCCAGTGATGAACGCTCTTCTTGGTACGTGTAGCCGACTGTAGTAACCAAGACTTTGCATGCACTTCTCTATTCAAACCACACTTATCCATCAGGTCAGGACTAACATAACTATAATTAGATCCAGGGTCAGTCAAAATATAAATAACTTGATCACAAACCTTACCGTCCATCTCAATGATAGATGCATCATGGTATGCCTACCTTTTGTCCAGCGCTGCATAGATCCTCAGAATACTATATCCAACATCTCCCACTATATGTGCCTCCTGTGAATTGTAGATCTGTTGCCTACCACCCTTATGTTGTGGACAATCTCTCCTACGATGATATTTTCCACATGTCCAACATTGCTTAGGCTTCCATCCTTCATCCTTATTTTTCTCCTCAGATCAAAATCCCTGTCCTATGTCAGATGCATTGAACTTATTAGGTGGGGAAACATTCTCCTTGTTACCTGTATCCTGAGGCCTTGCTCGCTTCTTGTCCCATTTTCCTTTATTCTTATCATTACCTTTCAAGTCCAGCTTTGCCTCAAATCTACACTTCGATTGCTCATAACAATGCTTGAGTTTCTAGATGGCCTCCTCCAATGATCTAGGCTCACCAAACACAATCCTATACTTGAATTCTATATGCATCCCACTAATAAATCTCTGAATCTTAGCCTTCTCCTCCTTGATGTAAGGAGCATATCTCAGTAACTCCAAGAACCTGCTATTATACTTATCATCTGTCATGGAACCCATCTTTGGCTCATAAAACTCCTTTTCCCTTTCATTGTAGTATCTCTCTTATAGATACTTCTTCTAGAATAGCCTCTCGAACTCACTCCAAGTCAACTCCTCCTCCTAAATATTTTTTACACTCTTCACATATTCCCATCAAATATCTGCTCTACCTCTTAGTTTGAATGTGACTATTTTTTATTACATATTTTGTGAGTAATCATGCAACTTGAAAAACTTCTTCATATAAATAAACCATGTTTTTGCATCATGTGGTCTCTTCATTTCTTCGTCAATTATAGGTAGTTTTTCATTCTTAAAATCATCCAGAAAATAGCCCCTAACACTCCTCCTTTAACGATGATAATGATGACGATCATGATGCCTATCAGAACTAGAACTAGAATGATATATGTGTATGCCACTTCTCCTATATGGAGTGTCCAAAAAAATTTCATCTCTAATCATGTCACCTCTATCTGACCTATGACCATCGAGAGATTTGCTGTCGTATGCTCCATTGGTCCGATCCTCTTATCCATAGCTAATCTGAAGTGGCCCCTATTTTTGCAACCCTAACAAACTTTAAAGGACGGTTCCATTAACCTCTGCTTGTTTTTCCTGTGAATGTATAAGCTTATCATTGTCTACCTTACAGCTCCTTATTTCTTCCTTTAGGCTTCTTAGTGTATCTTCCAAATCAAGTGAATGTCCAACACCATGCTGCTCATATGACTCATACGGAGAATATTTGTATTCTACCATTCTGCTATTGATCTTTGATTTCTTCCTACAATGTACAATATGTCAGCTAAACCAATTCATAAATAAACCAATGTACCTTAGTGTAATCTGGGGAGGATACATCCTGCAAGATCAACCAATTAGTGAAATACATGTCTATACATAATTATAACAACATATAAACTCATAACACATGGTATACTAGTGCATAAACATCAGTCTAGTGGGATTACAGTCATGGATGCATAACCATACCAATGCAACTTGACCACCCACCATCACAAGAATGAACCATACACAAGCATAAGCGACATGTAACCAAGCGTGAATGACCAATACATGTTCAGCATATAGCATCACCTAAGCAAGCATACACATGCACTACACAAGCATGACCAATATGTGACCTATCATGCACACGCAATGCATACACAAACATGTAACAATATGTAAGCAAGAGTGCACGCACAATACATAAGCAAGAACAAGACACAATCAGTCATACATTCATGACAGCATATTGACGATGACACCATAAGCACTTCCATGGTGACACCACGGTCACCATGGCCAACACAACATGAATGCATCAACCACATACAACATACGTATGAGAAGCACATAAGCAATCAACATAAAAGCATGACCAACACACAACCCATCAGCCCGAGAGAAGAACCTGGATATGATACCACTCTATAACACCCTCTTCCCACATATACCCAAGTAACCGACCAACTGGGGTAAACATGCGAGGAGAGGCTACTAATATGAGATTCAACCTCCTAGATGACCTTGAGGAAGTGGAATCGATGGAAACCTGACAAACATCTCCAAGAGGTAACCCAACCTATGAGACCCCTCAACCCTGAAGCGGGACTAATTTTTTTACCCATTTAGGCCTTAGTCGCGGGTATATAAGGGCAAGGGAGCAGCTAGCAACCTATAGTTGTGGGCATGCCTTGGTAAGGCCGTGGCCAGGGCCCCAAAAGGTCAATTTTGTGCTTGCAGCTCTGGAATTCATGCCATATTTTTAGCCCCATATCCCAGGTCACTGCCCAGAACTTCATGAAACTTCAGGAGAGGTTAAATAACATTGAAAAAAAGCTATGAAAGCAATAACATCATCAACAACTCATCTAGACTCTCATAGCCATGACAGGCATTTGGTCAAACACGTCACAAACATAACATCTATAGGTATAAACAACAAATTTAAGCATGGGCATCTCTTACAAATCTAAGAATACCTAAGAGTCATTGCTCACCTGCATCATTAAACAACTTCCATGGAGGAAACTTGGCAAAAAAATTAGTTAAAATTGAGCATTTATCAAATTAAATTTTCTCACGACACCAGCGTGACTATCTAGAAATTTTCCGTGTTGAAATCGCGTTGGTGTATTAAGGGTCTGGGCGATCAGCGTGGACTCGGCGGGTCAAACTTGCACTGGTCACCCACATGCCCTAGTTTTTCAAGGGCCCCTTAAAAAGAAAAAGTTTCTAAAAATGCTTTAAAAAATAAAGGAAAATGAAAGCTAGATTGGTCGAACGATGCACCTGAAGTTCGAATAAAAATAGAGGTAAAAGTGCTCGTTCAAACTCCAAATGGTAAAAGTCATTTTTTTTTTACTTTTTTTTATTAAAAGTCTTTTACCAACTGTTTTTTATTTAAAAAATTATTTTTATCGTTTCATGAGTACTTTTACTCGTATATATATATATATATATATATATATATATATATATATATATATTGATTGTTAGGTCCCTATATTACTAGTATAGTCCCTTATTGTTGTTAGTGTAACCCCCTTATTGTTATTATTGTACCCTTGTAACCCCCATTTTGTTATTATTGTGCCCTTAAATTATTATTGTTAGGTCGGCTAGGATTACATTGTGGCCCACTAGGATTACATTATGGCCCCATGGACTCCTATATATAGAAAGGAGGTTTTCTAAATTGTATCATCCAAGAATTGTTCATTTATGTAATGTATTGGAGGTTTCCCCCTCGAAGTGGCTTATTTCTAAGGCGTTGATATCTTTTTTCTTCTATTTTTGGAGCCGGTTACACAACATTTGGTATCAGAGCTTGGGATTCTATGGTTTCGCCGCTTCCAAATGTGTCATCGTGGAATTTTCGCTATAACTTTTTTTCTACTACTTTTCAAAAGCTTAAAATTTTAGGGGCTTTAGGGTGCGTCGAAATCCCTCCGAAGATTGTCTAAAAATTTCAGAGCTTCGTTCGCACTATTTTCGGAGATATGATTGTGGAAGTTAGGTCTTTTTTCAGGCTCCTAAACAGGTCATCGTGGCATTTACGCTATAACTTTTTTTCTACGAAGGTTCGGAATCTGAAATTCCTATGGTGCGAAGTTGAAATCCTGAAGAAATTCGTCAAAATATTTCAGAGCTTGGTTCGCAATATTTTTGGAGATATGATCTGTGGAAGGTAGTGCTTTTTCAAGCTCCTGAATTTCATCTCAAAGAGGTGATTGTGGGAAAAGTTCAATAACTCTCTCTCTGGGCATCGGATTGGAGTGCCGTAAAAAGTGGTCGCAAGTACACAGACTCTAGATTCTTGGATATCAATTTCATAGGAAGGATGAAATAGTGACATGTGGCAAGTCATACAAGTTCGCTCTACTGAACCAGTCCATAATTAGGTCATTGTGGGAGATTGGACACAACTTTGTCTTGGAGAATCCAATTCAGGTCAGACCTGTGGCATTCGAAAGATAATTCAAAGAGCTAAATTGGTACTGAAATCAAATATTGAAGTGCTGCAATCACAAATATAATCCAATTTCAATATCGAGCTCCTCAAAAACAAGAAAAAGGTGTGTATTTTTTTCTGAATTGCATAAGTCTTGTTAGAAGAATCAATTTGAATTGATTCCAAGGGCATATTGTAGAATAGATATCAGTATTGGGTTCTAAAAGATGCCCCTTATAAATAATTCAACACCCATTAAGCCTTCAGAAGGCTCTACTATGACTCATGAAGATGAAGAATTGCAACATGATCTATCAAAATTACAACAGCAAGTGCAACAAATTTCACTCTCGCAAAGAGCAACAAAAAATGAAATGGAAGTTTTGAAGAAAGGTGTGGAAGCTAAGATGGATGGCGTGGAAGCTAAGATGGATGGCATGGAAGCTAAGATGGAAAACGTGAAGAATGATCTAAAAACAGACATCGAAGGTTTGACAAAGTTGATATAAGAATTTTTTCCTAATGGTGAAAAGATAGTAGAAGAACCTCATGATGAGAACAAAATAAATGTTAATCATGATTTGATAAACTCTAATGTTGGCGGGAAGAACCACCATATTCCAAAAATGGATATGAGGAAGTTTGATGGAAAGGATCCTGTAACATGGATACTACAGATGGAGCAATATTTTGATCTCCATAACGTGCAAAACACACAAAAGATATGCATTGCAACTTTACATTTAGAACAAAATACATTTGTATGGTATCGATGGCTTTGCTCCCGTAAAAAAATTGTCACTTGGTCAATTTTTACGGAGGAAATGATAGCACATTATGAGGATACAAAGAGCAACACCTTCTTTAGCCAATTGATAATCTCAAACAAAAGGGTTTAGTGGGGCAGCACATTGAGGACTTCCAAAAATTGAATATAAGGGTAACTGATATTCCAGAGGAACACAGGATCGATCTCTTCATAGGCACTTTAAAGGATAACATCCAACATGAAGTTCACGTTTTGGAACCGGATTCATTGGAGAAGGCATTCAAGTTGGCAAGAAAAGTTGAATGTAAAATAATGGCAACAAGGAAGCCTACCACTCAATTCTATAAAGAAGGAAGTGTTGCTACGCCTAGACTTCCACAACCTACAAGGTTGACACCACAAAAATTGGAAGAAAAGAGAGCAAAAGGGCTTTGCTACAGTTGTGATAGCAAATACACTAAAGGTCATAAGTGTGCTGAGAAGAAATTATTTTACATAGATTGTGAAGAGGAAGAAGAAAATGAACAAGAAGAGGATATACACCAGGAACCAGCCCTACAAGAGGAAGAAATGAATCCGACCATATCGTGTAATGCACTGGCAGGAATTACCACTCCTCAAACTCTCAAGATAGAAGGACATATCAAGAAGAAAAAGGTAATAGTGTTGATTGATTCAGGTAGCACCCATAATTTTATTCATTGTAAGGTAGTGAAGGAATTAAATTGTTTCCTATACCCAGCACCAGAATGTCAAGTGATGGTTGCAAATGGAGGAACTATAAATTTCTCTGGAAAATGCCATAATATCAAGCTAACCATGGGGGAATATGTATTGACTAGTCCAATGCTTTCCATTCCTATGGGAGGTGTTGATGTTGTATTAGGAGTACAATGGTTACAATCTTTGGGGACGGTAGTTTTTAATTTTCAAGAACTTTTCTTGAAATTTTTTTCAGAAGGAAAGGAAGTCGAATTACGGGGTATTGAAGGGAAGCCAGGAAGGATAATAAGCTCTAATGTCATGACAAAGTTTCTAAAGAAAGAACAACGAGGCGTAATTGCACAATTATGCTCACTAGAAGTTCCGACATCAAAATCATCTATTTCTGCAGATCTCCAACAAGTCTTGGACAATCATTCCAAGGTGTTTGAAACTCCCAAAGGACTCCCACTTATTCGTGATCATGATCATGCTATTCATTTGATTCCAGGAAGTGTTCCTCCAAACATCAGGCCTTATAGATATCCTTACTTCCAAAAGAGCGAAATTGAACGTATGATTGCAGAAATGTTAGAGGCGGGTATAATTCAACCTAGTCAAAGTTCTTTCTCTGCTCCCGTAGTATTGGTACACAAGAAGGATGGATCATGGCGAATGTGTCCGGATTATAGGTAGCTCAATAACCTCACTATTAAAGATAAATTTCCCATTCCTGTGATTGATGAATTATTGGATGAATTAAATGGAGCAATTTATTTTACCAAGTTGGATCTTCGTTCAGGATATCATCAAATTAGAATGAAGACTGAAGATATTCCAAAAACAACATTTCGAACTCATGAGGTCATTATGAATTTTTGGTCATGCCTTTTGGCCTTACCAATGCACCTTCTACATTTCAAGGGTTGATGAATTCCATTTTCAAACCCTTCCTTAGAAAATTTGTGCTAGTAATTTTTGATGATATACTAATCTACAGCAGGTCTTGGAAGGATCATGTTGAACATGTTGACAGGGTACTCAAACTATTGCAGAAGAAAAAATTATATGCAAGAACATCCAAATGTTTCTTTGGAGTACAAGAGGTGGAATATCTGGGTCATGTTATATCTCACGAGTGTGTTAAAGTAGACCCTAACAAAATTAAAGCCATTAAGGAATGGAAATTCCCCATGACCATAAAGCAGTTGCGAGGATTTCTCAGGTTAACAAGGTATTATCGCAAGTTTGTTACGAATTATGGGAGAATAGTAGCACCTCTAACAACATTATTGAAGAAAGATGCATTTTCATGGACTCCTGAAACAACTAAGGCCTTTGAACATCTTAAAGAGGCAATGTGCCTAGCACCGGTCTTAGCTACGCCAGACTTCACAAAAATCTTTATTGTGGAATGTGATGCCTTAGGAAATGGAATCGGTGCAATTTTAATGCAGGAAGGAAGACCCATTGCTTTTGAAAGTCGTCCAATCAAAGGAAAGTATTTACAGAAACCTATTTATGAGAAGGAAATGTTAGCAATACTGCATGCACTAAATAAATGGCGAACTTACCTAATGGGAAGACACTTCAAGGTAAAAACTTATCATGATAGTCTTAAACACTTTTTGGAACAAAGACTATCTTCAGAAGAGCAGCAAAAATGGGTCACAAAGATGTTGGGTTATGACTTTGAAATAATCTACAAAAAAGGAAAGTTTAATGTTGTTGCAGATGCACTCTCAAGAAAGAATGAAGAGGTGGAAGCATTGCTTTGTGCCATTTCTATTATCCAACCAGATTGGATAACCGAAGCAAGAGATAAATGGAAGAAGGAAAAAGATGTATGGACACTCATTCAAAAGTTGCAGCAAGATCCTAGTACATCTGATACATTTAGTTGGAAAAATGATTCCTTATGGTACAAAGATCGCTTATATCTTTGTAATAATTCCTAACTAAAACAAAAGATTCTTTTGGAATTGCACACTTCTCCTTTAGGAGAACAATCAGGATTTTTAAAAACTTACCATAGGGTGAAGAAAGAATTTTTTTGGGATGGCCTTAAATCTGTTATTCAAAAGTTTGTGGCGGAATGTTTGGTTTGCCAGCAGAACAAAGTGGAGACAATTAAGACCCCGGGACTTCTACAACCTTTATCCATTCCAAGTCAACGTTGGGAGGAGATTTCAATGGATTTTATCACAGGTTTACCTAAGTCCGAAGGAAATAATGTCATCATGGTGGTAGTTGATAGACTTACCAAGTATGCACACTTTTGTGCATTATCTCATCCATTTAAAGCAAGTACATTTGCTACTACATTTATGGACAGAATTCAAAAGCTTCATGGAAGCCCAAGGGTTATTGTGAGCGACAGAGATCCCATTTTTACTGGAAATTTTTATTGGACGGAGTTATTTTCTTGTTTGGGTACTCAATTAGCTCATAGCTCATCTTATCATCTTCAATCTGATGGTCAAACTGAGATAGTAAATAAATTTTTGGAAGGATATCTTTGTTGTTTTGTATATGATAAACAAACACAATGGGTCAAGTGGTTACCTCTCGCTGAATGGTGGTATAACACTTCCTTCCATACTGCAGCAAAAATGACCCCATTTATGGCACTTTATGGATATCATCCACCATCCATCACATCATATTTAAGGGAAAATTCAAAGGTTCAAGCAGTGGAAGATCACATCGAGCATCAAGAAGAAGTTCTCCAACTCTTAAAGGATAACCTGAATTTGGCACAAAATCGAATGAAACAAAAGGCAGATCAACATCGCAGCGAGAGAAGTTTTGATGTAGGAGATTGGGTATTTTTACGGCTACAACCATACAAACAAATGTCCCTCAAGAAAGCTAAGAAGGATATAAATTATCGCCAAAGTACTATGGTCCTTACAAGGTGTTGCAAAAGATTGGTACTATGGCATACAAATTGGAGATTCCTGCTTCTTCGCGAGTACATCCAGTTTTCCATGTTTCATGCTTAAAGAAGGTTATAGGTGAAAATCTTCCAGTTCAAACAGTATTGCCAGAACTTGATGGGGAAGGGAATATCATATTGGAACCTGAAGCAGTCATAGAAAAAAGAACTCGACAACTACGGAATCGATCAATTTCAGAGTATCTCATCAAGTGGAAGAACTTACCCACTGAAGATTCTACATGGGAGGATGAGAATTTTATACAGAAGCACCCGGAGCTACTCAAGTGTTGAGGACAACACTTTTTTGAAGGAGAGGGGCATGTTAGGTCCCTATATCACTAGTATAGCCCCTTATTATTGTTAGTGTAAACCCCTTATTGCTATTATTGTACCCTTGTAGCCCCCATTTTGTTATTATTGTGCCCTTAAATTATTATTGTTAGGTCGGCTAGGATTACATTGTGGCCCACTAGGATTACATTATGGCCCCATGGACTCCTATATATAGAAAGGAGGTTTTGTGAATTGTATCATCGAAGAATTGTTCATTTATGTAATGTATTGGAGGTTTCCCCCTCGAAGTGGCTCATTTCTAAGGCGTTGATATCTCTTTTCTTCTCTTTTTGGAGCTGGTACACAACATATATATATATATTCTTTATCAATGTGATGTTATATTGCATGTGCAGAAGCAAGACATTATGAATTCAATCAATGGTGAACGACAAGTTGTATTTTATCACTTTTTTTGGACTCGTGAAAACAGACGAAACTGGAACCCCCCTTGATTCTACTATAAGCTCTTTTCTGACTCTTGAAACATGAAAATATTGTTGAGTACTTGTCCTTTCGAGCTTGTTAAATTAAAATGAATTTACATTGTCTTAGTATACGTTTACCCATTTTTTGGGCAGAGATTTACTAATTACGAAAAAGGAATACCTTGGTCAAACATGATCAGGATGTTCTCTCAGATATTGTTTTCTACATTTTCGAATTCGAGGGACTATCTATGAAAAGGGGCCTTTTGGAATTTTATTTTCTTTCTCTTTTTTCAAACTCCCTAAATATGAAAAATATATCGAGTTACCCTTTCTTCGGAGACGTAAAACTTAAACGACGAAGGACTTGTCACCATGACAAGACCGAGCTACTCCTTCCTAGGGCTCGTAAAACTTAATAGGATGGATTCATCCGAAGGGTGAACTTATACACTAAGCATATGGTATCCTATTCAAGATTTCTATCAAATAAACAAGTACTCGGTAGAAATTAGCGGGGGAAAATGGAATTAAAGCATTTTTTTGTATTTTGTACCAAAGGCAACAAGTCGCTCTTAAACATGAAACTCACTGTAGAAATTATATAAAAAATATGTATACCAATGGATTCAATCCGATAATGTAATATACTAAAACAAGATACGGAATCATTGTACAATTAATTTTCGGAAAATAAACATGATCGCACAATCGGACCAAGTAAGACAAAGAAGAAAACAAATCGCACAACACAGATATTTTCCCTGGGAAAAGCTTGCTGCTCAAAACCCCTCTATATTTATTATATAATCAACCAAGGAATCACGAAAAATATAATGCATTCTTCTCACAAGAATCTGTTGTGCTCTACCAATTGTCTCACATTGATCCGAACAAATCAACCAACACTTAGCCAATTTCCTGCCTTTGCTCAGCCTGCCTTGCTTGTGCAATTCTAAGAACAATAAATTGTGCAATACATCATGGGAAATCCTATGGTTGTATAATTGCGCACTGGAAATTTACTAATAATACAATTGATAGATAACATCCCTTTAACCTCTGTCTCAACTGGGTCTTCATTAGAACTGATATGCATGCAGCTAATAATAGTAAATCATCAGTCACTTGATAGATTGCTACATGTGAATTAAATATGATTTAATTCACTTGACTTCTCACTAGTACAACAATTAGTTACAACTAGTTAGAATGACTTTAACTCACTTAATTGAGTTAACTGATTTATCATGCATTAAACTAATACACTAACTACAACTTGGACTCTAAAACAAATAGAATCACTCTACGTACCTCACCAACCACCCTCAACTCGAATTTCATGAGCTAACTGAATCTATCACACTCAGTTAACTATTACAAGTGATTATGAGATAATATTACAATTTATTGTCCAATTTAATTAAGGGAAAATTAAATTAGACACACATTTCTTGTTGAATTTTCAACACTCCCTCATAACAAGAAAGGGATTATCAGCTACCCCGATCCTGCCTCTGTGGTATTCAAATTTTCTCTTGGAGAGTGCCTTCGTTAGAATATCTGCATCTTGATCCTCTATGGGAATGTACTAAAGTAACATAATGTGTCTCTGAACACAATCTCTAAGATGGTGGTACCGGATGTCAATATGCTTGGACCTGTCATGGAATACTGGATTAACCGAGATTTTTATGCAACGTTGGTTATCACAATGTATCATTGTCAGATCCATCTGATGACCAAAAAAAACAACAAGTATATTCCTCATCCAGATGGCCTCACATGTTGCCTGACTAGATGCCATGTACTCTGCCTCAGCTGAACTGAGTGCAACTGATCTCTGCTTCATGTTGTACCAAGAAACTATTCTCGATCCTATGCTGAAGATCACTCCTGATGTGTTCTTCCTATCTGATGGACTACCTGCCCAATCTGCATCAGTGAAGCCTTGAAGCTTCACTCCCTCTGTCTGTTTGAACCATAATCCATACTTTGTAGTGCCCCTGAGATATCTCAAGACATGCTTCCCCGCCTTCCAAAAGACCTTGGTCAGCTTAACCATAGCTTGACTGAGTTGGTTACCTACGTAGCATATGTCTAGTCGTGTGCTAACCAAGTACATGAGTGAACCCACAAGCTGCCTGTAAACAATAGCATCCACTACCTCACCTGAAGTAGCATCCTCCTTCCTCTAGTTTCCTGCAAGAGGAGTCTCCATGGGTTTACAGCTCTCCATGTGGAACTTCCTCATAATCTCTTTGGCATACTTGCCTTGAGAAACAAATAGCTCCCCATCCCGCTGCCATATCTCCAAACCAAGGAAATAGTGAAGGAGTCCCATGTCCTTCATCTCAAACTCTCTTGCAAGATCCTCTTTGCAATAAGTTATGAGTTTCTCATCACCTGTCAAAATAAGATCATCAACATAAAGTACGATAATCAAAAGCTTACCATCAACCACAATCTGGTACAGGTTTGCATCCGCTTCACTCTTTATGAAGCCCAACCTAGTGAAATAGTTGTCAATCCTGGTGTACCAAGCATGAGGTGTTTGCTTCAGCCCATATAGTGCTCTCTTGAGTCTGCACACTTGTAACTCCCTATAAAAGGTCTCAAAACCTTTTGTTTTCTCAATGTACACTTCTTCCTTAATAACTCCATTAAGAAATGCAATCTTCGCATCCATCTGATGTATCTTCCAACCCATCTACGCTGAAAGTGCAAGGATAGATCTAATCGATGAGTACCGTGAAACTGGTGCAAAATTCTCCTCATAGTCAATCCCCTCAACCTGTGAGAATCCCCAGGCTACAAATCTAGCCTTGTACTTATCCACACTCCCATCTGCTGCCTGCTTCACCTTATAGATCCATCTAGATCCAACCACTAACTTCCCAATTGGTCTTGGGACAACATCCCATGCACTGTTCCTGATGATGGAGTCATACTCCTCAACCATGGAATCAACCCAAGTTGTTTTTTGCACTGCTTCCTCAAAAGAGGATGGTTATGTCACAATACACTTGCTCATAAGAGCCATGTATTCAATGTACATGTCTGGTGATTGTCTTTGTCTGCGTTGTGATGTAGGTGCTCCTACATGTTCTGTCACATCAAGTATCAATCTGTCAACCTCTGTGGTGCACCTCCTACCATGTTTGGTGGATTTCTCTGCATGAGTGGTTTTTGCCACTCCATGATCCTCCTCATATGGCTGCTCCACAGCTTGAGGTTCATCCTTTGGAACCAAGATTTCCTCATCTGAATGCAAATCAAGCTCCCTCTCAAGGGACAATTGCCTGGCTTTCTCCTCATCAAATTTTACATCCCGTTTGACAACTGTCATCCTGTTTTGCGGCAAATATACCCGATAGTTGTGGCCAGTATCAGTGTACCCCACAAATATCCCAATATTTGTTGTTGGTTCTAGCTTCTTTTTGGAATCTTTGGTCACATGGCAATCGACAGATGAGCCAAAAAATTTAAAATATGAAACATCAGGTTTCTTACCAGAAAAAGCCTCCTCTGGTGTACTCATGCCAAGTATTCGATGAGGACTACAGTTTTGCACAAATACCATTGTGTTGCATGCCTCTGCCCATAGATGCAACGGTAGGCCCTGATCATGTAACATAGCTCGTTCTGCACCCACAATTGTTCTGTTCTTTCTTTCTGCAACCAAGTTCCATTACGGGTTATGAGGCGCAATAAACTCTCTCTGAATTCCTTCTTTGGCACAGAAGTTATTGAATTCTTTGGAGATTTACTCGCGACCATTGTCACTCCTTAGAGCCTTCACCTGCTTCCCTGTATATTTCTCAACCAGTGCTTTGAACTCAAAAAAAATTTAGAACATCTGATCTTTCTTCTGCATGAAGTAGATCCAAAAATTTCTATAAAAATCACATAATACCTATGCTTTTCTATAAAAGCTGTAGAGAATGGTCCACAAACATTAGAGTGAAATATCTCAAGGATTTATGCTTCTCGGTTCTCCTTCTCGTGAAAATTGGCCTTTGTATTCTTCCCCATGGTACATCCCTTACATGTGTCTATCTGTGCAAGAGTACCCTTTGGAAGCCCCGTAGAAATATGTTGCATGACATTCAAAGCACTGTGGTGTATATGCCCCAATATCCTGTGTCATAACTCACCCTCATCCTATCTCACCACTCTGTCTACTTTACTCATCAATGTTGCGTAGCCATCTACATCAAGTTTTTAGAGGTTATTCACAAGAACCCCAATCTTGTTAACCTGCCCTATGGCTTTGTGACAAAGGAATGCTTTCCCTTCACTGAAAACCACATCATATCCTCTATCCTCCAACATAGCAATTGAAACTAATTTATTTTTAAAGCCTGGTACATGCATGAAATATTTTAATAAGAAAGGTTTACCTGACTGTCTCTGGAAAGTAATTGCACCAATCTCGGTAGCACTATACCTCCCGTCATCACCCATCTCAATGTGCATCTGAAGATCCTTCTCCTCCAAGCTACTAAAGAGTTCTTTGTCTCCCGTCATGTGGAAATATGCACCACTATCCCAAGTACCACATTGATCCCATCGCACTAGACACTATGCATGCGATGAGTGAGAATTCAAACTCGAACTGTGAAGCCAAAGCATCACCCATTGTAGATCATGATGCCTTCTCATTGTTCTTCTTATTCTATGGAAAATTAGTGGCATAACGTCCATGCTCGTGACAGTGAAAACATTTCACTCTAGACATGTCACGCTTCTTGCCTTCTTTGCCGGTCTCATATTTGGAATATGATTTCTTTCCCTTCCCCTTCTTTGCCTTACTAGCCAAGGCACAATTTTCCTCATCATCTGTCTTGGATGAGGATCCATCCCTGGTATTCTGCCTAAATTCTTCTTGTACCAAATCTGACCAAAGTCGCTCCCAATCTGGTAGCTTCTCCCTACCATTGCCAGAGTCCTGATAAATATGCCAGCTCTTGGGAAAGCTTAGAAGTGCTAGGCTTGCCAAGTCATCATATGCTACAGTAATACCGACACTTCCAAACTCATCTCGACATTGGATGAACTTGGTCAAGTATTTTAGAATAGTGTCGCCTTTCTCCATTTTTATTTTCCTGAGCTTGTCCTTCAGTGCCAAAATTTTGTGGTCACTGTTGTTCGGAAACATATCTGTCAAGGCCTTCCACATTGCATATGGAGTCGCCTTGCCATGGAGACTTGACATAATGTTATCTTGAACTCCCTCTAATAAGATCATCCTCGCCTTTGTAACCTTCATTTTCCAAGCATCAAGAAGAGCGGCGTCTGCTGCTGCAGGCCTTGGAATATCAGTGTCGATAAATTCTTTCAGCTCGTTGTCCTCCAGAACTCCCTCCATTCTATCTTTCCATGCAACATAATTAGAACTTCCCTTGAGTGCATATTCCAATCTTAATCCATTGAAATCCATCTTGATCTGCCTGTTGCACCAAAGAATATTTTTTCAAATTCGAATGTTGTTTAGCACAAACTCAATTTCTTCTCCACTATAGTGATTTCTGGTGCTATGATACCATGTAGAAATTATACAAACAATATGTATACCAATGGATTCAATTCGATCATGTAATATACTAAAACAAGATACTGAATCCTTCTACAATTAATTTGTGGAAAATAAACACGATCACACCAAGTAAGAGAAAGAAGCAAATCAATCACACAACAAAGATATTTTTCCTGTGGAAAGATTTCTGCTCAAAACCCCTCTATCTTTATTGTATAATCAACCAAGGAATCATGAAACAATACAATGCACTCTTCTCACAAGAGTCTGTTGCACTCTACCAACTGTATCATACTCGTCCAGACAAAATCGACCAACACTTATCCAATTTCCTGCCTCTACTCAGCCTGCCTGCCTTGCACAATTCTAAGAACAAACTATCTCTATTAATCAGGAAATTCAACCTTCCAAAACTGTGAAATACATCATGGGCAATCCTATGGTTGTCTAATTGTGCGCCGAAAATTTACTAATAATACAACTGATAGATAACATCCCTTTAACCTTTGTCTCAATTAGGTCTTCATCGGAACTAACATGCATGCAACTATTAATAGTAAATCATTAGCCACTTTACAGATAATTGCATGTGAATTAAAAATGATTTAATTCACTTGACCTCTCACTAGTACAACAATCAGTTACAACTAGTTAGACTGACTTTAACTCGCTTAATTGAGTTAACTGATTTCTCATGCATTAAACAAATACACTAACTGCAACTTGGACTCTAAAACAAATAGAATCACTCTGCATGTATCACCAACCACCCTCAACTCGAATTTCATGAGCTAACTGATTCTATCACACTCAGTTAACTATTACAAGTGATTATGAGATAAGATTACAATTTATTGTCCAATTTAATTAAGGGAAAATTAAATTAGACACACATTTCTTGTTGAATTTTCAACACTTATCTGCATTTCGTGTCGGGTTGGGGATATCCTTCATTTGTCACCTTATTTACTGGGTTTTGGAAATCCATTTGCCTCTCATTTAATCATCATATATTGTCACCATGACCTTTGATCCTATTTTGATTTGAATGCTGTCAAATTTTGAAGTTGTGTCGTCGATATGTTCAAAAGAAGTCCTATCTGTAAAGTCAAACATCCTCTACTTATTAGACCCTCTCTGCAACAATCCTTAATCATTCTTATCATCTTGAGAAATCCTTTGTCTCATGTCGATGATGTGGGAATCATAATGTCCCTCCTTTGACGGATCACTTCCTGTCTACTTCGGCTCATTTTCAAAGAAGATTGTTTAGAAACTCCTTTTCAGTACCTTGGAGCTTGCATGCCTCAATGGCAAGTTCTTCGTGTTCGACGAGGGGTTCACCTCATTGGCCTTCGATCGAATTATTATGAAAGTGTTCGACCTCAACTCATTCATTCACACTTGTATATTGTGTTGTCGTACCTTGAGGTTCATTGTCATTATTGGTGGTTTCTCTCGTGTGTGTTAACGGTTTACATCAGTGCTGGTGAGGGGCGGATTGGCGAGGGATTATTCATGTCCAAGGCCGAGAATACATAGGCAGAGAGGTAGATTTGTACCAAACAGCACAGAGACCTAGCAAGAAGGGCACAACCCAGGGAGGCTCACGCAGAGGCAGTACAGGGGCCGACGCAGGCCCTTCAAGATGACGCAGAGGCAGCGCTGAGCCCAGAGGGGTGACGCAGGAGCAGTGTGTGTTGTGCAGAGGCTCTAACAGCTACGCAGAGCTGACGCAGTGCTGGGAGAGGTAGCGCTGGGATTTCTAGTGGGCCAGAAACGGCTCTTATTCAGCATTATTCAGAAGGTGTGAAGCCTCATCTTAATCAGTGATATCTTATGTCTCTTATTGATAGAGGTACATTTGATGTGATTTCTTTGTTGGGAAAATCACAGCTGGTGCCCTTGATTGTATTCAGATATTCTACTTAATAAACAAACCCTCTAAGAGTTGTTGCACTGGTTTTCCCGCATTGGGTTTTTCTGGGAACATTGTCCAAAAAATATTGTGTCCTTTGTCAAATGTTCGTTATGCTTTAGTAAATGATCTGTATATATGTGTAGGCTATAGTAGTGTTTACTTTGATTTTTTTGTTGAATAATTCAGAAAAATAATTTGTTAATTTAACAAAACAAATAGGAGAAGTAAATCATAAAACTGTAGTAGGGTTTCTGTAACTGAGGTTCATAAATTTTCACAGAGGTGGGGCGACATTGATCTGTAGTTCTCTTGAACTGTAGATGACGGGCAGGATCCTTGAGGTGCCCAAACTCTTGGATCACATACAAGCTACGGGAGCACTTAAATACGGTCGCAAGATGATTGGAGTTAGTTAGTGCAGAGGCTCCTGGAGGAACTTTGGTAGTGAGGACGTTGAAGACTAGAGCAGCACAGTGCAGAGGCAGCAACAACATGGAAGCAATAGCGCAGAGGTTGATCGAACCATAGCAGAGCATAGGGGTAGTGCTTACGCAGTGCAAAGCAACAGTAACGCAGAGCTTTAGATGGTCAGCGCAGTCCAACAGCAGAGGGTGCATCAGTATCGAGATGCAGCCAAACTGACTTGTTTGTCAGTATTTTGGGTGATTTCCTTCAATTGCTTACTTCTCAGGAACTAAATTGCAATGCACAGTTAGTAGTGGTAATGTTATGGGCAGCATGATGCAGCATTTGAGAGGGATCTACAGTACAGATGAGGTAGTTATTGTGGCAGATTCATGGGCAGTGGTATAGAAGGCAGCAGCGCAGTGGATGAAGGGCAGCAGGCCAAGCATCAGCAGCACAGGGGACCAATGCCATCGATCAGAGTAACGCTTCTAGGTTGAAGTGTTGTTAGAGAACATTCCTTGTTAGGAGGGAGTGTTGAGATTTTGGGTAGCATCGGATGTACTCTAGCTCCGAAACTTTGTGGAGGGGCTAGAACACATGAGATCTCCAAGACCTAGAAACTATTTGGAGAAATTCCACCCGAAGCCTAAGTTATTCCAATAATTAATTTTTTTAATGGAGACCCTAAGTCTAATTTAGGGAAATTCAATAATTAAAGGGAATTACTTTAAACATGTGGGTAAGAATGTTCTAAGTGATGAGGATTAATTATTTTCTAATCTTAGCCATTGACTAGAGATTGGATCACGACCGTTGATTGTTCAATGAGAAAAGTATTAAAGGAAGGCTTGGGGTCAGTTGTAGAATACACACATAGTGGAAGCACTTGAGATAAGTCGAAATTCTGGGGCACAGTTTGCTGAGAATTTTCGAGTGAGCTTGCAATGTAGTGAGGGGCAGATCGGCAATGGGATTTCAGATCCAAGGCTGAGAATACATTGGCAGAAAAGCTGATACGTACCAAAGCAGTGAAAATACCCAACACGAGTGACGCAATCGAGCCAGGCTCACGCAGAGGCAGCACAGAGCCTCACTCAGTCCAAAGAGGGTGACACAGAGGCTGCGTAGGCCCAGTAGGGCTGGAGGGTTGACGCAAAGTTGGGAAAGGCAGCATTGGGGTTCCAGTGGGCCAGAAAGGGCTCGTTTTCAGCAGATCCAGAAGGTGTGAAGCAGCCACACTGAAGGGTGACGCAGTCACTGCATAGGCACCTGTGGGGTTCTTCATCCTTAGTTGATTCAGCCATATTTTTTGTCTTCGAGAGATAGAGGTACATCTATAGATATTTTCTCTATTTGGGAAAAGCATGTCTGATGCCCTTGATTGTATTTAGAATTCTGCATAATAATAAAACCATGGAAGAGTTGTTGCATCGGTTTTCCCGCGTTGGGTTTTTCCATGGACATTTATTCGAAAAATATTGTGTCCTTTTTCATGCGTGCTTATTTCTTCAGTACCTAATCTGTATGCATGTGTAGGTCTGCAGTGTGTTTACTTCGTTGTTTTTTGAATATTTCTGAAAATAACTTGTAAATGTAAAAACACAAGTAGGAGAAGTAAACCATATTTCTGTAGTTGAAATTTTTGTCAAGTAGTTTCAGGAATTTTCACACTTAAGAGTGTCCACCACAAACCCTTGCATGCAATTACTGCAAGAGACATTTATGTTGAAAAGTGTAACTAGGTCTGGCCTTCGTAATGACATGTGTAATTATGATTTTATGTAATTGATGTAAAGAAAAATAAAAATGATTTTTATAATGCTTGAGTCATGGGTTTCATGCTCAAGGAATTTTATTTTATAGTTAAGGCTCCCATTTTGAGCCTTTAGGGTTGGTCATCAAGTCATAAAGTCTAGTGAATTCAATGTCAAGGATTGAAGACCCATTTGGGCATGTAAATAATTGTAAAATAAAATTGGTTAACCCTCCAAGACCATGTCACAAGCTCACCTTCAAGTCGGCCTAAGGATGATTCGAATATAACATGTCGGCATAGGCACCAGTTCAAGTCGGCTTATTTTGATGAAAAAAACACTATATATAGGGCAGCTCGACCTCCATTTGATAACACTTTGGACAAGCAAGAAAGAGAGAGAAATAGAAGTGCGAAGATCTCAAGAAGAGTCCTATCACCAAGCAAAAGAAGGAGAAACATATCAGAGATATTTCTGATCTGTTTTGGGCTAGTATACCTCACACGTGCAAAGGAAATTGGTGTCATCCGCTGCAAAGAAGGATCAAGGCTAGTAAGGTCACCCTAGAAGCTGAATCAAAGGAGAAAACATAGCATTTATCAAGTCAAAGCATAGAAGAAATTCCTTCCATCCAAGCGAAGTGGTAACAAGGTGAAAAATTTGGTCAACATCCATCACACATGTTGTAACTAGGGTTTCTAAAGAAGATGATGGTTGCAGGTCTAATCCAAGAAGCCGAGATTTGAAGAACAACCGAGAAGGAGGAAGAAGCAAGCAGTTTGACCATTGTTGACTCAAGGAAGAAGAGGTTAAACTAAGAAGTCTTGTGACTGGTCTTGGAAAGTTTGTTGTGTCAAAGGTCTTGGTAATGGTCTTGGTATTAGTCAACTCATGGATTCTGGCTCATCCCAATATTGAGAGACATGATAGGAATCTCAAGAGGAATGATGGCTGGAAATTGAGTAAGAGTTGGATTCCGGCTCTTTCAGGTTGATTCCTCCACTCTCGCCTGGTTTGTGTTAGGTCTTTGTATTCTTTTTCTTATATTATGTTTATACAATAATGGTTTATTCTATTTTCGTCCTTGGTTTCTTCAGTCCCATAACATTTATTTTATTTTATTTATTTTGTTTTTTTCCTTCTTAACCTATACCTTTATGATTAATAAAATTTCTTGCAATTTTTAATTAATATAATTAACCTCCTTATTTCTTTTCTAATTCTTTGATCTGTCTCCATCTATATATTTATGATTAATAAAATTTCTTGTAAGATTTAATTAATATAAATAAAATACTTATTTCTTTTCTATTCCTAGATCTTTCTCCATTTCTTTGACTTTGGATTTCTTTATATAGAACTAATTTATTTATAAATAATATTTATTTAATTAATTTCGGTCATATTGTTACTACATTATTTATAATTATAATAAATATATAATAAATTTACAACTTTTAACTATATTATTAATAAAATTTTGGATTATTTTATTTAATTTGTAACCAATTTATGGTAATGGAATTATTATTTAAACCAATATAACTTACCCTAATTAACTAATTCACTAACGGCTAGTTTTCAGCAGCATTCCATGGACAATGATGCATACCTGCTAATTATTCCTGAAGATCGATTGGCTTTCTCACCTTGTAATGAGGATGAACCACATTATTTGGTTCGAAATGTCGACCAAATCCTAATGATGTGATTAATCCGAAAGACATTCATCTACATTATGGATCACAAAAGTCTTAGATCTAGCTTAAAGTCTGTTAATCCAAGAAAAACAAGTTCAAGGACGTTGTCATCATCATCAAAAATTTCTAAGGCAATCTCCCTCTCATTGAATTTCATCTCAAAAGAAAATCCTTATCCTTGAAGAAGATCATGGAAGAAGCATCAAGACATCAAGAAGTCATCATCAATCATTATCTACAAGGATATCATCATCAAAGGATTTAAAGTAATCTCCCTCTTTGTGGAATCAAGGATCACTCTTGAAGAGAACTATCTTCATCAAGAAGAAGTTTTCTACTATCTATTTCGTCATCAATCTCAAAGAAGCAACAAGTGGAAGAAGCATCTTCACAAGTAAGTATATTTATATCTAAATATGAATCTGTCAAAATGTCGTTTTGCAAGGAAAGCAACAAGTTGGTTAGGGCTTCAAATTTTCTTGCATGGAAGAAAAGGATAGACCTAAATCTCATTGAAAATGAGGTCATGGATCATGTAAAGGGTTCAATCACCAAACTTCCAAAATAATATGCTCAAGCACTTACAATATTTATGAAAGGGGAAGTAAGGGCCCAAAGGATTCTCATAGAACCCATCAAGGATACCCTCATTCCATATGTATTAAAACTCGGAACTTCAAAAGAAATATACAACAAACTGGTAGAGTTGTTTTCCATAAGCACTGCAGGAGAAGTGATCTCATTAATGCAAGAACTCTACAAGCTAAGAATATCAAAGGAAGAAGGAATAGCCTCATACTTTACGAGGATATCTGAGATCAGGGATCAACTACAAGATCTGGGAGAAATAATGTCTAACAAAGTGATGACCACCGTAGTACTAAATGCACTACCAGAGGAGTGGGGAGACTTTACTTCAAGTATTTATGGGAAGAAAGAAGCTACTGTTGAGATTTTGGGTAGCATAGGATGTGCTTTAGCTCTGAAACTTTGAGGAGGGGCTAGAACACATGAGATCTCCAAGACCCAGGAATCGTTTGGAGAAATTCTACCTGGAACCTTAGTTATTCAAAATATTAGGTCCATGTTAGGTCCCTATAATACTAGTGTATCCCCTTATTGTTGTTGTTAGTATAACCCCCTTATTGTTATTGTTGTGCCCATGTATTCCCCATGTTGTTATTATTGTGCCCCATATGTTGTTGTGCGCTTACATTGTTATTGTTATGTCAGCTAGGATTATATGGTGACCCATTGGAATCCTATATATAGGAAGGAGGTTTTGTCATTTGTATCATCCAATAATTGTTCATTATGTAATGTAAAGGAGGTTTCCCCCTCGAAGAGGCTGATTTCTAAGGCATTGATCTATCTTTTCTTCTATTTTGTGAGTTGGTTTCATAACAAAATCTTAGGTAAGAAATTTTCATCTTTCCTTCTTCTGAGTCAAAATGTGATAGAATCCTATGTTGAGAGGTTTTTGTTTTCTTCCAAAACTGAGAAAATGTAGTGACTTTCATGGTCAGATTTCATCTTTTAATTTCCTGATAAGCAACAAATATACTTGGTTCTTTTTTACTACCTTGTCCCATTTCCCTTGCTCGTGATGAGATAGGTGTGAATGTTGTCATTGGAGTCCCTGGAGTTGTTGGAGATGGTGGAATACTATCTTGTCTCCTTGAGATAGAGGGGGTAAATGCTCTAGAGAGAACAATTGGATGCAATTATTCAGTACTTTCTTGCTGGCCATCCTCCTCATTTGTCTTCATTTATTTTTTGTTATATACAACAAAATCTTTAACTGGGATTTCTGATACTGAAGGAGAATTGGTTTCCCTTGGTCTTTTCTCTCCTTTTTCCTGAGCTCATGGAGTCTGTGAAGTAGATAGAATCTGTTCTTCGACCTCTTGAAGAGTGTTTTCTTGCCATTCCTCCTGATTCATGAATTGCTTAATTTTTGGTCTTGGGGTATGAATATACGAAGCATACTTTTGTTCTGTTCTCATTTTTGAAATAATACCAAAAGAATCATAAGACCAAGTAAATTTGTGCTTGAAATTCATGCCTTTTAAGATAACATTTGCTTCTTGCCCTGTTGTCCTCGCATTAGATGTGAAAGGACCAATCTATGTTTTTATCTTAAAATGAGACTTCTTCTTAGCTTCCTGAAAATGAACTCAATCCATATTTATCGTTTGTCTGATAAATGCCAAAACAAATATTCTAATTGGAACATATTTGGGGAGCTTATAAGGAGCTAATTCATAGCCATATATCCTGATTTTTGTATAGATTTGGTATAAATACCAATCTCCCTTCTTGGTTGGATTACTCAACTGAAAAATTATCTTGATCTTTGGGTCTATCCTAGGCTCTACATTACTGTTCAACAAACTAGCTGCTACATGTAAGAATTGATCCACAAACTGACTAAATGAAAATTTTGTGTTGTTCCTTCTTACCAAAGGGGTCCAATGAATAGTTGACTGAGGGTTTCCCTGGCTGTCCATCTTCTGTAATTGAAAGGGAAATATTTCTGACTGATAATAAATGAAAAGATTAACTAGAACCGAGGAATATTTGAAAACTCCTTCACTTGTAAATTTCATGAATTATTCATGAATCATTTCTGCTATTAATTCACTATAATAGAAGATAGTGTGTGGTTTTTCTTGACTTAAGAAAATAAAAAGAAAAGAAAAAATGTGCTCATCTATCCATTTGTCCAAATGATAGCCTAAAATGTAAGCAATTATTGAAACAATTTGTCTGGCCATCTCTGTAAAATTGATGTTGAATAGGGAGGGTTTGTATTAGGTAATTAGGTATCATCTGGCAAGAAGGTCTCAAAGATTTTGGCTCTTTTGGGGAAGTGTAATTTTTTGTACATTTCCATGAGGGAATCTGGATGAAAATGCCTTACAAGACCATTATCTTTGATTTAAAGTATCTCAGAAATAGAGTGGCCATTAATGTGAAACAAATTTTCGCCATTTTGTGAAACTACAGTCCTTTGGCTAGATATATAACGGAATTGGCACTAGGTGACAAATTCAAGAAAATAAGGGGTTTGAGGAAAAATATATTGGGGCAATGTGGAATCCCATAATCTAACTTCATCAATGTTATCCAAGTGTTTTTGGTCGAGCCAATTTTGAATTTCATAAAGGTCAAGTTCACAATTGGTTTCTGATATTTGGTAAAGATGGTCAACTAAAGGATGGTGGTCCAAATCTACAATTGGGGGTAGAACTGGGTGATCCTGAGGGGTAGATTTACTCTTAGGAGCCATTATTAAACAGATAGGAAAGGACTGACTGTAAATACCTATTAAAATTATGCTTGATTGTTTCGAATAGGCACTTGGACAGTACTGCACTTGTGTTAATCTTCTTTCCAGAGTGCTGATATCTTTGAACGACTGAGAGAACTATGAAGTATCAGAGTAATAACACGAAAATCCCACTTTTGGATTGAACAGTAGCTTTATAGTTTTTGGCATAATGCATAGTGAACGTGTTGGAAATACTGAGAGGGGGGGGTGAATCAGTATTCCTTTCAATTAGAGCATTAGTTAATCTTCAATTATTATCAGTGTTTGTACAATGATAGTAGCAAACAAGAGGAACACAAATGCACACAGTTTTTAAGGTGGAAACCCACTCGGGGACAAAAACCACCTAATGCTTTTCTAATAATTCTTTAATATTCAACTCCAATTGAAAATGAAGCTCCAACTTCCTAGAATATAGAAAAGCATTCTTCTCCATCTCCCACTGGATGGATGCTCCAATGCCCGAGATTCTTCAGTAGTCAACTGAACAGATGCCCCAACACCCAATGAGCTACAAATCACCCTAGCACCACCCTACCACCCTATAGAAGAATAAAAGAAGAATGGACTCTCGTACCAGGAAAAATGGTCCACTTTACAATGATGTAGAAGAAGAATATATACTATACCATAACCCCAACTTTGACACAACCACCTAATGACGATCCTAGACCTCCCAACACTGCCTCTTCAACCCTTGGCAGATAGACACTAGTACAATTTTACAATAATGTATTTACAATGACTTAGTACAATGAGTATATGCAGTGCTGCCCACTTGAAGACATCATATGATGAACTTCCTGCTACTGTTATGCACCTTGGTTGCTACTCTTTTCATGCTACCCTGTTATGCACCTTGCTTTGTTTTGTTGTCGTAGAAAGTCTGGTCATTTGCAACCCTTGACAACACATGATCTAGCTTTTTCTTGCCTTCTAGGAGCTCGATATTGAATCTGGTGTATCTCTGTTATTTCATATCCTCAATATCTAATTTTTGGTCTTGTAGTAGTACTCTGAGTTGTCTTTCCAATGCCACAGGTCTGACCCAATTTGGATTCTTCAAGGGAGAGTTATACCCAATCTCTCACAATGCCCTAATTATGGACTGTTTCAGCAGAGCACACTTGTACGGCATGCCACGTGTCACTATTTCTTCATTTGGCTCTTAAATTGATAGAGAGAAAATAACAGACTATGCACTATCTTCCACTTTTTACGAAATTCGAATCCGATACTCAGAGAGAGAGTTATGACGAATTTACCAAGGTCACTTCTTTGAGATAAATTTAAGGAGCCTGCAAAAACCCTGACTTCCACAGATCATATCTCCAAAAATATTGCGCACCTTTATCTGAAATTTTTACAACAGCTTCCTTAGGATTTCGACTTCGCCTCATAAAAATTTCAGCTTCTGAACCTTCGTAGAAAAAAAGTTAGTGCAAATGCCGCGATGACCTGTTTCTTATGGTTAAATCCCTTGCATAAGGAGGAAATGAGGATCACAATTTATATAAATGCTTAGGTTGAGAGGGGCTTCAACAAGTGAAAGCGGGAGGGATTTTAGGAGATTAAAAAATATTAATTATGACTTTTCAATGACCCATGCCCCAACCCCATGGGGTTTTAGCCCACTAACTGAGGGGACAAACTTCAAACATGAATATCTCTCAAACCGTGAAGAATTACATGGCATGCCATATATCAACGGAAACATCTCGAAAATTAGAAACCATCTAAATAATTATTGACCTAGAATATATCAATTTGGTAGGTCAAAATTCCCATGCAATATTGGGTTAGCCCCTGGTGCTGCTTAGGTTTACATCAATGACAACCACTGATCAACAATCTCCCCCTTTGGCATTGATGGCAACACAAGTACTCCCCCTGCGATCATGACATCTCTTCCTACAACATTCTCTCCCACTTTGACATCAATGGCAAAGGGTAACTCCCCCTAAAACACAACCATCCTACGGACCTATACACACTTCCACTCCCCCGGACACACAACCGTCCTGCAAACCTGTAATCTACTTCCACCCCCCCCCTTTATATTCTGAAAAAGGAAAATCTAATGAGAACTTGGGATAATCCCAAGATTCTGGCGAAGATATTCCAATGCTGGCGAATATTTAATATGTGATTCTTTTGATGCTGCTTGGAATCTTGCTACTTGTCCAACTCCTTGCATAACATCTGGTCGGGAGGTTGTTACATATAGAAAACTAATAATCATAGATTTGTACAACCTTTGATCCACATCCTTAGATGAGTCGTCTATGCTCAATTTGCAACCTGTTACCATTGGAGTAAGGATGGGTTTGCAATCTTTAATTTTAAATTTATTGAGCATTTCCTTGATGTACTTGGCTTGACATATAAATATTCCTTTCTCTTTCTGAGATATTTGAAGCCCTAAGAAGTATGTCAGCTCACCAAGTAAATACATCTCGAAATCACTTTGCACCTTTGTAGCAAACTTCTTACTTAGTCGATCATCATTGCTACCAATTATTGTATCATCATCTTTAGCTATTAGACATGCTTTAGTTGCTTCATCCAGAACATATATGTCGTTTGGAGCTCGACTTGCTGTAGCCACAATTTCACCATACACGCCTTTCCTGATTTCACATTTCGTGGAGTTGAATAGTATTATGTGTCCTTGATCACACATTTGTCCAACACTGAGCAGGTTGTGATTCATGCTTTCAACCAATAGAACATTCTTGGCTAGAGCATCTTTGCTTCCGAGAGTGACAGTACCTGATCCTATAACATTTGAAGATCCATCATTTCTAAAGGACACGGTTCCATCCTTCTTCTCTTTCAAAGACACAAATTTATTTCTATCTCCAGTCATATGCGTTGAGCAACCGCTATCAACATACCACACATCTTTGTTCTTTTGAGCCTTGAAAGCGAGAGCACAATTATCATTCTTCTTCTTCTTCCATGTTCGTTCGTTCTGTGGCTTTGAAGATTCTTCTGGAGTATTTTTAAGTCTGCAGTCTTTGTCTATGTGTCCAAAGTTTCGACATTTGTAACATTCAATATTATTTATTAAATGTTCAAATCTATTGATGTTTCGCTGAGCCCTGGGAGGTTCATATTTGACAGATCTCCTGGAATTGTATTCGTTCCTAGGGTACGTGCGACATTCTACAGCTTTATGAACAAATTTTCCACATGAATAATAGTAGACATAAAAAATATGTTGGTACCTGGATGGAAATTTTCGTCGAGGAATTGTCTTCCAAGGTTGTTCTTGCGAATCTTGTCCAATGAAGTCTACATGCATGTCAGATCTCATAGGTTCATTGTATTTTGTTGTAGAAGGTCCTGCTTCTTCTTCCTTGTAACTGATGCCAGTTTTGTCGTTCTAAGATCGTTGATTGTTTATGAGTTCTTCCAATGCCCTTGAGCTATTGGCATAGTTTTGGATAGTTTTTCCTTTCTTCACTTCCTCACGCAGTGAGACTACTTCGGCTTCTAATTCTTCCCTTTCTTGGTTGCTTTCTTCCAACTTCTTTTGAAGTGACTCTTCAATGCATTTGTGTTCTTCAACTTCAATTTTTGAGACCTTGAACTTGTTCTTCAAGAGTATTGGAACAGATCTTCTCCGCCTTGAGATCTTTTATAAGCTTGATTTCTTCCTCATAAAATTCTTCTATGGTCCATCCTTCTTCTTCGTTGTTTGATACCTCTTGTTTATTGTGCTTGGGTTTATTGTGCTTGGCCATAAACAATACTCTCTCATTGGCTTCTTCTTCACTGTCATTGTCTTCATCGGATGATGAGCTATATTCTTTAGAGAGAAAGTTCCTTTTGGATCCTTGCTTGTTGAATTTCTTAAAGCCTTTCTTTCCTTTTGAGTTGCCATTACTTGTGTTTGGACATTTTGTTGCAAAATGCCCAACCTTATTATAGCTAAAACATATCAATGGAAGTTTACCTTTGAATTGTCCCTTACCAATTTTTAGTTTTCTCGTGAAGTAAGCATATTCTTCATCTGAAAGACCTTCTTCATCATCTCCCTTTTCTTGCCACTTGCAGGTGCATGTCTTTTCAATTGAAGGTTGTTTATCCTTATTGGTTTTCTTAGATGCAACGAACGCAGTTTCTAGATGCGAAGTACCCTCTTCTTCATCAAGTCTCATTTCATATGCTATGAGAATTCCATGTAATTCCTCTTTGCTGAGTTTGTCCAAATTTGCACTGTATTCTAAGACTGATACCTTTGGGTTGAATCTCCCTGGTAACGTTCTAAGAATCTTCCGTATAATAGTCTTCTCATCAATTGGCTCTCCCAATCCTTCCAGAGTATTGGTTATTTCATCAACGTATTGGAAGTATGCAGCAATGTTGCAATCTTCTTTCATTCTAAGTTACTCAAATTTTGCTCTAAATATTTGAAGCTTTGCTTCTTTGACATTTGAGTCACCTGCATATATATTCTCAAGCTTGTACCATACCTTTTTGGTAGTTTTACAACCCAACACCTTATGATAAGAAGATTCAATAAGTCCATTGATAATAATATTCTTTTCTTTTGCATCATTTACCAAATTCTTCTTACCTTGTTCATCCGTAGTTGATGTAAATCCATTTTGAACAATGTCCCATACTTCGTAACCTTGCGCCAAGAGATAGACCTCCATTCTTCCTTTCCAAAGAGCATAATTATTTTCATTGAATAGAGGTACACCATTCTTGGTATGCTCCATGCTTCCATCTGTTAAACTGCTATTGAAGGAACCAAGCTCTGAAACCAATTGTTGGAAATAGTGAGAGGGGGGGGGGGGTGAATCATTATTCCTTTCAATTAGAGCACTAGTTAATCTTCAATTATTATCAGTGTTTGTACAATGATAGCAGAAAACAAGAGGAACACAAATGCACACAGTTTTTAAGGTGGAAACCCACTCATTACTTTTAGATCAGCTAAGTACTTTTAAACTACGCTGCATTGATAAACTCCAAGGATAACAAAGAGAACATTCATCTCAAAGAGCTATCTATATCAGGGAAGTACTTTTAAACTAACCTGCATTAATAAACTCTTCAAAGAGGACATTCAAATGAAGAAAACATAGAAGATAAAGCTTTCAGTAAGAGTAGGGTACTGTGGAGAGTATATCCTAACTCTATGTTTGCTTCTCTTTATCAGAGAAAGTGAACAGAGTGAAAACATTAAGTAAAACGACAATTGACAGTAAGGAACACATCACCATTGACATAGTTTCAGAATTCCATGAATCAGCAACTTGTATTGATGTTCAAACCAGTTACAATCAGCAAGCCCGGTGGGTCTCTACAGCTTTGAACTTCTCATATCAGCTTATGTATCTTTCAATTACAGAACAGGGCATCAGTGGCTTCAGAATGACTATTACATGCGTTCAGATGTCCCGAGACCAACCTTTTGCTCATCTTCTAGAAAGGTATTTATAGAAGAATGGGGCGGTGGTAAACTATGAAAAGATCTGTTTGGATCAATTAATACAGAAGATGACTCTTCGGTACTTTTGAGGGCCTCGATCAAGAAATCTACAGGTGTTCATCAGCATTAATTGAGGTACACTTACAATTAAGCTCAGTGGGAACTTTTTTTCGTCCTTTGAAGCTCGGAGTTATGCTGGAGTGACTTTATTTCTGCTTCCCGAGATGAAATGATCTAAATATCTGCTTCTGAACTGTTCTTTAATCTTCTCGAATGGTTCTGCCGACAATTAGAGACAAGATAGCTCAATTAGTATTAATTGTTCGGCGGTCTTTGATCTCAACGAGACTGCAGGTGTCTTTTGGAGTTGTAGAGGGTTCAATTAGCCTCTTCTTATAGCGGTGGAGGATTTCTCAGCTCGACAGATGTCTTCGTCGTTTCCTAAAACACTTTAAGTTACTTGAGATCTGTGTTTTTGGGTCTTCAATCTCTGGTTCAGATAAATTTGTCTTTGGCACTGATACTCTTTAATAAATGATGATTTTTGCTTGTCTTCTGGTGCGCAGGGCAGTAGCGGGGTCGAATGGCCTCAATGGGTCATGAAATCACTGATAAAACGTAAATCTAACACCCCTCGAATGATTCTTTATGAACTCAGAAGACAGAGGATCGTCACCCTCGGCCTTTGTGGTTTCTTCAAAAATGGCGGAAGAATTCTTTCGAAAACCTGCAAAATACAAACAATTTGTTATAAAATCCTGCGTATTTGGTTTTACCACTTCAGAGGCGTAGGAAGAGAGCAGGACCGTCGGATGGCATCATCCAACGATGGAGATTAACTGAGAGGAATTTTAAATGACGCGGGAGGAAGAATAAAACAGAACCGTCGATCGCGCGATGAGCAATGGTGGGGGTGATCTGGGACCGTCCGATCTAGACACGTGGACGGCCCAGATTTAATCGTAGGATCGCAATCGGCAGGTCGCAGCAAAGGGGATGCGATTGGAACGCAGCGATGTGATTAAGCGCAGGCCGTCCGATCATCAGGGAGACGGACGGCCCAGATTTAATCGGGGATCGGCAATCGGGAGGGCAGCAACAAAGCATGCGATTGAAACATTGCGATTTTGCGCGGGTCGTTAGATCTGGTCTAGATCAACGGTCCAAATCCTTTAATTCTTTGCACCGGTGGGACCCTTATACTTTGTGAGAAACCCATAAATTTCAATAAAAACCAAGGTTTTGAGTGGATCGGGCGGAATATATATATGATAAGCTGGCGCCTGATTGCGGGGCCACTGGGTGTATGGAGTACCTTGGGCCCGGGGCTTTATATAACTAGGGCCAATCGCAATCGGAACATTCGGGCCCGGTCCTTCAATCAACCCATTTGTAACTTCTCTGATGCGATTGCGCATCGGTCTTTTTGATCAACCCATTTTATTTAAACACGTGATTTTGGCATTTTAAAACAAACTTTGGAAAATGGGTTTTCAAGTTTTACAAAGAAAAAAAGTCCATCGGATACGATTTTCAAAGAAGCTTAGCGCCCGATTGCGGGCTTATGGGGTAGATGAAATGATAATACGATCTGCGGTTTAGGACAAAGGGGCTGATCGCAATCGGCATTTTGAAATGGCTCACAAACATGCACACTTTGAATCTTTCCGATGCGATTAGCGCTTCATGTGTTTGGCGCTTGGTTTTTATGATGAGGGCATATTGGGGAAGTGGTTTGGAAACTCAGGCCAAGGGGCTTAAACCCTTAATAGAGAAATGGGGTTTTTTACACAGATTTTCAATGATTTTCAAAGGTTTCTGAGGGTTTCAACAGAGTTCGAAAGAAGTTTGGAACTCTGCAAAGGCAAATTTATATGAAAAGAGGGTGAGGAAAATGGAGAACAAAGGAAAATGATGAAAATATGAAGGTTAGTCTCTGAGAGGAAAAAGGGGAAAAGGAGGAGGATATTGCAGCAGTCTTCTCATGGAATTTTTAGCAGAATTTTGAGTTTCTGAGAAATAACAGTGAAAACCTTGAGACATGAGAATGAGGTCGTCTACAGGCTTCAAGAGATAACATTTTGGCTAGGAAAGTGTTTCTTGAAGGCTGAAAACATGTTTTGGCCACCTTTTGATAGACCAAAATTAACAGGTGGCCAACACCATATATCAAAGGAAACATCTCGACAAGTAGAAACCATCAAAATAATTATTGACCCAGAATATATTAATTTGGTAGGTCAAAATTCTCATGCAATATTGGGTTAGCCCCTGGTGCTGCTTGGGTTGACATCAATGACAACCGATGATCAGCAGAACGTTGATTTTGGCGTGAGAGCGAGTTTATTATTAAAATACGTTGCAATGGAATGAAAACATTATAATGGACATGTTACAATGGGTAAATGGAGGACAAGTGGCGGTTAGCGATTTTGTGAGTGAAATGACATGGACGGTGATGGCGGAATAATAATATAACGGTCAATGGAACGAAAAACGGTTTTGGAATTCATCTTATCGGGACCCGGAGGGAGGTGTAGGCAGTCCACATCTTCCTCGTTCATTGATGCACATTGTTCATTATAAAAGACAAAAAATCATATCCCGTTGATTTATTACAATGTATGATTAACCATATTAATGTATGGTTAATTTATTTAAACGACAAATAATATAACCTTAGTAATGTATTAGTGGCATTTAAACTAGCCCACTTTGTACATGAATTAATTTTAAAGAAAAACTTTTGAACACGCTTTCTTGCAATCTATTTTATTTTATTTTCTTTTCTTTGTTATTTTCAATGCCTAACATTTTTTATTTCTCCATTCTTGCTTCTTTTCTTTCCTATCTCTAATGCCTAACATTTTTTATTCTTTCATTTTGTTTTATTTTACTTATTTGAAATTTTTTCCTAACATTTTTTCATTTTTATTTTTATACTACAAGATCTAACTTATCAAAACCAGATATGTTACAGTAAAAAAAAAAAAACCATCATTTTCTCAAGGGATGAGTAGTCACCTTCATAATTCATGTGCCAAAGAGGAATTCAATTTCTCATTATTCGGTGCCCAAGGGTTGTTGCAGAAAGGGTCGAATTATTATTCACTAGGGACTAGATTTACATGATACCGACACTTAGAATTTTAGAGGTCGAATGGGTCTAATTCCATATAGAAATTGATCCATCTGATAGATATCAGCTAGACCATATTTGATTTCTCCCTAGGCCGTGTTCATCTCTGAGTTGAAGGTTGATTGTTGTAGCAACTTGTAATTTGAGGGAAAGAATTATTTGTCTTCTTAACAATATTCCGGTTGCCACCTTTCAATAACATTGTAATTTCTGAATATTTGTCTCTCAATTAAGACCATATTTGCCTCAGATTTCCCAAACCCACACTATTGGTTTAATCTTATTTTATGGGTGATATATTTTTAGAAATTCTTTGAGTGAAGTTCCAAGTTCCTCTCATATTTCTTGTCATTGTGCAATTGCATTATAAATTCCTATGAAAAGGGAGTATTCTATGCTTGATTCCATTATGACAATTGTTGATATATGGTAGCATCGGATGTGATTTAGCCTTGTAATTTTGTATATAGGCTAAGACAGATGTATTCCATAATACCCAGAAAGGATTTTGGAAAATTCCACTTAGAGATGGTTTAATTAAATTAATTAATCGTTTTTTAATGTTTTCCTAAGTCTAAACTCAGGGAAACTAATCAATTAAAGGGTATTAATTAAACTGAGTGTGAATCTTCTAGATAAAGTCATGGATCAACTCCCATTTAATATTAGCCCTTGATTATGTTTTAATCTTGGCCATTGAAGGGTCAACGAAATATTATAAGGAGGGTGAGGGGCCTATGGAAAACACACTGAGCATTTGGCATTTTCGAGCTTGTGAGAGAGACACAACTTTTGATCAAGATCGAATCACTAGGGCAGGGCTGGCTAAGTGATTTTGATCTAGTGATCAATTCTAGAGAGGGGCAGATGCAGTATCTGGTCAGGAGGACCAGGAGTACATTTTAGAGAGAGAGGCAGTAGTGGTGTAGTAGAGGCAGCACAGTCATCTGGAGGGGTGACGCAGTCCTTGAAGGGGATCACGCAGAAGTGACGCAGTGCCTTCTAGATTCAGTTCGGAGATACCTGGAAGTTGTGGTTTCTGAGCCAGGAGGGCCAAAACTCAGTTCCAGATCAGCTTGATCGTTGCAGAGGAGGACGTGACGTAGTTTCTTAGCTTGCCCATGCAGGCTTACGCAGTAGCAACATAGGCATCACGCAGAGGCAGAGAGGGGCTTCACCACCTCTGCTCCGGATCATCTGGGGACTTGCAGAGTGAGGTATATCTCACATTTCTTTTGTTGCCAAGACTTTCTCTTAAGGGTGAGCCAGATATTGGCACCCTAGTTGTACTCAAGATTTTGTTGCTTAATAATGCAAAACCCTCAGATCTGTTGCACCGATTTTCCCAAGTTGGGTTTTTCCAGGGACTTAGTCCAAAAATAATTGTGTCAAATGTGGATGTTTTTCATTGTATTTTCTTCAGTTTGTTTCAGCACTTAGATGTATTCCATAGCATTATTTGTGTAGACTGCTTCAGTAATTACTTCAATATTTCACTGTAATGAAATAATTATGGAAAATAATAGGAGAAGTAATTCAAATTTGTTGCAGTAGGAATCCAAATTTAGGATTTTTCACAAAAATATCCATGTACAAACATCACATGTATTTTTGGGTTCTATAATATCGGTCTGAGATCTTTGAAGTCTTCATTTTGGTTTATAATGATTATTGTGCATATTAGAGATGAAAAGTCACCTACAGTAGTTTGTTCCCTAATCGTTTGACAAAACCTCACCAAGACTGAAACCTAAACAAAGTCCAAAATTTATTAATAAAGTAGAGTCATTTTTATGAAGGGATATTATAGTGGTATCAAAGCATCACCTTGGCTAGTTGTGGGGAAGCTAGCAAGATCATGGTGGAGTACATATGCATGCACAATAATGGGTGAAAGTATGGAAATTCCAATGACACAAGAATGATGAAGTACACAGAGGCTCAGGGAGGAAATCAACATAAACAATGAGAAACTAAAAGAATTAAAGAAAATGTGGGCCCAGTGGTGTAGGAGTAAGGGGATAAACTTAGACCATCTATGAAAATTTCTGAATGTTACTTATGCTGAAATATATTGTTAGATTTGGTTATGCTCCTCCCACTTAATTAAGTTATTAAGCTGAAAATTCAGATTAATATCGAAGCAAAACACATAACAAACTTTCACCAATTCAGATCTAGAAGAAGTACATGCACACATAGACAAAGTGACACAAGAATTTTCTGGACAATAGTCCCTCAAACGGGATTTACAAGACTCAGCCAGATCTTGGCCATAGAAACCCAGCGCTGCCCCTGAAGTCCCTGCGCCAGCCTCTGCGTCCCTCTGCGTTGGCTTGGAGAGGGTTGTGTAACCCCATAATGGGTAATGTAGACCCTACGTTGCCCCTGAAGGTCTCTGCGTAACCCTTGAGGGTCTTCTGTTGCCCAACGCTGCCCCGGGAGAGACTGCGTAGCACCTATGTAGCTGAAGATGCCTCTGCGCTACGCAGTTGTTGCCCTCTCTGCTGTTGTTGCTCCTACTTCTCTGCACTGCCTCTGGAAGCTTCTCTCTGTCTCTTGCTTATTCTAGGCACTGGGATCAAACCATCCCCTTTGCCTAAACTCAGCAAGAGGCAGAGAGCAGCTTCTAGAGGCAGTGCAGAGAAGCAGGAGAAACAGCAGTAGAGAGGGCATGAGTTGCGTAGCGTAGGGGCAACTTCAGCTACGCAGTCTCACCTATGTAGTTGCTGCCCTCTCTACTGTTGTTGCTCCTGCTTCTCTGCACTGCCTCTGGAAGCTGCTCTCTGCCTCTTGTTGATTCTAAGCACTGGGATCAAACCATCCCCTTTGCCTAAACTGCCCTCTCTGCAGCTGAAACACTTCTAAGAATTCTTAGCAAACCATGCCCTAGAATCTCAACTTAGCTTCAGTGCTCTGCCTTTGTGTGTCTTTACAAATGACCCCAAGCCTTTCCTTTATACTTTTCTCGTTGGAAACCAACGGCCATGATTAGATATTGAATCAATGGCTAAGATTAAAAGAAAGCTTGATCCGTGTGACTTAAGACAATTCCATCATATGTTTAATTTAATTAACTTCAATTATTTAATTTCCCTAAGTTTAGACTTAGGAAATACATTAAAATAATTAATTAATTAAATATCTCCCAAACCAGATGAAATTTCCCAAATTCCTTTCTCGGTCTTGTAGATCAAGTGTACTCTAGTCCCTCCACAATTTTTGGGAGCTAGAGCACATCTGATGCTACCCCCACTACACAAAATATCTAAACTCCCTCTTAGCATGGAGTGTGCTCTAGCAATACATCACACCGTGTATCACAAGATGTTGGGCACTGGTTTTTGTGCTGTTGACATTGGGCCTGTTGCTTTTCAACACTACACCGCTGCTGCCATTCTGTACTGCTGCCTATGATGTTGTCACTGCCACTGCCACATCTATACTGTAGCTACCTCTAAAACTGTTGCATCCATACTGCCACCTTCTGCACTGCATTTTCAGTTGTTGAGAGAATCTCCTGCCCAATCTTTGACAGACAAGTCAATTGGGTTGCAACCTCATCACTGAAGCTCCATCGACTGTTGATCTATGTTTTCATCTCGAGAATGATGCACAGCTACAACTCCACACTGCATAAGTAGACTCCCTTTGCACTGTTGAAGTCACATCAGCCCTTGTGCTAAAATATCTCACGTTGTTGCTGCACTGTGTTGTCCTCCTGAAGCCTCCACGTTGTTGCAGCTCTACTCTACGCTATTGAAGTCACATCAGTACCTACGTTGTTGTTGCCTCTATGCTACTGCTGCATCTGCACTACGCTGCTCCTTTCATCCTTCAGATCTTCCTCTGCTTCATCCGTGATCTATGCACCCACTACTCCACTTGTCCCGCCACTGTCTTAAGGCTCTCGTAGCTCGAATGTGATCCAAGAAATGAGTTGCTCAAGGATCCCGCCCTCATTCTGTAGCTGCTCTATAGATCCATGTCGCCCCACTTTCGTGGTTCATGAGCACTCATGGCTGCATCATCTTCTGACCTATCATCCGCCACAGCAGCCTTGGAAGAAGAAGCTTCCTTGTCCTTTTTCTTCTTAGGACAATTGTTGGCGAAATTTCCTAGTTCGCCACACTGGAAGCACTTGATCTTTGACAGATCTTGCTTCTTCTTTCCTTACTGCTTCAGTGATGCCAAGGCAGCATCTTCTTCATATTCCTTCTTCATCTTACTCGATCCCGTGTTGTACTGCTTCTTGGTGAATCTGCGGAGTTCTTCTTGACCCATTATTTCCCACAAGTTGTCCCAGTCGGGAAGGTCCGCTCTGCCCAAGATAGTTTGGACAAAGGTTTCACACTCATCTGTGACCGCATTGAGAGCAGTCCTTACCATCATATCATCCTCTACCTTTGCACCCGTGGCAAATGTTCCATGTCTTCCCCCTTGTTCATCATGAATGACTACATCTAAGTCTCCAGAAGCGTCTTCCTCTGGACAGAATTCCCCTCATATAGCGATGTTAAGGCCTTTCACTTCTCATTAGTTGTCTTCTTCTCAGCTATGTGTGGGACAACATGGTCCTTAAATCCATCCATTATTAGTCGTTTGGCATGTCCAGCAGCTTCATTATGCTTCCTTGAGAAATCTGCATTGGTTTGCGTGGCTGGAACTCGTTCTGCATGATCTCTTAGATGATATGCCTCTAGGACTATGAGGATTCTAGCCTTCCAAACTGCAATGTTGGATAGGCCATCTAATCTATCCTGATCACACAGTCCATAAGGATCCATCTACTCAAACATCTGTCGGAGCTCCTCTTCTCTCTGCTAGAGATATGGATCTAGAGTCCTTTACGAAATGGGCACCCTCTTCTCCCTCTGACAACTAATTTCCCTCCTTGGAAATTTGCCTAATCAACAATGATTCATATCTCTTCAATCATCTGATCAATTTGCAAGTTTCTTTGGCTACAAACTCTCTGAGAAGCTGATCTCCTCCTGCTCTTTGTCACTAGTGCTTAGGCTAAAATTCTGAAAACTTCAAAAATTTAACCCCACCAGCACCTTCTGAAGTTCTACAGCTCTACTTCAGGCACTACTGAATCAGACATATTCAAATCTGCGTCACCCTGGCTGGCTTCAGACAATCCTAGTGTTGTCTCTGCGCTGCCTCTGCGAAGTAAGAACGTGGGCCTGCGTGGAGATAGCGTAAGACTGCGTCACCCTTACCTCTACGTGAGTCTTCTCTCTCTTAAACTGCTCTGACTTCTTCAGATCTGGCCTTATGCTGTTGTTGATGCTCTTCCTGCTGCTTTCTACAGCAACATCCTTTAGAATTTTGTTGGTGACCCTGCTAGATCTGCAATTTCTTTGATACCATGTGAAAATTTCTGAATGTTACTTATGAAGAAATCTAATGTTAGATCTGGTTATGCTCCTCCTACTTAATTAAGTTATTAAGCTGAAAATTAAGATTAATATCGAAGAAAAACACATAACATACTTTCACCATTTCAGATCTAGAAAAAGTACATGTAAACATAGATAAAGTGACATAAGGATTTTCTGGACAATAGTCCCCAGAAAAACCCAATGCGGGAAAATCGGTCTCCTGGCTACTCGAGGGTTTTATTATTAAGATTTTTCTGAATACAACAAATTTGGGTTCCACATCTGGAAAACCCGACAGAGAAAATATAGATCTGTAGCTCACTTGTTGTTATGAAGCCAAAATATTGACTAATCCACACCCTCAAATGGGATTTACAGGACTCAGCCAGATCTTAGCCCTAAAAACCCTAGCACTGCCCCTGAAGCCCCTGCTTCAACCTCTGCAACCTCTGCGTCCCTTTGCGTTGGCATGGAGGGGGTTGCGTAACCCCGGAATGGGTGACGCAAACCCTACGCTTCCCCTGAGTGTCTCTGCGTAACCCATGAGGGTCTCCTACTACCCAACATTGCCCCGGGAGAGACTGCATAGCTGAAGCTACCCTTGCATTGTGCAGTTGCTGCCCTCTCTGTTGCAGTTGCTGCTGCTTCTCTACATTGCCTCTGGAAGCTGCTCTCTACCTCTTACTGATTCTAGGCACTGGGATCAAACCATGCCCTTTGCCTAAACTCCCCTCTCTGCAGCTGCAACACTTCTGAGAATTCTTAGCAAACCACGCCCTAGAATCTCAGCTTAGCTTTAGTGCTCTGCCTCTGTGTGTCTTTACAAATGACTCCAAGCCTTTCCTTTATACTTTTCTCGTTGGAAACCAACGGCCATGATCAGATCTTGAATCAATGGCTAAGATTAAAATAAATCTTGATCTGTGTGACTTAAGACAATTTCATCACATGTTTAATTTAATTAACTTTAATTATTTAATTTTCCTAAGTTTAGACTTAGGAAGTACATTAAAATAATTAATTAATTAAATATATCCCAAACCAGATGAAACTTCCCAAATCCCTTTCTCGGTCTTGTAGATCAAGTGTACTCTAGTCCCTCCACAAATTTTGGGAGCTAGAGCACATCTGATGCTACCCCCACTACATAAAATCTCAACACCATCTTCATTTTTATGACACGTACCTTAGAGGTAAGCATGCCACGAAGGTGAAGCCATTCACATCACATAGTAAAGATCAGCTCAAGCAGGGCGTACAGAAGATGGTGGGAAAAATAACCCTCGCCCACTTTGATGGATCGACTAGGAGTTCTGTCAAAAAATGGGTGCAGGATTTGGACACATACTTCCGACTAAAACCCATGAGAGAGGTGGATGCCATTAGATATGCCACTTTGCATTTAGATAGATATTTTATGGTGTGTTGGTATTGAGGGTTGATCACTTTGGATCATGCATGCATCATATCCTACACAAAATTCACATGGAGGCTCATTGAGATATTTGACTGGAAGGACACCAGACCTCCTCAAAGGGAGTAGACATGACAAAAGTTGTTATATGATGGGACCAGGAGGAGATCTTACTTCATATCGTGGCACCCAAGGTGCAAGTACACTAATAACGAGCCTGGGGAGAAGGTTGAGCAGGAGGCTGAGGGCATGCAGGGATGTGAGGAGGACATAGATCGGCCTAGTGTGACTCCAGAGTCACTGCCATTTGTTAGCCCTGTAATGGCGCAAGTTGAGGCATTGGGAGAGAGAGAAGAGCATGCACCTATCAGGCCATCCATGGATGAGGTGTCTAGGGCCATGTCCAAGTTTTTAGGTGATAGCAGTGCACAACAAGTTGATGAGGTTCCTAGATACATATTTTTCGTTGATGAGTCGATAGGTACAAAGGCATCCAGATCTATGACAGAGTTGTCAGACGACAATTACCTATAGCTAAGAATGAGGATGTTTTGCATGATGGGTTGTCAATGGAGGAGAAGTTGGAGGCTCATTTTGAGGTCATGATGGAGGAGGATGTGCAACCATCCTTTGGGCTATCCATTGATGAGGGACTTCAGCACAATTTACTTCAGAGGCACGCGAGTGGGGCTTACAACATTATTAGCCCACATCTATGCATTAGACAGAGGGAGGTGGAGTTGCCTAGACAAATCATAAGGGATGACCAGGTCAACAAGAGTAAGCGACTTGAATTGAGTATGGCATAACACCAGCATGGAGGGATTGTTCTATACACAGGATATTGTACCTTCGATCCCTCCTTTGGGATTGGATGGAAAGAGGTACTGAGTTGGTACCCGATTGCATAGGTTTGGAGGTTGGATACATCCATGGAAATGGTTCAACAAAGGCCATGGATTACCAGAGGGGCTAGAGGGATAGAATTCTGTTGGGATCCAGGTGGGATTCCCTGTCACATCATGGACTTGGTTAGTGATGGATTTAGCGGGGTGGTGGATCCAGATATTTATCGTGCTCGCACTTTCAGGTAATCATAAAATTCTTTGGAAAAACTTGTGATAGGATTGATTAACAAGACAGTGGGTAGACACCGTGAGTTTTCCTGGCATGTTGGTCAGGCATGGGGTCGTAGGATGACCGACATACTCTGGCAGGGATTGATCGAAGGACATGACATCAATAGGCCACCAAACAGAGTGTTGTATGGGGATGAGAATTTTTCACAAATATGTGGGGTGCAAAGGTCACCTAGTTGCAACACCTTAGTGACACTGCCATTGGCACTTACGTAGGTATGTTTCTTAGATCTCTCTGGGAGTATCAAGAGGGGAGGTCCACTCATCTGAGGTTATGGAGGTGAGTTAGTGGAGATGATGATGTAGATAGGATTCAGACTAATGCATATTGACACAACTTTTGACTATTGCATCTAGATCAGTATATGGGGTAGGCAGCGATGTGCAACAGTTTGCAGACGAGCACAGAGGTGCACGGTGGTGCATAGAGATGTGCAGGTTTCATCGTGATGGAGGAGGGATGGTTCACATCATTGTGCATTTCTTCATAGAGTGAAAGACACATTGATACAAGAGGGATACAAGGGTACATGGTTGTATCTTATAGTGTGCAGGGATACACTGCGTACTAGGGGAGTGTTACTAGCAAGGAGATTCCTTGACGATGATGTCAAGTATGGCATTGAGGTGGGCCTACCTAGGTTTGGAGAATGGGTTGAACACGCAGCTGGTCGTGAGCATCCATATGGGTTCTTGGACATACCCATCGAAGCCCACACATCTATCACTCTATAGAACCATGCATAGTCACAGAGAAATTGGGTCTTGTCTCTTGATGCTCATTGCATAAGCAACGGGGCATGAAAGGTTCATCTAAGACAGTTAGATGGAGCACATGAAATTAAGAGGCATACTCCCCGGATGAGGTATGTGGTCGAGATAAGAGATGACTGCAAGAGACAGGATAGTCAATGTCACTGTGTGGTTTGGAAGGTGCAGAAAAGTTTATCATTCATCCAATTTATTCATGATATAGAGTATTTTTATGGATGGCATGCAGGGAATAGAGACGAGGCATGGAGGGATTCCAACAGTTGTCAAAGTTATGTCCCATCATATCTGGCTTTGGGATCCATGGATTTAGTTGGATGATATGTCACTCCATTTCATGATGAGCAGGATCATGGAAAAAAGTGATCTTCTATTCTTGGTTTTACATATGGGGGAGCCGAGGCCTTTGTTGCATAATGTCGGTTTTCCTTGTTACTACTTCATACCGAGATTGATGGTGGATGGGTAGACATTGATATCATGGAGATTCCAGGGCAATATGAGCTTGGCCTTCACAAATTTTTCGCCATTACGTTCCAGAAGAGGAGGATACAACCTACATGAGATGGGAAGTTTGTCATAGTCAAACTAGCACAACGTCAATATGGTGGTACCCTTCTGAGATTGTCATGGGATCCAAGCATCACGGGATTTCGCACTTCAGCTACCCTCAGGGGTGATCTGGTTCCTACATGGGGAGATCATTCAGATCTTCCATTAGGATTTAGTGATTCACTGATGACATGGGGGACTTCACTAGTATGGCGAGATATTCTGCAAGAGGAGATCAGGTTGGTTTGGGACCTTAATGACATATGGTTAGTTCATGTGATGGTGGCACAAGAACGAGTGGTTCAGTGGCATATTTGGGACCTTTCCATTAGCTCGACCAGAATGTGGATCAGCGTCATAGGGTGATATTGCTTGAGGACAAGCAATTTTTTGTGGTAAGGACTGTCATGTTCCCAATTTTTGTGCATGCAAAAATCACTTAGGAGTTTTTGCAAAATTTTGGAAATATTAAAGGGGGAAATATTATTTTGTGAGAGAAGGGAGAAATTATTATTTTAATGGGATGGCAGAAAAATAATATTTTATTGGAGGAAGGCAAAATATTATTTTAATGGAAAATGGAGGTAATCTAATATTTTATCAAGGAACATTATTATTTTATTGGAGAATGGCGGAAAAATAATATTTTATTAAGAAAAGAGGCAAATTACTATTTAATTTAAAATGGCAGCAAAAAGTCTCCTAGTGGAAAATGGGCCCCACCAATAAAATAATAGGGAAAAAGGGAGAGTCTAGAAACTAGAAGGAAACTAGGAGGTTCAATGGAGAATTATAAATAGAGGATCGGGCTCAATTGGAAAACATGTTATTCTATCATTTCGGACATTGTGAAAAAGCTCAAGAAAGTTTCTAGAGTTTCAAGTGAAACTCAGTAACTAATTTCGGTGGACTTAGAGTGTCGCCCTAGTTAGCTCTTGGAGAAGATTATATCAGATCTTCCATTGTACTTATTACCGAGATATAATCTTCTTTGTTTACTAAAGGCTCCAACATTGGGGTTTTTATTTGGTTGCAGGATTATAGAATCACCTAGGGCTTAGTTGTCCAAATCAAAGGAGGAAATCTTGTGTGAAATTTCCAGATCGGATTATCTTGTGTGAAATTTCTAGATCGGATTTATATCTAGAGATCATAAGGTGCCAAGGGAAAATTTGTAGTCCCAAGGATCGAATCCATTGTTCTATAGGAGATTCAAGTCAATTCCTTCAATTGCAAATTACATTGTTTAGTAGCGAAAGATCAAGCTTCCAAGAGATCATGTTAGAATCCTTGTTTTATGTATGATATTTCAATGCCTTATTATCTGCAGAGACCAAAATTAATTTTGGTGTTGTTGTAGCTCCTAGAGACAGCCTTGAGTTGCAAAAGACTAGTGCCTAGGACATCTTGAAATCAGAGGTAATTTTAAGGGTACCTCTGACAGGATATGGATTAAGAGGATAATGATTGTGGTGGTTTAGGAATGATGAAGACTTTGGAGTTTGATTCGTGTGAAGTACCCTATACTGCGAGAGGGCTCAGGAGGTTGTATGGCTCAGTGGATTTTCAAATGGGCTAAGTATGAAGCAATGAGCAGAGGTTTTTCAAAACATGTAGAGGTGCTGAGAAGGAACGGAGGAGGAATCTGCGAGGGACAGGCTTAAAAGTCTTAAGAATTTGTCTCCCATGAACTCAGAGAAAGTGGATGTAAGTGGAATGTGACCAACAACAGAGATTTGTGGAGCGCGAGTTAAGGGGGCATAGCAATTTTAACACATGAGCATTATTCATACACGAATTCATGAATAAAAATGCATACCACCGGAAGCTACATTACACGAACCATCAAAGCAGGAGAACATTGTAAGATGATTATACATAAACAAGAGATTACTGATAAACAAGAAAATACATATACATACTACTCATTTCTCCATCTGGAATCCAAATAAACAGTGTTGTATATCATATTATGTTCAAAACAACTCTCACAAATATGTGTCTCAGAGCATAAAGAGCACAGTCCTACAGAACTACAGCAAAAATTCTCCAAAATTCAGAACCTTTCTTTCATCTCTGAACTCTATACATATGGAGTTCTTCTGAGGGTTTACGATCAAATAAACTTCCATGATCGACCCACACATGTGAAAATAAAAATATCATAACCAAATCGCAGAGTGTGCGTCGAGCAACACTCCCATAATCAGAAAATCAAAACAGAATCAAGTGAAATCGATATTTCAACAGCAAACATCATAATCAAACAGTAAAAGAAACAACATAGTTGGACACGAAGGCCAAGTCCTAGAATCTTCAAAATGGGGCGGCGAGGAGTAGCCGTGAACAGGTGGGCAATCTGGCTTCCATCACATGATTCCACCTGTCGTCGAAAGCCTCCACTCCCTTGTTCTCGTGATTTCCACTAACCGTTACAGAACGGCAATTCGTGCTATGTGTGCCTCGCTCTTTGGTAGGGATTTCTTGGGCAACTGAACATACCATAACTGCACTTGTTCCACCCAAAAACCCATGTTGTGTAGGACTTTCAAAACTGGAGACCGGGCTTCGGAGGGGGTCTGTGGCATTAACACACAGCGGAACGGTTTAACACTGAAAAGAGAGCAAGAAAAAGATCATAGGAGGAATTTGATGATGTGGCAGGGAGGTGGGGCCCAAATTCCTATCGCAAATCGCAAACAGGAGCATCGAGGATCAAGACGGGGAGCAAGAACGAAAGAATTCGAAGTGCGATGTGCGATGGGTGAAAAGGTGACGTGGCAAGGAGGTGGGGCCGCCCACAAATCACAAATCAGGATTTTTGTTTTGAGAAACGGGAGGTAAGTGTTAAAACTTGCGAAGGGCGATGTGCGAAGGGCAAGGAGAGGAAGGTGGTGTGGCATGACGGAGGTGGGGTTGCCCGCAAGTCTCAAATCGAGAGTTTTTTTATGAGAAACGGGAGGTAAGTGTTAAAACTTGCGAAGGGCGATGTACGAAGTGCGAGGAGAGGAAGGTGATGTGGCATGATAGAGGTGGGGATGCCCGCAAATTGCAATCCAGAATTTTTGTTATGAGAAACGAGGGTAAAGGTTGCGATTTGCAAAGTGCGATATCGCAAATCGCAAAGTCAAAGATTATCGCAGGTCAACTCATATCGCAAATTGCAATCGGGGATGGGAATCAGGATGTGTAACAAGAATGAAACAATGTGAAGTGCGATGTGCAATGAGTGGAAGGTGACGTGGCGGAGAGGGTAGGTCCCATTTACATCGCAATCGGGGAAATGGTGTAGGTGGAGTTAACAAAAGTGTAAGTGCAATGCAGTTGGCGTTGCGAAAAGGTAAGTGGTAAGTGCTCTTTCCTCTTTTGACTGCGGGGTGTCCACCTGACCTGTGCTTGAATTGCTTGGCCTTCACTTTAGCCATTCACGCCTCATCCCTGTGATTTGCTTATAGGGGCCACTTTTCCACCTTGTCCACCTTGTATGCGGTCACAGGCCAACATTGGCTCCATCTGGGGACAATTTGTTGTTTTAAGTGTGTTGAGAACCTGCAGACCTGAATTCCTGTATTTTATTGGGCGCATGGAATCGCAAATGCATACTGTAAATCTGAATTAAAACTAAAACTAAGTTGTGCACTGCAAACTATAAAAATGTAAATCACTGCTGCACACTGAAGATCTTGAATGCAAGAATCTGAACCATGCTAAAACTGAAATCTGAAACACACCTGAACTGAAAACTGCAAAGCAATCTAAAACTATAACTGGAAATATGCTCATAGAACTGAGCTTATTTGCACACCTACCTACCCTAATCTTCTGAAATTACTGCTATTGTAAATGATACAATAATTCCAGTGTAACCAAGCAATCAACTGCTCTAATAACTTTGTTCTTTCACAGTTTTTCACCAAACTCAAGAACAAACCTGTTAATGGTATTTGATATAAATTCCCAGCCTGATCTTCATTGCAAGGAGCTTGGTAAAATTAAACAGCAACATAAATGTAGAAAAGGTATGGTGGCTTTTTGATGAATAATTTCTCAATATAGATAGCTACTGGGTCAAGATACACTTGACCTATTTCTGAATATGTTGACCCAATCAATCCAACCTCATAACTTGGTACTGCACATGTGTCCTCCATTTATTCAAACAACTCGGAAAATATTTGCATTTTATCTGATGATTTTTTTGTCGATACTTCTTATGAATCAGTCAATAGGGCAGACTATACGATCATATCCATATCATAGCAGCTTCTGAAATCATTACGTGTACAAGAAAACTGACTTTGAAAACTCCAACCATCCAACGTATCAGCTATTGGGTCATGAAGTGCTTTAGATGACTGTAGCGTCGGTTCTACTAACATCTCATGATTTCTCCTATGATTATCAACCAAAATGTGACCAAGATTCCCTTTCAAAATCTAAGATGAATTAAAGCATAAAGGTAAAGAATAAAACTGGATCAATTCTTCCTATGCTTTAAACTTTGCCTCTCTGTTCAGCAGTTTCACTTCCACATCAACTGCAATATTTTTCATTTCTTCAAGGGTTGCAATGTCCCTCTCTCTTACTTGGTATGCCATCTCTGGATTAAAGGCATTTGGGTAGTGCAAGAGAGCTACTCCTGGGGGTGGCCTTATATCAGCAGGCATTGAATGATACACCTTATTGAACCTGGCTGAAAAATATTGTACTATCTCCCTGGGCTGTCTTTTTAAATGTTCACTCTTCTATGATAAGAAAGACATTTCCCATGATTACCCATCGACCTAGGAAAAATTGCATGAATTGATGAAAATTTATCATGCTATCAACTGGAAGATTCTCAAACCAATTTTTAACTTTATCTTGTCATCGTAGGACAAATATCCTGATACATACATCATCTTCTTCCTTTACTGATGACTGCAATACACTGACCAAAGGACCATGGTAAATATGCAACATAAGATCTTCTAGAAGATTTGTAATAGGAAAACAAACCTCATTCCAAATTGTTGCTTTGCTCGTGTGTTGAAACTGATTCTCTTCAAACAGAAAGGGAGCAAATTGTTTTCCTCACTATCCACAGTAGTCAAGTGATCTAAGTGTTCTTTAACATTCTCTTTACCACAAAAAATCTTGCAAGGGAGCTGCAAACTCTCGTTGATTTCGGGTGAAGGAACATGATTTGTAACAATCTGTTGTACTACTGAAAGAGAATTTGAGAGATGGTCTTCATCATGCAAATATAATTGGTCTTTAATCTCTAAAGGAAACACTGCTTGCTGAAGATGTTCTTGTGGATCTAGACCATTAAGCTCTACTAACTCTGTTTCTGGATCACCAGTCTGCTGTTGGATTTTAGTGTTGTCCTCTAGGAAGCACTCCCGCTCTTCCCCTTCTTCATGGAGGGTAAGCTCACCTCCCTCTTCTTTAGAATAGGTGTCCCAAAACCACCATGGTTCGTTCTTCTTGAGATTGAGGCTGTCAGGCAGAGGGCTTACATCATGGGGTTGCATAAATCAGACACCTGAGCTCTGAATCAAGGTTGTTTCAGGAGCTCAATCAGGGGAACTAGGATCTTGAATTTCTCTAATTCTTTCTGGAGTTTAAAGGTTGTGGACACTTTTGCTGTCATATCTTCTTTGGACTATTCTTTAGGATGGTCGAGCAAGTTCAAAGTTATAGATGGGGACCTCTCATTTTGAGGAGGATCAGTTTCTTGCTTTGTGGAGGTGGATGCAATGGCCTTATGAGGGGTTGAATCCTCTAATGGCTTCTTCCCTTTAATAGCAAGACTAGGATGAGTTTGTTCTCTTGATATTGACTCTTCATTTTGTTCTCGCCCTCGGGTTCTCCTCCTAGAGGACCTGAGGTCATATTTCTTATGGAGTTGAGCTTGCATGAAATCTACAAATTGTCTGCAGTAACTGTCAATATCTTGATCGTTTGGAGGGACTTCCTTCTCCTCTTGCTCCCCTTGTAGAATGAGTTCACCCTCCTCATCATCAGATTAAGCGAGGAATTGATCTTCTTGGTTGTTTGTGACTTCCTCGGCCTGTCCCTCCACTTCTCCCTCCAAGTATAGAGGGGGTTGAAAGTGGTCTTGATGTTCATTCCTTTCCTGCTGCAACAACTGCAGAGGGGGCTTCTGATATTGAGGATTAAACCCCCGGTTAGGAATCATTTGTTTGGGCCGAGGAGGGGAATTTTTGGCATCCAATTCAAGCTTAATCAGCTTATTTGAAAGGTTCTTGATTAGCTATTCATTTCTTCAATTCTATACTCTTGTGATTCCCTTTCTTGATTTGAAGTAGAAGCCTCCTCCCTGATCTTTCTTCTGGCTTCATGTTCTGTCTTCCCCTTGAATTTACCAGTAGAAGCAAATTTTGCTCCTACCTCCAATGCATCAGTCTAGATCTAACCCAAAGATGTGGATTTTCTTTCTATTAGGGTGAACCCAAACTTTGGTTCGAAAGCTCCTGCGAAGACCACCTTAACAGCTGCTTGGGGAGGCTTTATTTCAGCAGGAAGATTATTATAGAGCTTATTAAACCTCTTGATGAATTTCATTACATCCTCATTGTGTCTCTTCTTTAGAGCATTGAACTCGGTGAGAACATATCCATGGTCCCTCTTTTCTCCCCATTTTAATGTGAAGAAATTTTCCATTTATTCCCAAGTGTGGACTGTGTTGTCGGCTAGAGACTTGAACCATTTCCAGGCTTCTCCATCCAAGGATTGGACGAAAAGCCTTAATACCACATCTAAGTGCTCTACATTCACATTCTATGCAAAGGCGCAGAAGTTTTCAATATTTCTCTGCGCGGAAGTACTATCTTCCCCGGTGAACCGAGGCAAGAGCTTTAGATAATCTTGTGGAATATCATTTATAGGTTGAGGGAGGGCCAAGGGGGCATACATGTTCAAAAGGAACCTGGCACAGCCATCTGATTTAGAGGTGGGGGTAGATGGTGGATCTGGATCTGGTGTAAGGCCTGGTGAAAGTCGGGATTAGTTTTGATTAAGACTATTTTACAGTGGAGTCGCCAAGGTGAGGAATACACAACTCCCAACCCTTCCTGCTCACCTATCTGAAGGGTGGAATTTATGTAGTCTCCCAGGGAAAATATTTCTTCATTTGTATCCCCGTTAACGGCGCCAAAAATATGTTGTAGCTCCTAGAGACAGCCTTGAGATGCAAAATACCAGTGCCTAGGACATCTTGAAATCAGAGGTTAGATGTAGACAATTTTAAGGGTGCCTCTGACAAGATATGGATTAAGAGGATAATGATTATGGTGGTTCGGGAATGATGAAGACTTTGGAGTTTGATTCATGTGAATTACCCTATACTGTGAGAGGGCTCAGAAGGTTGTATGGTTTAGTGTCTTTTCAAATGGGCCAAGTATGAAGCAATGAGCAGAGGTTTTTCAAAACATGTAGAGGTGCTGAGAAGGAACAGAGAAGGAATCCGCGAGGGACAGGCTTAAAATTTTTAAGAATCTGTCTCCCATGAACTCAAAGGAAGCGGATGTAAGTGGAATGTGACCAACAACAGAGATTCGTGGAGCAAGAATTAAGGGGGCACAACAATTTTAACACATGAGTATTATTCATACACGAATTCATGAATAAAAATGCATACCACCAGCAGCTACATTACACGAACCATCAAAGCAGCAGAACATTGTAAGATGATTATACATAAATAGGAGATTACTGATAAACAAGAAAATACAGATACATACTACTCATTGCTCCATCTGGAATCGAAATAAACAACGTTGTATATCATATTATGTTCAAAACAACTCTCCAAAATATGTGTTCAGAGCATAAAGAGCACAGTCCTACAGAACTACAACAAAAATTCTCCAAAATTCAGAACTTTTCTCTCATCTCTGAACTCTCTACATATAGATTTCTCCAGAGGGTTTACGATCGAATAAACTTCCATGATCGACCCACAGATGTGAAATCAAAATATCATAACCAAATCACAGAGTGTGTGTCAAGCAATCACTCCCATAATCAAAAAATCAAAACATAATCAAGTGAAATCAAGATTTCAACAGCAAACCTCATAATCAAATAGTAAAAGGAACAACATAGTTGGCCACGGAGGACAAGTCCTGGAATTTTCAAAATGGGGCAGCGAGGAGTACCCATGAACAGGTGGGAAATTTGGCTTCCATAACATGATTCCACCTGTTGTCGAAAGCCTCCACTCCCTTGTTCTCATGATTTCCACTAACTGTTACGGAACGGCCAGTCGTGTTGCGCGTGCCTCACTCTTTGGCGGGGAGTTCTTGGGCAACTAAACATACCATAACTACGCTTGTTCCACCCAAAATCCCATGCTGTGTAGGACTTGCAAAACCGGAGACCGGGCTTCGGAGGGGGGCCTGTGGCATTAACACACAGCGGGATGGTTTAACACTAAAAATAAAGTGAGACAAAGGCCGTGGGAGGACTTTGATGACGTGGCAGGGAGGTGGGGACCAAATTCATATCACAAATCGCAATTGGGAGCGTTGGGGATTAGGACGGGGAGCAAGAACGAAACAATACGAAGTGCGATGTGCGATGGGCAGAAAGGTGGCATGGCAAGGAGGTGGGGTCGCACGCAAATCGCAAATCGGGAGTTTTGTTATGAGAAACGGGAGGTAAGTGTTAAAACTTGCGAAGGTGATGTGCGAAGTGCGAGGAGAGGAAGATGATGTGGCATGAAAGAGGTAGGGACGCCCGCAAATCGCAATCAGGAGCTTTTGTTATGAGAAATGGGGGTAAAGGTTGCGATTATCGCGGGTCAAATCATATCGCAAATCGCAATCGGGGCCGGGAATCAGGATGGGTAACAAGAATGAAACAGTGCGAAGTGTGATGCACGATGAGTGGAAGGTGACGTGGCAGAGAGGGTAGGCCCCATTTACATCGCAATCAGGGAAATAGTGCAAGTGGAGTTAACAAAAGTGTAAGTGCAATGCAGTTGGCGATGCGAAAAGGTAAGTGGTAAGTGCTCTTTCCTCTTTTGACTGCAGGGTGTCTGCCCGACCTGTGTTTGACTTGCTTGGCCTTCACTTTAGCCATTCACGTCTCATCCCTGTGATTTTCTTATAGGGGCCACTTCTCCACCTTATGTGCGGTCACAGGCCAACAGGTGTCAAGATTCGAAGACGACACTCAGAAAATTGAGGTTGAATTGCCTATGCACCAGGAAGACCAAATTATTTCAAACTTGGTATCCAAACTATCCTTTTCTCAAGGGTTGGGTAGTCACCTTTAGAATTCCTGTGCCAAATAGGAATTCAATTTCTCATTATTTGGTGCCCAAGGGTTGTTATGGAAAGGGCCAAAGGTTGATTAGTCACCTTTAGAATTCTTGTGCCAAATAGGAATTCAATTTCTCATTATTCGGTGCCCAAGGGTTGTTGTGGAAAGGGCCAAGGGTTGAGTAGTCACCTTTAGAATTCCTGTGCCAAATAGGAATTCAATTTCTCATTATTCGGTTCCCAAGGGTTGTTGTGGAAAGGGCCAAATTATTCTTCACAGAGGACTGCATTTATATGATACCAACACTTAGAATTTCAGAGAACCCATTAATTCCTCACAGAAATTGAGCCATCTAATATATATGTATATATATATATATATATATATATATATGCTAAACCAGATCTAATTTCTCCCTAGGTCGTGTTCATCTCTGAGTTGAAGGTTGATTGATGTAGAAGCTTGTATTCTGAGGGAGAGTATTAATTTTGTCTTCTCAATAGTATTATGGGTGTCACCTTTCAAAAACATTGTAATTTATGAATTTTTGGCTCTCAATTAAGACCAGATTTGCCTCAAATTTCCCAAAATCACACTGTTGGTTTAGTCTTATTTTATGGTTGATATTTTTGGAGAAATTATCTGAGTGAAGTTCTAGGTTCCTCTCATCTTTCTTGTCATTGTGTAATTGCATTATAAATTCCTAAGAAAAGGGAGTTGCCTATGCTTGATTTAATTATAACAATGTTCATGTACCAACATCACATGTATTTCTAGGTCCTATAAAATTTAGTCTAATATTTTTGAAGTCTTCATTTTGGTTTATAATGATTATTGTGCAAATGGAAAGTCACCTACAACAGTTTGATCCCTAACTGTTTGACAAAACCTCACCAAGACTGAAACCCAAACAAAGTCCAAAATTTATTAATAGAGTAGAGGAATTTGGGGAAATCAAATCAGTTGCTCATGTCTAAGGATCGAACCATGCGCCTGTTCAGAATATTTGTATAAGGATGTTTTTCTAAGCTGTATTTTTCATGGCATCTGTTTCGGTCATCAATCTTTGTCTTGTTCCCTTATATGCCCTCTTCTTTCAATGAATTGTAATACATAATTTCATGAATTGTAATACATAGTTGCGAGATATTAAGTTCAATTTTAAATGACTTTGTGCTCTTTATTTTTATTTTTATTTTTTTTCACAGGTACAATTTTATATATATATATATATATATTGTCAATATTGTTAATATTCGTCATGTCATTTGTAGGAATTGAACCTTAGTGAGAAGATTTCATTACTTCCTTCCAACCATCTAACATAACCCCAATTTACATCCCTTATGCTCTTTATATTTATATTTATATTAGCTCTTTAAATTTGAAGTTGGATTTGCATATTTAAAATTCCAAGTGAGAACAAGGTGAAATAAGCTTAAATAGTTTTTGAAAATGCTAGAGTGTGAGTTAATTTCTTAAAATTAGTGTGCAAATAAGCCAACTTTTGATGTTATTGTATTATTTGAGTTTTAAAGATACAATGATGAATAAAAGTGAAAGTTTTTTTAAAAAGTTGTGAGGTAATTTTCTAATATTAATGTCAAGATAAGTGAATTTTTTATACTCATTTATTATAGTGGTTATAATTTTTAGGTTCTTCGTACCATAATAATATGTAATATTTCATTTTAATATTTTCTTTATAGTATTATAAATCAATGTTTAACAAATAAATGTAAATGTAAATAGCGATTGAACTATACATATCCTCAATTGAGCCTATGCCTTGGGATATTTGATAGTAAATAACATGGTTTTGGAGGAGATTTCATGGAGAGTGAAAAGTAAATTGATATTATAATTACAAGCAATTTGATGTGTATTTGTAAATTAAGAACACGGTCACAACTAACTTCATGTGTATTTGCAACATACCTTTTTTCTAACTCGTGCCAGCATATCAAGATGGATTTCTTTTGGATATTTCCTTCTTTCTTTATTATCTTTAAAAGTTTAGTTATAAGATTTTTCGCAGCCTACATGATCACATACCAAAAATAATTTACTTAGTTATAAAGGACTTTTGTGTTGAAAAGTATACCCTTGTTTTACCATGAAAGGGATTTTTTATATCATTTTGCCACATTTTATTTTTTTACCAATATGAATTTGCAATAACTATGAAAAAACACATTTACATTGGCGTATATACAATTTACTTACCACTTAAATTTTATAGAGAAGTTATTTAATTCAATTGTTTATCATTATAAAAAATTTCCTGCTTACTGTAGCCTCCCACACATAAGGGGATGTTCAAAATATTTAAGAATAACTACTCCACAATAAATATCCAAGTAGGTTATGATCTTTTAATCAAATTTCAATGTATGATATTTTAATCTATAATGTGACCTATAGATTCTTTTCTTGACCCATCCATGGACTTATTAGGCTAACCGAAACAATATTATTCTAACTAACAATTTATTTTCAAGCTCTATTTACTATTGAAATATTATGTCAACATTTACAACATATGTACACCATCCTCTTTGGATGACTTCTACCAAACTCGTATAGCTCACTTTTTTAATGGCTTCTAAGTTAGTTACAATTGATTCTCTTCTTTGTAATTGGTTAAACAATTTCATTAGATTCTACATTTCATTCATTTCCAATTGCTTAATTTTAATGAGTTATTTTTATGGTTTTTATTTATGTGACATACATGTCTTACTTTGAATTTAGCCATACATTGTTCTCTTGGTCATTCAAGTTATGCATCCTCTAAGAAAACATTAATCTTAGTCACTTCCATGAATTCGCGTGCTAGTTGCTTAACAATCACACTTGACTTAGTCTTTCACTTTCTAACTACTTATTCGCCACAATTCATCAATAATTCAATACTGGAGCATACTAGGTCTTGTATTGATGTGCTCCATCAACATTCATTTAAGGTTCCCATATGCTAGCCATGAACATGTTCATCCATTTGATTATGCTCAGTAAGTAGCACAATTGGTTCTATGTTTAGTCAATCCTCTATCACTTTTATTTCCTCAACCAATGTAGACTCTAGTCTAAACTTATCTTACTTTATTGCTCAACTTTTCAATATAATGCCTCAACCTAAACAATGTCCTTTTTATCTATCAAATTTCCTTTCATTATCAAGATCAATTTCAAATTAAATCCCCCTCTTTTAAGGCGTTTTTTAGTTTAAAAATTATTCAGACACTTTTTAAACTTAATTATTAACAATACTCTTTCTAATTAAATAAGAATTGTATTTCACCTTTATCAAGTTACTTCTTTTGATTGAAATCTTCTCTTAATTTTAGAAGTGGGTTAAATTTAGATGCTTACTTCTAAGGAGGTTGTCTTCATTACAAGCCTTCCCAGATACTATAGTTTTCCTCGAAAAGATTATTCAACTCTCAAGTTTTTGTTCTTTACAAGTCTATTCATGTTGGTGAAATATTGATAGGTCCTTTATATGAGGATTTTCTATGCATTTTATTTTGTACTCCATACAATGAAACATCACACAACTTTATAGACGAAAAACTATCACTTTTTTGGCATGGTTGGATTTCTATACTTGCTCAAGCTCTGCACTGAAATGAGATATTATGAGAAGGAATATTGTAGAGTATTAAGGCAGGATCAACAAGTGTGAAGAGTTGTAAAGCTTGAAAGATTCCAAAAGTATGTGTGTGAGTACAAATGGCTTGTTCTATGTACATTGTTCAAATTTACACATGGAAAATTATCAAGGAAAACAATAAGGAGGGAAATTAAAACCAACAATGCTATATCGGCATAACATGCCTTTAGATGCAACAAAAGGAGTAAATGATAAATACTACTAGGTTGAAACACAATTTTCAATTATAGGGGTAGTGCAAGAGAGCTACTTCTAGGGGTGGCCTTATATCAGCAGGCATTGAATGATACACCTTATTGAACCTGGCTGAAAAATATTGCACTGTCTCCCCTGGCTGTCTTTTTAAATGTTCATACTCTTCTATGATAAGAAATACATTTCCCATGATTACCCATCAACCTAGGAAAACTTGCATGAATTGATGAAAATTTCTCATGCTAGCAACTGGAAGATTCTCAAACCAATTTTTAACTTTATCTTGCCATGGTAGGACAAACATCCTGATACCTACATCATCATCTTCCTTTACTGATGACTGCAATACACTGACCAAAGGATCATGGTAAATATGCAACATAAGATCTTCTAGAAGATTTGTAACAGGAAAACAAACCTCATTCCAAATTGTTGCTTTGCTCGTGTGTTGAAACCGATTCTCTTCAAACAGCAAGGGAGCAAATTGTTTTCCTCACCATCCACGGTAGTCAAGTGATCTGAGTGTTCTTTAACATTCTCTTTGCCACACAGAAGCTTGCAAGGGAGCTACAAACTCTCGTTGATTTCGGTTGAAGGAACATGATTTGTAACAATATGTTGTACTACTGAAAGAGAATTTGAGAGATGGTATTCATCATGCAAATCTGATTGGTCTTTAATCTCTGAAGGAAACACTGCTTGCTGAAGATGTTCTTATGGATCTAGACCATTAAGCTCTGCTGCTTCTGTTTCCATATCACCAAACTGCTGTTTATTTTTAGTGTTGTCCTCTAGGAAGTACTCCAGCTCTTCCCCTTCTTCATGGAGGTTAAGCTCGCCTCCCTCTTCTTCAGAATAGGTTAGGAACTGGTTTTCTACATGCAGTCCCAAATCCACCATGGATCGTTCTTCTTGGAGATTGAGGCTGTCAGGCAGAGGGCTTACACCATGGGGCTGCATAAATCGGGACACCTGAGCTCTGTATCAAGGTTGTTTCGGGAGCTCAATCAGGGGAACCAGGATCTTGACTTTCCCTAATGCTTTCTAGAGTTTAAAGGTTGTGGGTGCTTTTTCTGTAATATCTTCTTTGGATTGTTCTTTAGGATGGTCGGGTAGGTTCAAAGTTATAGATGGGGACCTCTCATTTTGAGGAGGATCAGCTTCTTGCTTTGTGGAAGTGGATGCAGTGGCCTTATGAGGGGCTGACTCTTCTAATGGCTTCTTCCCTTTAATAGCAAGACTAGGAGGAGTTTGTTCTCTTGATATTGACTCTTCATTTTGTTCTCACCCTCAGGTTCTCCTCCTAGAGGACCTGAGGTCATATTTCTTATGGAGTTGAGCTTGCATGAAATCCACAATTTGTCTGCAGTAACTGTCAATATCTTGATCATCTGGAGGGACTTCCTTCTCCTCTTGCTCCCCTTGCAGGATGAGTTCACCCTCCTCATCATTAGAGTAAGCGAGGAATTTATCTTCTTGGTTGTTTGTTACTTCCTCGGCCTATCCCTCCACTTCTCCCTCCAAGTATAGAGGGGGTTGAATGTGGTCTTGATGTTCCTTCCTTTCCCGCTGCAACAGCTGCAAAGGGGGCTTCTAATATGGAGGATTAAACCCCTGGTTAGGAATCATTTGGTTGGGCTGAGGAGGGGAATTTTTGGCCTCCAATTCAAGCTTAATCAGCTTATTTGAAAGGTTCTTGATTAGCTTATTCATTTCTTCAATTCTATACTCTTGTGATTCCCTTTCCTAATTTGAAGTAGAAGCCTCCTCCCTATTCTTTCTTCTGGCTTCATGTTCTGTCTTCCCCTTGAATTTACCAGTAGAAGCAAAGTTTGCTTCTACCTTCAATGCATCAGTCTGGATTTGATCCAGAGATGTGGATTTTCTTTCTCTTAGGGTGAATCCAAACTCCGGTTCGAATATTTCAGCAGGAAGATTATTATAGAGCTTATTGAACCTCTTGATGAATTCCATTACATCCTCATTGTGTCTCTTCTTTAGAGCATTGAAATCGGTGAGAACATATCCATGGTCCCTCTTTTCTCCCCATTTTAATGTGAAAAAATTTTCCATTTCTTCCCAAGTGTGGACAGTGTTGTTGGCTAGAGACTTGAACCATTTCCAGGCTTCTCCATCCATGGATTTGATGAAAAGCCTTAACACCACATCTAAGTGCTCTACATTCACATTCTCAGCAAAAGCGCAGAAGTTTTTAATATGTCTATGCACAAAAGTACTATCTTCCCCGGTGAACCGAGGCAGGAGCTTTAGATAATCTTGTGGCAAATCAAAAGTTCCCCATCATGTAGCGGCCAATGGCCACAAGGCCAAATAAATAACGTCTACGGAACGTAGGCAAGAATGGGGAAAAAACCCATTTAAAGAAAAAATGAAATGTAAAAAGAAGGCCAAGGCCCTTTGAAGGTCCTTGGACCCAAGTGAGGAAGATTTTTTTTTAAATATGATCATCAATAAACTTTATAGATGATAATAAAAAATATTATCATCAATAAAGCTTTATTGATGATAATAAAATATTATAATCAATAAAGCTTTATTGATGATAAGATCAATAAAGAAGAAAGATCGAAGATCAAGAAAGAAAAAGATCTTATAGGCTAAGGAAGGGCCAAGGGGGCATACTTGTTCAAAATGAAACCTGGCACGACCATCTGATTTAGAGGTGGGGGTAGATGGTGGATCTGGATCTGGTGTGAGGCCTGGTGAAAGTCAGGATTACTTCTGATTAAGACTATTTTACAGTGGAGTCTCCAAGGTGAGGAATATGCAACTCCCAACCCTTCCTACTCACCTGTATGAAGGGTGGAATTTATGTCGTCTCCCAGGGAAAATATTTCTTCATTCGTATCCCTGGCAACGACGCCAAAAAGATGTTGCAGCTCCTAGAGACAGCCTTGAGTTGCAAAAGACCAGTGCCTAGGACATCTTGAAATCAAAGGTTAGATGTAGACAATTTTAAGGGTGCCTCTGACAGGATATGGATTAAGAGGATAATGATTGTGGTGGTTCAGGAATGATGAAGACTTTAGAGTTTGATTCATGTGAATTACCCTATACTGCAAGAGGGCTTAGGAGGCTGTATGGCTTAGTGGCTTTTCAAATGGGCCAAGTATGAAGCAATGAGCAGAGGTTTTCAAAACATGTAGAGGTGTTGAGAAGGAACGGAGGAGGAATCCACGAGGGATAGGCTTAAAAGTCTTAAGAATATGTCTCCCGTGAACTCAGAGGAAGCAGATGTAAGTGGAATGTGACCAACAACAGAGATTCGTGGAGCGCGAATTAAGGGGGCACAACAAGTTTAACACATGAGCGTTATTCATACATGAATTCATGAATAAAAATGCATAACACCGGCAGCTACATTACACGAACCATCAAAGCAGCAGAACATTGTAAGATGATTATACATAAACAGGAGATTATTGATAAACAAGAAAATATAGATACATACTACTCATTGCTCCATCTGGAATCCAAATAAACAGCATTGTATATCATATTATGTTCAAAACAGCTCTCCCAAATATGTGTCTCACAACATAAAGAGCACAGTCCTACAGAAATACAACAAAAATTCTCCAAAATTTAGAACCTTTCTTTCATCTCTGAACTCTCTACATATAGAGTTCTCCTGAGGGTTTACGATCGAATAAACTTCCATGATCGACCCACATATGTGAAAATCAAAATATCATAACCAAATCGCAGAGTGTGCGTCGAGCAATCACTCCCATAATCAGAAAATCAAAACAAAATCAGGTGAAATCGAGATTTCAACAGCAAACGTCATAATCAAACAGTAAAAGAAACAACATAGTTGGCCACGGAGGACAAGTCCTAGAATCTTCAAAATGGAGCGGCGAGGAGTAGCCATGAACAGGTGGGCAATCTAGCTTCCATCACATGATTCCACCTGCCGTCCAAAACCTCCACTCCCTTGTTCTCATGATTTCCACTAATCGTTACGGAATGGCCAGTCGTGCTGCGCGTGCCTCGCTCTTTGGCGGGGAGTTCTTGGGCAACTGAACATACCATAACTGCGCTTGTTCCACCCAAAAACCCATGCTATGTAGGACTCGCAAAACCAGAGATCGGGCTTCGGAGGGGGGCCTGTGGCATTAACACACAGCGGGACGGTTTAACACTGAAAAGAGAGTGAGACAAAGGCCGTGGGAGGACTTTGATGATGTGGCAGGGAGGTGGGGCCCAAATTCATATCGCAAATCGCAATTGGGAGCGTCGGGGATCAGGACGGGGAGCAAGAACGAAACAATGCGAAGTGCGATGTGCGATGGGCGGAAAGGTGACGTGGCAAGGAGGTGGGGTCGCCCACAAATCGCAAATTGGGAGCTTTGTTATGAGAAACGGGAGGTAAGTGTTAAAACTTGCAAAGGGCGATGTGCGAAGTGCAAGGAGAGGAAGGTGACGTGGCATGACGGAGGTGGGGCCGCCTGCATATTGCAATCGGGAGCTTTTGTTATGAGAAACGGGGGAAAAGGTTGTGATTATCGCAGGTCAACTCATATCGCAAATCGCAATCGGGGCCGAGAATCAGGATGTGTAACAAGAATGAAACAGTGCAAAGTGCGATGTGCGATGAGTGGAAGGTGACATGGCAGAGAGGGTAGGCCCCATTTACATCGCAAAAGGGAAATGGTGCAGGTGGAGTTAACAAAAGTGTAAGTGCAATGCAGTTGGCGATGTGAAAAGGTAAGTGGTAAGTGCTCTTTCCTCTTTTGACTGCGGGGTGTCCGCCTGACCTATGTTTGAATTGCTTGGCCTTCACTTTAGCCATTCACGCCTCATCCCTGTCATTTGCTTATAGGGTCCACTTCTCCACCTTGTGTGTGGTCACAGGGCAACAGGTGTCAAGATTCGAAGATGACACTCAGAAAATTGAGGTTGAATTTCTTATGAACCAGGAAGACCAAATTATTTCAAACTTGGTATGCAATCTATCCTTTTCTCAAGGGTTGAGTAGTCACCTTTAGAATTCCTGTGCCAAATAGGAATTCAATTTCTCATTATTTGGTGCCCAAGGGTTGTTGTGGAAAGGGCCAAATTATTCTTCACAGGGGACTACATTTCTATGATACCAACACTTACAATTTCAGAGAACCCATTTATTTCTCATAGAAATTGAGCCATCTGATTGATATATATATATATAACCAGATCTAATTACTCCCTAGGTCGTGTTCATCTCTGAGTTGAAGGTTGATTGATGTAGAAGCTTGTATTCTGAGGGAGAGTATTAATTTTGTCTTCTCGATAGTATTACAGGTGTAACCTTTCAAAAACTTTGTAATTTATGAATTTTTGGCTCTCAATTAAGACCAGATTTGCCTCAAATTTCCCAAACTCACACTATTGGTTTAGTCTTATTTTATGGCTGATATTTTTGGAGAAATTCTCTAAGTGAAGTTCTAGGTTCCTCTCATCTTTCTTGTCATTGTGTAATTGCATTATAAATTCCTAAGAAAAGGGAGTTTCCTATGCTTGATTTCATTATGACAATGTCCATGTACCGACATCACATGTATTTCCGGGTCCTATAAAATTTAGTCCGATATTTTTGAAGTCTTCATTTTGGTTTATAATGATTATTGTGCAAATGGAAAGTCACCTACAACAGTTTGTTCCCTAACTATTTGACAAAACCTCACCAAGACTGAAACCCAAACAAAGCCCAAAATTTATTAATAGAATAGAGGAATTTAGGGAAATCAAATCAGTTGCTCATGTCTGAGGATTGAAGCATGCGCCTGTTCAGAATATTGGTATAAGGATGTTTTTCTAAGCTTTATTTTCATGGCATCTGTTTCGGTTATCAATCTTTGTCTCGTTCCCTTATATCCCCTCTTCTTTCAATGAATTGTAATACATAATTGCATGAATTTTAATACATAGTTGCAGGATATTAAGTTCAATTTGAAATGACTTTGTGCTTTTTATTTTTATTTTAATTTTTTTTTCACGGGTACAATTATATATATATATATATATGAGGAATATACATATATTGTCAATATTGTTAATATCCGTCATGTCATTTGTAGGAATTGAACCTTAGTGGGAGGATTTCATTACTTCCTTCCAACCATCTAACACAACCCTGATTTACAACCCTTATGCTCTTTATATTTATATTAGCTCTTTAAATTTGAAGTTGGATGTGCATATTTAAAATTCCAAGCCAGGTCAATTACTAAGAACAAGGTGAAATTAGCTTAAATAGTTTTTGAAATTGCTAGAGTGTGAGGTAATTTCTTAAAATTGGTTTGCAAATAAGCCAACTTTTGATGTTATTGTATTATTTGAAATTTAAAGATACAATGATGAATAAAAGTGAAAGTTTTTTTTAAAAGTTGTGAGGTAATTTTCTAATATTAATGTCAAGATAAGTGAATTTTTTATATTCATTTATTATAGTGGTTATAATTTTCAGGTTCTTCATACCATAATAATATGTAATATTTCATTTTATGGTCAATAGAATATTTTCTTTATAGTATTATAAATCAATGTTTAACAAATAAATGTAAATGTAAATAGGGATTGAACTACACATATCCTCAATTGAGCCTATGCTTTGGGATATTTGATAGTAAATAACATGGTTTTGGAGGAGATTTCATGGAGAGTGAAAAGTAAATTGATATTATAATTACAAGCAATTTGATGTGTATTTGTAAATTGAGAACTCGGTCACAACTAACCTCATGTGTATTTGCAACATACCTTTTTTCTAACTCATGCCAGCATATCAAGATGGATTGTTTTTGGATATTTCCTTCTTTCTTTATTGTCTTTAAATGTTTAGCTATGAGATTTTTCGCAATCTACATTATCACATACCAAAAATAATTTACTTAGTTATAAAGGACTTTTGTGTTGAAAAGTATACTCTTGGTTTACCATGAAAGAGATTTTTTAGATGATTTTGCTACATTTTATTTGTTTACCAATACAAATTTGCAATAACTATGAAAAAACACATTTACATTGGCCTATATACAAGTTACTTACCACTTAAATTTTATAGAGAAGTTATTTAATTCAATTGTTTCTCATTTCAAATTTTTTCCTGCTTACTATAGCCTCCCACACACAAGGGGATGTTCAAAATATTTAAGAATAACTACTCCACAATAAATATCCAAATAGGTTATGACCTTTTAATCAAATTTCAATGTATGATATTTTAATCTATAATGTGACCTATAGATTCTTTTCTTGACCCATCCATGGACTTATTAGGCTAACCGAAACAATATTGTTCTAACTAACAATTTCTTTTCAAGCTCTATTTACTATTGAAATATTATGTCAACATCTGCAACATATGTACACCATCCTCTTTGGATGACTTCTACCAAACTCGTATAGCTCACTTTTTTAATGGCTTATAAGTTAGTTACAATTGATGATTCTCTTCCTTGTTGGTTAAACAATTTAATTAGATTCTACATTTCATTCATTTCCAATTGCTTAATTTTAATGAGTTATTTTTACGGTTTTTATTTATGTGACATATGTGTTACTTTGAATCTAGCCATACATTGTTATCTTGGTCATTCAAGTTATGCATCCTCTAAGAAAACATTGATCTTAGTCACTTCCATGAATTTGTGTGCTAGTTGCTTAACAATCACACTTGACTTAGTCTTTCTCTTTCTAACTACTTATTCGCCACAATTCATCAATAATTCAATACTGGAGCATACTAGGTCTTGTATTGATGTGCTCCATCAACATTCATTTAAGGTTCCCGTATGCTAGCCACGAACATGTTCATCCATTTGATTATGCTCAATAAGTAGCACAATTGGTTTTATGTTTAGTCAATCCTCTATCACTTCTATTTCCTCAACGAATGTAGACTCTAGTCTAAACTTATCTTACTTGATTGCTCAACTTTTCAATATAATGCCTCAACCTAAACAATGTCCTTTTTATCTATCAAACTTCCATACATTATCAAGATCAATTTCAAATTAAATCCCCCTCTTTTAAGGCGTTTTTTAGTTTAAAAAATATTCAGACAATTTTTAAAACTAAATTACTAACAATACTCGTTCTAATTAAATAAGAATTGTATTTCACCTTTATCAAGTTACTTTTTTTATTGAAATCTTCTCTTAATTTTAGAAGTGGGTTAAATTTAGATGCTTACTTTTAAGGAGTTTGTCTTCATTACAAGCCTTCCCAGATACTATAGTTTTCCTCTAAAAGATTATTCAACTCTCAAGTTTCTGTTCTTTACAAGTCTATTCATGTTGGTGAAATATTGATAGGTAAAGATATGAGGCTTTTCTTTGCATTTTATTTTGTACTCCATACAATGAAACATCACACAACTTTATAGACGAAAAACTATCACTTTTTGGCATGGTTGGATTTCTATACTTGCTCAAGCTCTGCACTGAAATGAGATATTATGAGAAGGAATATTGTAGAGTATTAAGGCAGGATCAACAAGTGTGAAGAGTTGTAAGGCTTGAAAGATTCCAGAAGTATGTGTGTGAGTACAAATGGCTTGTTCTATGTACATTGTTCAAATTTACACATGGAAAATTATCAAGGAAAACAATAAGGAGGGAAATTAAAACCAACAATGCTATATCGGCATAACATGCCTTTAGATGCAACAAAAGGAGTAAATGATAAATACTACTAGGTTGAAACACAATTTTCAATTATACACAAATATTTTGTATAATCGCAATATGCCATCATTATGAGACTAGTGGAGTTTGTGGTAGACTCTTTTTTTTCAGTTAATTCTATAATCTTGTTTTCCACCTTCCTTTCACACATATGTATTGTGACCAATTGTACTTGACACATGCTTCGGCATTGTCATCTTTAATTATTATATCTTGTATGAATGGATGTAATATTCTTCATCATTGACATATTGAAGCTACCTTGTCATGCGAATGTATGTAATATTCTTCAAATAGATAGATCATTTCTTTTCACATTTTGTAGGCACGCTGAAGTATAGCTTTCTTGGATGTATAATCCTAAGAGACTGTAGGGCTTCTTCATGGAACCATATCAATCACATATTGTTTTTGGAAAACGTCTTTCACCACCTATACTATTTTTATTTTTATTTGAGTATATGGACTTTAAAGGACACACAAAATAATATATATAGCAACATATATTTTTACATTCCATTCAGCATTCTCTTCCTCCATTTCAAGGTGTGCTAGTTACTTTTATTATTAGAAAGTAATTGAATTTCTTATATATATATATGTTTCTCTATATATGAAACTAATAAATATTTTTAAAAAGAAAATATAAAGTTATTTTAAGTATAAAAAGTAATTAAATTAATACATAGTATGTTATGTTATTGAAGATAAAACATTTAAATAATTTATTTATGAATGAAATTAAAAGTGAAATATTTTTACCAGTTTCATTTATGATGAGTTGTAATATCAATTACCAAAAAAATTACACATTTCCATCTTATATGAAATAAATATAAATTTTACTCTGAATTGATAATTGTTACAATTGATTTCCGCTTTCATATTGTCCCATGATCCATACCCAAGCATTTACATATATCAATGGCAATTGATTGTAACGCTTTCATAACAATTCATATCCAGACATTTGCGTACATTAATATATCATTTCATAATTGGTGTACATATATGGATTTGGCCTTTCATCTGTATATTAATATACTATTTACTGATTAATATACAAGTCCAGTTAATATACAGATCTGGACTTGGCCTGTCATGGATATAGTGCTTAACTTTCAAGTTTGATTCAGGCGAAATCAAGTATAAGAACACAACATGATAACAGTTCCAATCTTATATATCAAAGTGCTTGATATTTCTTAATGTCATTTGCATAAAACAACACCATGGTTGAGCTTAATGGAAATCAATAATCAATTTTCATCGACGCTCATGGGTGTTAGTGTGCATGTGAACTTTAAGTGTGTGCTTCATACTAATTGATAAATGGCTTACACGTTACAAATGGTGATTGAAGGATTTAAGGAAGCCCATTGGTGTTGGGTATGCATGTAGAGAAGTTAAGACTCAAGAGAGACGCCTGCAAGTTAAAAATTTATAGCAAATTTTATTGAATTTGAAATTTTTTCTATATTCTCCTTATATGGTTCAATGGGAAAATAAACCTATAATTCAATGGTTTGGTTGAATTATATTTTTTTCGATGTATTAAACAATAATCGCGTAGATCTCCAGATGTGAATTTTGTGTTGCGGTTTGATAGAATATAGTTGAGAGTTCCGGATGCCTATCGCATAACACTGAGAAGTTTTGCGCCCTGTGGACAAGAAGGTAAGAAGTTTGAGGATATTATAACACAATACAGTTGCTTATCCAACATGGTTCGAGTGCTCCAGTCTTTAGTTAAGGGAAATGGTTTATGTGTGTTCCGATATGGATTCTGTTATTTTTAGTTAACTTTTGTGTTAGATATGAAGTTTAGATGATTTCATGAAAGATTGTTACTTTTATTCATTAAAAGAAAAATGCATATGTGAAGTGGTGTAGTTCAGGTGATAGGGAGTGTCAAAATGGGTGTAGTTGTGGTAAGAAGAGTTGCTATTATCCTCTCTACCTGGTTCCAGTCATATTGAGATTGGCATGCTCATTCTTTTGCGATTCCTGCCCAATGAATGATGAAGTGTTTACCGAGTATTTCACATTTTTCTTCTGTTGGCCTAGGGGAGCAAATTGGTTAATAATTTAACAGAATTTATATCATTAACTCAAGTTCATTGGTAGGCTTGATGTCTATTTAATCAGATGTCACTGTCTCCTAATTGAATAGCTTCCTTGTTCTTCTTTCTGTACCTGTTAGTTTTTAATTAAGACTTTGTTAATATACTGTTGATCCAATTATGTCAAGAAAAGAATCACCTCCACTATAAGGACTGCAACAGGACCACAACTTCCTGGTTGGTATACATAATAGACCTTCCCTATAAGGACTGCAACAGGACCACAACTTCCTGGTTGGTATACATAATAGACCTTCCCTGTAATTACTAATTTCTAAATTCATTTTTATTGTGTCCTCTCCTGAAATCCTCTGTTAAGCTTATGTTTGGAAATAAGAGAGCTTTGTAGTCATCCAACAGAGAGAGATTGAGTATACAAACGTGTCAGAATCTGTCGCTTCTACAGTTCACCTTTTCTTTGAATTTTCATTTTTAGATTTTCTTTTAAATCGATTTAAATTTTTTGTATTGCAGGTACCTACCGAAGAAAGAGGAGCCTGAGAAGAAATGAATGTTGCTGCTATCCAAAATTTGCCTTTCATTTCCATCCTTGGCAATATGCCATTTCTATTTAAGCTTCAAAACCATTGTTGTTGATGATGAAAATATTGGCGCATTTGCTGAAATACTTACTTGTATGATACTTCAATGATCAAAAAAATTAAATACAGGCATGATGCTTTCATTTTAGTTTGGTATTTGGGCTTAAAGCTAGGAATTGGATTACCACAAGGAAAAATAGCAATTCAATTCTTAACTTTAAGACAATTACTTTGGCCCTTTCATCACATGGGACGTTATATCACTTTCCTTGTTTTAGATGGTTAAGAATTTAATCGTGTTGTGGATTGTTTGGTCAAATACAATGTCGTGGAAATTTCCAATCTCGGTAAGATGTGATTTGAACAATAAAATCCAAAGAAGATGAAGATTTCAAAAATTTTATATGTTCTTGATTCTTATTCTTATAATGTATGGATGATTATAATTTTTGTAAGGTTAGCTAGATGTTTTAGAGGCTCATTGACTAAGCACCATGATTAGAGGTGACACGAGGGCCGTGTCAGCCGAACCATACCTCCAGAGTATGTAAGAAAAAACAGGTTCATGATGACAGGATATGGTCCAGTGCCCCTTAGTCTTATGAGTACGAAATTTTAAAAGTAATGTTCTACCAAGTCCCCCCATATGGAGATGGGAACCTAGGATATGGAACTACTCCCAAATTTTAGGGATATATATATATATATATATGATAACAGGATATGGTCGAGTGCCCCGAGTCTTAAAAAGTAATGTTCTACCAAGTCCTCCCATATGGAGATGGGAACCTACGATATGGAATTATTCCCAAATTATATATATGTGAGAGATAGACACAATTAAATTTAAATTAATTAATTAATTATATATATAATAATAAAATAAATTATTTATATATAATAAATTATTTAATATAATAAAAATAGTAAAATATTGTATATATTGATTTAAATTAATTATTCATTATTCTAAAATTTGATTAGTACTAAGTAAAATAGTAGATATTAAAGTTTGAAGACAGAAATAGTAAATTGAACAAAAATAGTAAAAAGTAATGAACCAAAGACTTGGTCTAAGGTTATCAGTATCTAGAGTCAAGAATCAAAAGTTAAAACTGAAAATGAACAATGGATAATGAATCAATGTTATTAAATGCAACCGATGATCGAAATGATCAACCCCAAAGCGAAGAACTAGAAAATAAAAAACCACACCAAAAAATTGGTCGACCAAAAAATACATAAATATTCAAATTTTGAGAAAAAAATACGTAAATATTCATGTGCATCCATATGAATCAAAACCACTATATAGAAATATGCAGTGTTTCTCATATATATAGCAAGTACGGTTCATATAACCAAAATAACACCAAGTGCAATCCATATTTGAACCAAAAATACATTGACAAAGAGGCTCTAGATGGCTTTGCATATATTAGGATCCTCATCGTCAATATCACCCTCTAAGCATTAAAATAAGATAGAAAAAGTTTAACATGTTAGGTTGAGATTTTGTTTGAGTGATCGGTACAAGTTTACCAGGGTCATGACAGAAGAGTTCAATAATCAATGCCACCAACATTGAGGTACAAAGAGGGCTTGGTGCTCTTGATTAAATGCCAGTGTCGAACTCCCATACATGATAGAATCCAATGGAAACATTGTAATCCCCTCAATCTTGAAATCCTAAAAACTATTAAGTCTGCTAGAACTTAAGTGGGATCTAAAATTCTACTTTCTCCATATGAAATCCAATGAGGTTGGAACCACTCTCAAACATCATGAGTGAATTAATGGTAAAGTTAAAAATTTAAGTAAAGGATGAAAACAAAAGATAAAAGAGAATGTCATTTTTTAAAATTTAACATTATCATTAATTACATAGTATTAATAGGTCACAAGGGTTGAACATTAAGCATCCCCACTCATACATTATTTTACTCAAGAAAAATTAAGGGGGGATGCCTAGCACTTTTTGAGTGGGGTGCCTGCAAGCACCCCTTTTGGGGAAACACACCCCGCACATTAGGGAAACATTTCCCCTTGTGTCTCCCCGAGTTTCTCCAAAAGGGGAATGTGGGGAAATGTTTCCCAAAACATCCCCTCATCCCATGTGCATGGGAAATGTGGGGTGTGTGCACCCCACCCTGGGGATGGAAACACTGTTAAAAAATAATCATAAAGTAATTGATATAATAACAATATTTCCAGAAGTAATAGCTAGTAAGAAACCATGATGAACATAGAGAAAAGTCGTCACAAATTGTATTTATTTTCTCAACAATATGTTGAGCCTCAACAAATATTAAGTTTTTTAAACTTGGGATCCCATTAAAATTTAGGATGAGTTTTATCTATTAATTTTGTTGCTTTTTCTTAGTGTTATGTTTTACGAGTTGGGGGTTCATATCATGGGATTAGTATTATTAAAGAAACGGTTGCACATTTTCTATACCAATGTTAGTTTAATATTTAATTCTATTATAAGATGGAATCTTTTTCATGATTTGATTTGTGTTTGCATTGCATATTTTTATAAACTCGGTGAAATAATTTTAATTTGATTCAAGTATATATGCATTCTTGTTATCAAGTGTCTAAACATGAGTGACTTAAAACTCAATTGTAACTAATTATTTGAGAACATTTTCTATCATTTATGTGCTTGAGTGATGATGGTCGAGACAAGAGAAGGAAAGTGTTTTTGCATACATGTAATGTAAGTATATCAAAGGATGACATTATTTTTGTGTGAAGCCTGGTTCTGAAACTAACATTTTTGGGCCTCCAGGGAATCTTTTAGATTCCGTGTAGATTCCTACGTCAAGGTTCCAACTTCATGGTTCCTCCCTCAATATTCTGCTTCTGCAAAATCAGTTGCTCAGATCAGAAAATTGAACATGCCATCAGACTCCTGGAAAAATTTTGATTCATTGGAGTATAAACTTGGCATAATTCAGTAACTGTGAAAATTTGGCCCCAAGGGAATCTCTTAGATTCCTTGCATATTACCATACATTAGCGTTCTGATCCTCGATTTTCGTTCACTCAAGGTTCTGCCCTTGCATTGGGTTCCGCACTCAATCTCCTCTGCACCCCGGTGCATGAGAAAAGTTATTTTATATATAAAAACTCCGACGGATTAACCAATGTGCCTAGTTGGCCATCCTGGTTGGCGAAACTCAAATTAAAAATTGGTTTTGGGAAGGTCCTGGTGTAAAACCCCGCGGGACCCCCTGTATTGGCGGCGGTTTAAATATTTTTTTGGTGCGTTTCGTTATATAACATATGGTTTGAGTGGGGCTGCCCGTGGGGCGGGCCGCCGAACCGATTGGGCAAGTTCGATCCCTGCTAGCCCCATTATCATATATATATTTGGGATTTGGTTGGGCGGGTTCGTCGACAAGTGGCCCACCCACCACATTTAATTGTTATATATATGACCATTGGTTGGTAGGGTTGGTGGCCCACTAACCGATTAAATTTATTTTTTTTATAAAACATATTGGTCAAAAATATCATCGACGGATTTTTACGGTCACCAGAAAAATTAAGTAGGTGACAATTTCGCCAATTTTGGCTGCCGGAAACTGTTGCCGTAAGGTTCCAATTCGTTACCTCATTAATTTCTTCCAAATTTAGCCATGCTCCAAATTTAGTTGGAGCTCTACTAACTCTAGCTAGGGGGGCTAGTTTGACCAAAAGTTTGATTGGCCATAACTTTCACATATGATATCAGAATGAGGTATCATTTGCGTCGTTGGAAATATTGCGACGGGATCTTCGATCTGACTTTGATTTTACTACAATCTAACAATTTTTTTTTGAGTATTTTCCTAAGCCCTCTTTGATCTTTGAGTCTCTCTGGAGCAACCTAGATCACGAATGCACCTTGGACACTATCTCAGTCGCGGAAGCTTGTGTGCAAGGCACATAGTTGAATTGGTGCAGTTTTCTATTGCATGAGCTCTTTTAAGCTCGTGAGGATATCTACAAGAGGGGAACTTATTTTATTTATGGATATCTTGGTGTTTCCTTAGTAATGTGGAAGTGGTGCCCACCAGAAGGCGGGAGATAGCACCGGTGGTTGACGATCAGCCCCTCGCCCTTAGATATTCGCCATGGCAGATCTCTGGGGATCCTAGAGGTTAAAAAACTCCTCAACAAGTTATTTCATTCCATTTCGGAGGCCTATTTTTTCAGATGGTACTAATGTAACAACCTCTTCTTACATCTACCCAAGTAACCAGCCAATTGGGGTAAACATGCGACGAGAGGCTACTAATATGAGATTCAACCTCCTAGATGACCTTGAGGAAGTGGAACCGACGGAAACCTGACAAACAAACATTACACTGCATCAAAAACACCTCCAGGAGGTAACCCAACCTCCCAAACCCCTGAACCCTAAAGGGGGACTGATTTTTGACCCATTTAAGCCTTAGCCACGAGCATATAAGAGCAAGGGAGTGGCTATAAACCTATAGCCATGGGCATGCCTTGGCAAGGTCGCGGTCAGGGCCGAAAAAGGTCAATTATGTGCCTGCAACTCTGGGATTCATGCCACCTTTTTAGCCCCATTGCCCATGTCACTCCCTAGAACTTCATGAAACTTGAGGAGAGGTTAAATAACATTAAAAAAAAGGTATGGAAGCAATCACATCATCAATAACTCATCTAGACTCTCCTAGCCATGACAGGAATTTCGTCAAACACGTCACAAACATGGCATCTACAGGTATAAACAACATATTTAAACATGGGGGTCTCTTACAAATCTAAGAGTAGATAAGAATCATTGCTCCCCTACATCATAAGATACAATACAACCTATTTGACCATAGATACATTGTGTATTCATTTACAGGTAAAAACATAGATAGAGCCATACATAATCACTAATCAAATACAAGCTTATAACCAACATAATAAAAACATAAATACAATAGATACAACAACAAATAAATCCATACATAAACCAATACATTTGCATATCGAATACCAGAGGAATTAGCTCTTCCACGTTCCACCTGACCATAGATGGGAATTCCAACCATTCCACCCGACCATAGATTGGTTGAGCCAAATCTCACTTCAGCCAATCAACGCCATATTCCAAGCATGAATGTGGGACTTTCTCAAACACATCAATCAACACCAAACCAGGGCTCCAGAGACCAAACCGTCTCAACCCCAAATCCAGTGATTCCACATCACGGTCGTACATCACTAACCATCACGGATTGGTCTCCAACCAAGCTGCTCCGGGGTTCCAAATTTGTTATTCCAACTAAGGCTCCAAGACGAGTAACTCAACCCCAGTTGTTCCTGGGCTCCAAAGTGTTTTTCCAACCAAGGCTTTAGGACTAGTAACTCAACCCAATAGTTGTTCGCCATGCTCCAAAGCGTTTTTCCAACCAAGGCTCCAGGAACTAATAACTCAACCCAACTGCTAAAGGAATCATGAGAACCAACTAGAAATCAATCAATGGAAAATAAACCACAATACCATGGTTGTCTAGGAAATGGCAAGGCTAGGCAATCCACATCCACATGCATGAACCATGCATGCCAAAACTAATGAGGAAAACATACATGCAACTCGGTACCTGTAATCAAATCTCATTTTATCTGTTGATCCCGATGTCCACCTGCGCTTTCTTGCTCTTCCTTTGCCTTGTTGCTCCAAATCACCAAGTATCCACACTCTCCAAGAGTGCTCCAAGAAAACTCTAAGTATCCAAGAGTATGAGAGAGACAGAGAGAGAGAGAATAATGAGAGAGCTCCAAAAATGCACTAACAAAAGGTAGCAGTTGATCCTCATAAGCCTTTTTATCAATGAGGCCTCTATTTTCTTCATTTTCTTCATTTTCCATTATTTTCCTTCATTTTCCTCCTCACATGCAACCTACGACCTTCTACCTCCCTTTTCTACTAATTTCCATTATTTTCATAAATAAATGTGTCAAAAATAAAAATAAAAAATTCGCTTTAATGCCTTAGCCATAGCCTTTGCCAATTTCCTTAGCCATAACAAACCATGTGAACACCCGCATTAGGATGTTTTTCCCAACATTCAGCTTGGAATACGTGTCCCAACAACTGTGGTTATTATTTTAACTTTATTACATGGAATTTTCCTTAGGGTTGTTACAAAACCCTTCCCCTTGGGGGACACCATATTTAGTGTTTAATACATATATACCTTAGCAACACCACTGAAAAGAAAACATACTGCCCATGGAGGTTTATAACATAGCTCGATGCAGTATTTACAATGATCACCCTGCTAAAATGCAAACCAACATGAAATCATAACAACATGACAACTATAATGACATGACATTGTACCGCCTATTAGAGCTTTATAATATAGTTTATGGTGGTATTTACATCCACATACATATGTACATACATCCAACGATCACATTAAAACATATACCAAAACATTGCCAAAACATATGCTAAACAAAACCAACATCACACCAAAACTGCTTTGTCTCAACTGACAAAAAAAGAAGGATACATGGCTCGCATCTGATCCCCCGTCTCCCATATAGCTTCATCAGGCCCAAAGTGCTTTCATTACTCTTTAACTTTCTCGATTGCTCGATTCCGGAGCATGAGCATCTTTTTCTGCAAAATGCACTGCGGTTCCGGCTGGAACTCTCCTTCTGGCTCCACCTGCAATACGAACCAGTCAATAACATGATCAACTTCTTTAACATATTTCTTAAGCAACAATATATGAAAAACATCCTGGAATTTCACTATGGAAGGCAATACAAGTCGATAGGCCACCAGTTTGATCCTCTCGATGATCCTAAACGGTCCACAAAACTGTGCTGCCATCTTGGCACATGATCCAATCCGCAAGGAGATTTTCTTGGGCTTGATAAGCAAGTACACCCGATCCCCAACTTGAAACTCCTTGAACAACTTGTTCCTGTCTTCATAACTCTTCTGTCTATCCCGCGCTGCTTTCAAATTCTTCTTGATCACTTGCATTTCGTGTTCCATTTTTGCCAACATATCTGGTCCAATCAGTACCCTGTTAACCAGATCACTCCAACTGATAGGAGTGTTGCAACTCCGCCCATACAATGCCATAAATGGACTCATACTCAATGACTCTTCATACTCATTTTTGTAGGATAACTCTACCAATGGAATATACTCTTCCCAATTATGTTGTCGATGCATCACATACATCCTCAACATATCCTGTTGACCCTCTCAGTCTGTCCATTTGTCTATGGATGATAATTTGTGTTGAAGGCCAACTCGGTGCCCAAAACTTCAAACAACTCCTTCCAAAACTTGGAAGTGAACTTTGCATCCATGTTGGATATAATCTTCTTTGGAACACCATGCAATCTTACAATGTCTCTGATAAACACCTGTGCTACATCAATAGTTGAGTATGTATTCTTCACCGGTATGAAATGTGCAACCTTGGTCAACATGTCCACCACAACCATGATGTAATCATGCTATCTAACTGTCCTCGGAAAACCTGTAATGAAATCCATGGAAATGACCTCCCATTTCCACTACGGGATCGCAATCGGTTGTAGCAGTCCACATGAACGTTTACACTCTGCCTTAACCATCTGAAAATCCAAACATTTGCCTACAAAATCTGCCACATCCTTCTTTATATTCGGCTAATAATATAATCTCTTCACTAGAGTCAAAGTCTTATGGTGGCCTCAGTGACCCGTATATGGTTTCGCATATGTTACGTGGATTAATCCCTCTTGCGGACAAGAGAGATCTCTCTAGTACTCAGTAAGTAACTAGAAACAAAGATCCATTTGAAAACCTTTTTCTCTAGATTCATTTCATTTCAAGATTATTACAATAGTAAAGTAGAGAGGACATCCCCCTACCTTGAAATCCAAACGTTTGATATAGCCCTTTGTCCCGTCGCTCCAAAGTGGTTTCTCCAATGAGTAGAACCTACAATCAAAGACAAGACATATAATCAAAGCATCTGCAACATATAATAATCAAAAAATGCTAATCCAACTTAGTGATCAAGGAGTCTAAGTATTGACATTATTCCAATAAGCATAGAAACAAAGAAATGAGAAAAAGAGATCCATATGTATTATCTTGAATAGAAAGACTAATCTTACAACCTGATGCCTTGATGTTGTACATATTTCTCCCAGGGTCCTGAAAAATCATTCTTGTTCAGTTTGATAAGCCTTCCTCTCTGAATACCAACATGGAGTTATAGACACAAGGGTGTGATCAATCTCATGCCAACAACAACTTACTAGTGTAGAAAGTATGCACTCTTATGAACTCTGTTCAGCTTAGAAACTATATAAGTTAGTTTCTATGATTCACAATCTTCCCTTCAACCTGAAACTTGAGCTCAATTTATATGGAAATGGAGGTAGTTTCAGTTCCATGAAGAGGGGGATGGATTCCTCTCATGAAGGGATTTGAGCTCCATGGACCAAGGGATAAGCTCCATGAATGGAGGGATAAAGCTCAAACTGATCGTGACTATAAAAGCTTCCAGTTGGGAATATTCGACCAACTAGGCTTCTATAATTTACTTTTTTCTTTTATTTTCTTTTCACGGGGGTGTGCAGGTTATAATGGCAAAAAGTGCAGGAGTCGTCGCAGTTTATGGACAGAACATCAGCGCATGCGCAGGGAAAGGCTAGAAAAACCATGCAGGTAGAATTTTAAGGGTTTTAAAGAGCTTTTCTCCAATTCCAAGACTTGATTTAGAAACATTAGTGTTTTTTACTTCTAAGGGAACATGATATGGATGGTGATAGACCCATATGAACAATTAAATGTAATGGTGACAAAATGACGCGTAACAACATGAAACTCCCTCAAGTTCACCTTCTTGAGCTCATTGTTTTTCGGTACATATTTCCTATCTCTAAATCTAACCAATCCATCTGTTGTGAGATGGTAGTCCAAATCATGTACACCTGCACCTATACCGGCACATGTACCTATACTTGCACCTGTATTGCCACATGTACCTATACATGTACTACCACATGTACATTTACTTGTACCAACACATGCACCTGTACCTGTAACAACACATGTACCTGTACATGTACCTGTGCCAACACCTGAACCTGTAACAACACATGTTCCTGTACTCTGCTGCAACATGTACTCAATCTCCATATACATGTGATCCAGCTGACCTCCCTACAAGATCCTATCATGTAATTATTTCCCATATGAGCTCATAGCTGCTATGTGATTTACCTGTACCTTCATGCTAAAAGCATTTGTGACCCTATTTTCCTTTCCCTTTATGTACCTGATCTCGAAGTCAAACTTGTTGATCGTACCCAACCATCTAGCATGTCTGGCGTTCAAATTCGGCTAGTCAAACAAGTACCTCAACCCAATGTGGTCACTCATCAATACAAGCCACCTGCCAAGAATATAGTTCCTCCACATCTTCAATGCATGATTGATCTTTGCCAACTCAATATCATGTGTTGGGTATTTATGCCCGTGCTCATTCAGTTTCGTGACTCATAGTATACCACCTGTCCATCATGCATAAGGACTCCACCAAGTCCTCTCATGCTAGCATCTGTGCACACTACAAACTCCTTGTCCGGATCTACAATCTTTAACACTAGAGCATGTGTCAACATTTTCTTAAGCTGCTCAAAACTGGCCTCACACTCCTCTATCCATTCGAACTTCTTACCTTTTTGCTACAATGATGTAATAGGATAAGCAATCTTTGAGAATTTCTCAATGATCCTCCTGTAATAACCTATGAATCCCATGAAGGATCTCACCTCATCCACATTCATAGGAGCTATCAGTCCATGATGGCCCTTATCTTTTCTGGATCTACTACAACGCCCTCCTTGGAAACAACATGTCCCAAGTAATGTACCTCATTCTGAACGAAACTGCATTTTCTAACTTTAACATGCAATTGATGCTCTCTTAGCAATCTCAACATTGCTGCTAAATGTTCAGCATGTTCTTCCTCATTTTTATAATATACCAGTATATCATTAGTGAACACAATAATGAACTTGTCTAGATAAGGATGCAACACACTATTCATCAAACACATAAATGTAGTTGGGGCATTAGTCAAACTGAATGAAACTACAAGAAACTCATAATGCCCATACCTGGTCCTAAATGCAGTCTTGTAGATATCCTGCTCTTTGATGCATACCTGATGATAGCCCGATATCAATTCGATATTAGAGAACATTGTTGCTCCCTTTAGCTGATTGAATGAATCATCAATCCTCGATAATGGGTACATGTTCTTGATGGTCACTTTGTTCAGCTACATGTAGTCAATGCATAGTCTAAGAGTGTCATCTTTCTTCTTCACGATCAACACCAGTGCACCCCATGGCGATACACTTGGGTTAATGTACCCTTTGTCCAACATTTCCTTCAACTGCAATTTCAACTCTACCAATCATGTGTACTCATCCTGTAAGGTGTCTTTGATGCTAGAGTTGCCCCTGGTACAAACTCAATAGAAAAGTCTACTTCCCTATGAGGTGGAAAGTCTGAAATATCTGCGGGAAATACATACTAAAACTGTTGTAGAACTAGGTACCTACTCAAAACATCTGCATCCTCAACTTCCTTACTTTTTTTGCTATAAATATGCACTACAAACAACACACACCCTTTCTTGCGACTGCGCTTGGCCTGCATAGTTGTAACCATCCTAACTAATTATGCTTTCTTCTTACCTTGTAGGACTCTTTGTTCCCCATTTTCCTCCAAGCACTCAATAGCCTTGTCATAACAATCTACCTTGGTCCTGTGAAGATATAGCCAATCCATGCCCAATAACATACTATATGATCCCAACAGTAATATGTTTAAGTGTGTCATTGTAAACATGGCATTCAACTCAAAATGCGCAAGCTCTTACCCAGTGATGAACTCTCTTCTTGGTACTTGTAGCCAACTACAGTAACCAAGACTTTGCATGCACTTCTCTATTCAAACCACACTTATCCACCGGGTCAGGACTAACATAACTATAATTAGATCCAGGGTCAGTCAAAATATAAATAACGAGATCACAAATCTTACCGTCCATCTCAATGATAGATGCGTCATGGTATGCCTGCCTATTGTCCGGCTTTGCATAGATCCTCGGAATACTATATCCAACATATCCCACTATCTGTGCCTCCTGTGACTGTAGATTTGTTGCCTACCACCCTTATGTTGTGGACAATCTCTCCTACGATGATCTTTTCCACATGTCCAACATTGCATAGGCTTCCATATTTCATCCTTATTTTGCTCCTCAAATTGAAATCCCTGTCCTATGTCAGACGCATTGAACTTCTTAGGTGGGGCAACATTCTCCTTGTTACCTGTAACCTGAGGTCTTGCTCGCTTCTTGTCCCATTTTCCTTTATTCTTATCATTACCTTTCAAGTCCGGCTTTGCCTCAGATCTACACTTCGATTGCTCATAACAATTCTTGAGTTTCTGGATGGCCTCCTCCAATGATCTAGGCTCACCAAACACAATCCTATATTTGAATTCTATCGGCATCCCACTAATAAATCTATGAATCTTGGCCTTCTCCTCCTTGATTTAAGGAACATATCTCAGTAACTCCAAGAACCTGCTAGTATACTCATCATCTGTCATGGAACCCATCTTCAGCTCATAAAACTCCTTTTCCCTGTCATTGTAGTATCTCTCTGATAGATACTTCTTCTAGAATAGCCTCTCGAACTCACTCAAAGTCAACTCCTCCTCATAGATATTTTTTACACTCTTCACATATTCCCATCAAATATCTACTCTACCTCTTAGGTTGAATGTGACTATTTTGGATTTCATATTTTGTGAGTAATCATGCAACTTGAAAATATTCTTCATATAAGAAACCATGCTTCTGCATCATGTGGTCTCTTCATTTCTTCGTCAATTGTAGGTGGTTTTTCCTTCTTAAACTCATCCGGAAAATAGCCCCTGACACTCCTCCTATAACGATGATAATGATGACAATCATGATGCCTGTCAGAACTAGAACTAGAATGATATCTGTGTCTGCCACCTCTCCTATACGGAGTGTCCAAAAATTTGTCATCTCTAATCATGTCACCTCTATCTGACCTATGATCGTCGGGAGATCTGCTGCCATATGCTACATTGGTCTGATCCTCTTGTCCATAGCTAATCTGAAGTGGCCCCTGTTTCTGAAACTCTAACAAACTTTAAAGGATGGTTCCATTAACCTCTGCTTGTTTTTCCTGTGCATGTATAAGTTTATCATTGTCTACCTTACAGCTCCTTATTTCTTCCTTTATGCTTCTCAGTGTATCTTCCAAATCAAGTGAATGCCCGACACCATGCTACTCATATGACTCATACAGAGAATATTTGTATTATACCATTCTACTATTCATCTTTGATTTCTTCCTACAATGTACAATATGTCAGCTAAACCAATTCATAAATAAACCAATGTACCTTAGTGTAATTTGGGGAGGATACATCCTGCAAGATCAACCAATCAGTGAAATACATGTCTATACATAATTATAACAACATATAAACTCATAATGGTATACTAGTGCATAAACATCAGTCTAGTGGGATTACAATCATGGATGCATAACCATACCAATGCAACTTGACCACCCACCATCACAAGAACGAACCATACACAAGCATAAGCGACATGTAACCAAGCGTGAATTACCAATGCATGTTCAGCATATAACATCACACAAGCAAGCATACACATACACTACACAAGCATGACTAATATGTGACCTATCATGCACAAGCAATGCATACACAAACATGTAACAATATGTAAGCAAGAGTGTACGCACAATACATAAGAAAGAACAACACACAATCAGTCATACATTCATGACAACATATTGACAACGACACCATAAGCACTTCCATGGTGACACTACAGTCACCATGGCCAACACAACACGGATGCATCAACCACATACAACATAGGTATGAGAAAAACATAAGAAATCAACATAAAAGCATGACCAACACACCACCCATCAGCCCGAGAGATGAACCTGGCTCTAATACCACTCTGTAACACCCTCTTCCCACATATACCCAAGTAACCGGCCAACTGGGGTAAACATGCGAGGAGAGGCTACTAATATGAGATTCAACCTCCTAGATGACCTTGAGGAAGTGGAACCGAAGGAAACCTGACAAAAATCTCCAAGAGGTAACCCAACCTTTGAGACCCCTGAACCCTGAAGGGGGACTGATTTTTTACCCATTTAGGCCTTAGTCGCGGGTATATAAGGGCAAGGGAGCGGCTAGCAACCTATAGTTGTGGGCATGCCTTGGTAATGTCGCGACCAGGTCCCCAAAAGGTCAATTTTGTGCCTACAGCTCTGGAATTCATGCCACCTTTTTAGCCCTAGAGCCCAGGTCCCTGCCCAGAACTTCATGAAACTTTAGGAGAGGTTAAATAACATTGAAAAAAAGGTACAGAAGCAATAACATCATCAACAACTCATCTAGACTCTCCTATCCATGACAGGCATTTAGTCAAACACGTCACCAACATAGCATCTATAGATATAAACAACAGATTTAAACATGGGTGTCTCTTACAAATCTAAGAATAGCTAAGAATCATTGCTCACCTACATCATTAAACATCTTCCATGGAGGAAACTTAGAAAAAAACTGAGTTGAAATTAAGCATTTATCAATTTAAATTTTCTCACGACGCCAGCGCGACTATCTAGCAATTTTTCGTGTCGGAATTGCGCTGGTGCGTTAAGGGTCTGGGCGATCAGCGTGGACTCGGCGAGTCAAACTTGCGCTGGTCACCCACGTGCCCTAGTTTTTCAAGGGCCCCTTAAAAAGAAAAAGTTTCTAAAAATGCTTTAAAAATGAAAGGAAAATGCAAGCTAAGGATAGATCTTTTACCTGCAACAACGAAACTGCAAATGGTGACATGGATTGGTCGAACGATGCACCTGAAGTTCGAATGACAATAGAGGTAAAAGTGCTCTTTCAAACTCGAAAGGGTAACATTAATTTTTATTTTTTACTTTTTTCTATTAAAATGATTTTACCAACTGTTTTTTATTTAAAAAATGATTTTTATCGTTTCATGAGTAATTTTACTCGTATATATATATATATATTCTTTATCAATGTGATGTTATATTGCATGTGCAGAAGCAGGACATTATGAATTCGATCAATGGTGAACGACGAGTTGTATTTTATCACTTTTTTTGGACTCGTGAAAACAAACCAAAAAGGAACCCCCCTTGAGTCTACTATAAGATATTTTCTAACTCTCGAAACATGAAAATATTGTTGAGCACTTGTCCTTTCGAGCTCGTTAAATTAAAATGAATCTACATTGTCTTAGTATACGTTTACCCATTTTTTGGGCAGATTTTTACTAATTACGAAAAAGGAATACCTTGCTAATACATGATCAAGATGTTCTCTCGGATATTATTTTCTACATTTTCGAATTCGAGGGACTATCTATGAAAAGGGGCCTTTTGGGGTTTTCTTTTCTGTCTCTTTTTTCAAACTCCCTAAATATGAAAAAGATATCAAGTTACCCTTTCGTCGGAGACGTAAAACTTAAACGACAAAGGACTTGTCACCATGACAAGACCGAACTACTCCTTCCTAGGGCTCGTAAAACTTACTAGGATGGATTCATCTGAAGGGTGAACTTATACACCAATTATATGGTATCCTATTGAAGCTTACTATCAAATAAAGAGTTACTCAGTAGAAATTAGCGGGGGGAAATGGAATTAGAGCATGTTTTGTATTTTGTACCAAAGGCAGCAAGTCGCTCTTGAACATGACACTCATTGTAGAAATTATATAAACAATATGTATACCAATGGATTCAATCCGATCATGTAATATACTAAAACAAGATATTGAATCCTTCTACAATTAATTTGTGGAAAATAAACAAGATCACGCAATCAGACCAAGTAAGAGAAAGAAGAAAATCAATCGCACAACACAGATATTTTTCCTGGGAAAAGCTTGCTGCTCAAAACCCCTCTATCTTTATTATATAATCAACCAAAGAATCATGAAAAAATATAATGCACTCTTCTCACAAGAGTTTGTTGCACTCTACCAATTGTCTCACACTGATCCAGACAAAATCGACCAACACTCAGCTAATTTCCTGCCTTTGCTCAACCTGCCTGCCTTGCGCAATTCTAAGAAAAATAAATTGTGCAATACATCATGGGCAATCCTATGGTTGTCTAATTGCGCACTAGCAATTTACTAATAATACAATTAATAGATAACATCCCTTTAACCTCTGTCTCAATTGGGTCTTCACCAAAACTTATATGCATGCAGCTATAAATAGTAAATCATCAGTCACTTGACAGATCACCGCATGTGAATTAAATCCGATTTAATTCACTTGACCTCTCACTGGTACAACAATCAGTTACAACCAATTAGACTGACTTTAACTCACTTAATTGAGTTAACTAATTTATCATGCATTAAACTAATACACTAACTACAACTTGGACTCTAAAACAAATATAATCACTCTACGTACCTAACCAACCACCCTCAACTCGAATTTCATGAGCTAACTGAGTCTATCACACTCAGTTAACTATTACAAGTGATTATGAGATAAGATTACAATTTATTGTCCAATTTAATTAAGGGGAAATTAAATTAGACACACATTTCTTGTTGACTTTTCAACACTCCCTCTCAACAAGAAAGGGATTATCAACTACCCCGATCTTGCCTCTGTGGTATTCAAATTTTCTCTTGGCGAGCGCCTTCATCAGAATATCTACATCATGATCCTCCGTGGGAATGTACTAAAGTAACATAATGCATCTTTGAACACAATCTCTGAGATGGTGGTACCAGATGTCAATGTGCTTGGATCTGTCATGGAATACTCGATTAACTGAGAGTTTTATGAAACTTTGGTTATCACAATGTATCATTGTCGGATCCATCTGATGACCAAACAAACCAACAAATATCTTCCTCATCTAGATGGCCTCACATGCTGCCTGACTGGCTGCCATGTACTCTGCCTCGGCTGAACTGAGTACAACTGACCTATGCTTCCTGTTGTACCAAGAAAATTTTGTCGATCTTATGCTGAAGATCCCTCTTGATGTGTTCTTCCTGTCTGATGGACTGACTTCCCAATCTGCATCGATGAAGCCTTGAAGCTTCACTCCCTCTTTTCATTTGTACCATAATCCATACTTTGTAGTGCCCCTGAGATATCTCAAGACATTCTTCCCCGCCTTCCAAAAGAGCTTGATCGGCTTAACCATAGCTTGACTGAGTTGGTTACCTGCGTAGCATATGTCTAGTCGTGTGTTAACCAAGTACATGAGTGAACCCACAAGCTGCCTATAAACAGTAGCGTCCACTACCTCACCTGAAGTAGCATCCTCCTTCCTCCAGTTTTCTACAAGAGGAGTCTTCATGGCTTTATAGCTCTCCATGTCGAACTTCCTCAGAATCTCTTTGCAATACTTGCCTTGAGAAACAAATAGCTCCCCATCCCACTGACATATCTCCAAACTAAGGAAATAGTGAAGGAGTCCCATGTCCTTCATCTCAAACTCTCTTGCAACATCCTCTTTGTAAGAAGTTATGAGTTTCTCATCACCTGTCAAAATAAGATCATTAACATAAAGTACGATAATCAAAAGCTTACCATCAACCACAATCTGGTACAGGTTCGCATCCACAACACTCTTTGTAAAGCCCAACCCGGTGAAATAGCTGTCAATCCTGGTGTACCAAGCACGAGGTGCTTGCTTCAGCCCATATAGTGGTCTCTTGAGTTTGCACACATGAAACTCCCAATAAAAGGTCTCAAAACCTTTTGGCTTCTCAATGTACACTTCTTCCTCAATAACTCCATTGACAAATGTAGTCTTCACATCCATCTGATGTATCTGCCAACCCATCTACGCTATGAGTGCAAGGATAGATCTAATCGATGAGTACCATGCAACTGGTGCAAAAGTCTCCTCATAGTCAATCCTCTCAACCTGTGAGAATCCCTAGGCTACAAATCTAGCCTTGTACTTCTCCACACTCCCATCTGCTGCTTGCTTCACCTTAGAGATCCATCTAGATCCAACCAATAACTTCCCAATTAGTCTTGGGACAACATCCCATGCACTGTTCCTGACGATGGAGTCATGCTCCTCAACCATCACGTCAACCCAAGTTGGTTGTTGCACTGCTTCCTCAAAAGAGGATGGTTTTGTCACAATACACTTTCTTACAAGAGCCATGTATCCAGTATACATGTCTAGTGATCATCTCTGTCTGCGCTGTGATGTAGGTGCTCCTACATGTTCTGTTGCATCAAGTATCAATCTTTCAACCTCTGTGGTGCGCCTCCTACCATGTTTGGTGGATGGATATGCATGAGTGTTTTCTGCCACTCCATGATCCTCCTCGTGGTTTCTCCACATCTTGAGGTTCATCCTTTGGAACCAATATTTCCTCATCTGCATGAAAATCAAGCTCCCTCTCAAGGGACAATCACATGGCTTTCTCCTCATCAAATTTTAAATCCCGTCTGACAACTGTCATCCTGTTTTTCGGCAAATATACCCAATAGTTGTGGGGAGTATCAGTGTACCCCACAAATATCCCAATATTTGTTGTTGGTTCTAGCTTCTTTTTGGAATCTTTGGCCACATGGCAATAGACATATGAGCCAAAAATTTTAAAATATGAAACATCAGGTTTCTTACCAATAAAAGCCTCCTCCGGTGTACTCATGCCAAGTATCTGATGAGGACTACGATTATGCACAAATACCGTTGTGTTGCATGCCTCTGCCCATAGATGCAACAGTAGGCCCTGATCATGTAACATAGCTCGTGCCGCACCTAAAATTGTTATGTTCTTTCTTTATACAACCCCATTATGTTGTGGGTTATGAGGCACAATCAATTCTCTCTGAATTCCTTCTTTGGCACAGAAGTTATTGAATTCATTGGAGATGTACACACCACCATTGTTGCTCCTTAGAGCCTTCACCTGCTTCCCTGTATATTTTTTAAACAGTGCTTTGAACTCACAAAATTTTGAGAACATCTGATCTTTCTTCTGCATGAAGTAGATCCAACACTTTCTAGAAAAATCATCAATAAAAGTCACATAATACCTATTCTTTTCTATAGAAGCTATAGAGAATGGTCCACACACATCGGAGTGAAATATCTCAAGGATTTCCGTTGCTCGGTTCTCCTTCTCGTGAAAAGTGGCCTTTGTATACTTCCCCATGGTACATCCCTTGCATGTTTCTATCTACGCAAGAGTACCCTTTGGAAGCCCCGTAGAAATCTGTTGCATGACCTTCAAAGAATTGTGGTGTAGATGCCCCAATCTCCTGTGTCATAACTCACCCTCATCCCAGCTCACCACTATGTCTGCTTTACTCATCAATGTTGCGCAACCATCTATATCAAGTTTGTAGAGGTTCTTCACAAGAACCCCAATCTTCTTAACCTGCTCTGTGGCTTTGTGATGAAGGAATGCTTTCCCTTCACTGAAAACCACATCATATCCTCTATACTCCAACGTAGCAACTGAAACTAAATTATTTTTCAAGCCTGGTACATACATGACATATTTTAATAAGAAAGGGTTACCTGAATATCTCTCGAAATTAACTTCACCAATCTCGGTAGCACTATACCTCCCTTCATCATCCATCTCAATGTGCATCTAAAGATCCTTCTCCTCCAAGCTACTAAATATTTCTTTGTCTCCCGTCATTTGGAAATATGCACCACTATCCAAGTACCACATTGATCCCACCACACTAGACATTATGCATGCGATGAGTGAGAAGTCCAACTCGAACTGTGAAGCCAAAGCATCACCCGTTGTAGATCCTGAAGCCTTCTTGTTGTTCTTCTTCTTCTATGGACAAGTAGTGGCATAATATCCATGCTCGTGACAGTGAAAACATTTCACTCTAGACATGTCACACTTCTTGCCTTCTTTGCCAATCTCATATTTGGAATATGATTTCTTACCGTTCCCCTTATTTGCCTTACCAGGAAAGGCACAATTTTCCTCATCATATATCTTGGATGAGGATCCATCCCTGGTATTCCGCCTGAATTCTTCTTGTACCAAATCCAACCAAATTCACTCCCAATCTGGTAGCTTCTCCCTCCCATTTACAGTCCTGATAAATATGCCAGCTCTTAGGAAGGCCTAGAAGTGCTAGGTTCGCCAACTCATCATCTTCTACAGTAATACTGACACTTCCAAACTCTTCTCGACATTGGATGAACTTAGTCAAGTATTTCGGAATAGTGTCGCCTTTCTCCATTTTTATTTCCCTGAGCTTGTCCTTCAGTGGCAATTTTTTGTGGTCACTATTGTTCTAAAACAAATATGTCAAGGCCTTACACATTGCATATGGAGTCGCCTTGCCATGGAGACTCGAGACAGTGTGATCTCGAACTCCCTCTAATAATATCCTCCTTGCCTTTGTAACCTTCGTTTTCCAAGCATCAAGAAGAGCGGTGTCTGTTGCTACGAGCCTTGGAATATCAGTGTCGATAAATTCTTTCAATGCATCGTCCTCCAGAACTCCCTCCATTCTATCTTTCCATGCAATATAATTAGAACTTCCCTCGAGTGCATAGTCCAATCTTAATCCATTGAAAGCCATCTTGATTTGTCTGTCGCACAAAAGAATGTTTTTGCAAATTTGAATGTTGTTCAGCAAAAACTCAATTTATTCTCCACTATAGTGATTTTTGGCGCTATGATACCATGTAGAAATTATACAAACAATATGTATACCAATGGATTCAATCCGATCATGTAATATACTAAAACAATATACTCAATCCTTCTACAATTAATTTTGCGGAAAATAAACACGATCACACCAAGTAAGAGAAAGAAGCAAATCAATCACACAACACAGATATTTTTCCTGGGGAAAGCTTGCTGCTCAAAACCCCTCTATCTTTATTGTATAATCAACCAAGGAATCATGAAACAATACAATGCACTCTTCTCACAAGAGTCTATTGCACTCTACCAACTGTCTCATACTCATTCGAACAAAATCGACCAACACTTATCCAATTTCCTGCCTCTGCTCAGCCTGCTTGCCTTGCAAAATTCTAAGAACAATTGATCCCTATTAATTAGGAAATTCAACCTTCCAAAACTGCGCAATACATCATGGGAAATCCTATGGTTGTATAATTGCGCGCCAACAATTTACTAATAATACAACTGATAGATAACATCCCTTTAACCTTTGTCTCAACTGGGTCTTCATCAGAATTGACATGCATTCAACTATTAATAGTAAATCATTATCCACTTGACAGATCACTACATGTGAATTAAATATGATTTAATTCACTTGACCTCTCACTAGTACAACAATCAGTTACAACTAGTTAGACTGACTTTAACTCACTTAATTGAGTTAATTGATTTCTCATGCATTAAACTAATACACTAACTGCAACTTGGACTCTAAAACAAATAGAATCACTCTACATGCCTCACCAACCAACATCAACTCGAATTTCATGAGCTAACTAAGTCTATCACACTCAATTAACTATTACAAGTGATTATGAGATAAGATTATATTTTATTGTCCAATTTAATTAAGGGAAAATTAAATTAGACACACATTTCTTGTTGAATTTTCAACACTCATCTACATTTCATGTCGGTTTGGGGATACCCTTCATTTGTCACCTTATGTACTGGGTTTTTGAAATCCATTTGCCTCTCATTTAATCATCATATATTGTCACCATGACCTTTGATCCTATTTTGAGTCTAATGTTTCCAAATTTTGGATTCGTGTCGTTGATATGTTCAAAAGAAGTCCTATCTGTAAAGTCAAACATCCTCTACTTATTAGACCCTCTCTGCAACAATCCTGAATCACTCTTATCATCTTGAGAAATCCTTTGTTTCATGTTGATGATGTGGTAATTTCCCTCCTTTGACGGATCACTTCCTATTTACTTCGGCTCATTTTCCAAGAAGATCATTTAAAAACTCCTTTTCAGTACCTTGGAACTTGCATGCCTCAATGGCAAGTTCTTTGTGTTCGACGACGGGTTCACCTCATTGGCCTTCGATCGAATGATTCTGAAAGTTTTCGACCTCAACTCATTCATTCACACTTGTATATTGTGTTGTTGTACCTTGAGATTCATCGTCATTATTGGTGGTTTCTCTCGTGCGTGTTAACGGTTTACATCATTGACCAGTACTATGGTGGTTTCTAGCATGTTTGACATCAACACATCTATTCACATGGTTAGATTCGTACAATGGGTATATTGAGATAGAGACAAAGACCTTGGATCACATATGTTATGATCCAAGTTGCGTGGAGTTATTGAGCATTCATGTTTGTACACATGATCATTTCTATACGAATGGTTGCGACCATACCATGTATCCATTTCCATGATCTCTTACAGACGGATGGTTGCGCCCATGTCGTGGGTTCATGTGTTATTTGATTCCTATTCAGAGAAATGTTATTAGGCATGTTCATATGAGAGATGTCATCTACTGTATTATGTTTGATTGGCAGGTCTCCTGATGGTGGTTTTCCAAAGTCCTTGCCATGGTTGATAAAGTGATTCAACCATCACTTATGGTTCTTCTTTCATGCTTTAGGGGGCATTTGTTACACAATATTTTTTCGCATTTATTAGTCCTTATCTTAAGTGTTTTCTTTTGTGTCACTCATGTCACAAATGTCACAAAGCGACAAAATATGTATTAACTTGTTCATCTTGGAAAACATGCTTGAGATATCCCCAAATACCTAAAAGAGAAATACCTTTAATCTTTTATGTAAAATTTTGTAAAAAACCTTATTTTACAAGCCCATCGTGGTCCTCCCCTTAATATCCTTGCACTTGTCACCTTGTCCATAACTTGTGAACGGCGTTTCCATCGCGGGAATTTAGTAGTAGAGTTGCATTGGTCCTCTTCGGGTAGGTTCTCCAAAAAAGGAACAGAAGCTTCAACCTCTAGAATTCACAAGAACTGAGTTTCGATACTTGTTGGTTGAGGATATGGTCAAATACTCCCACATTTAACCCGTGATCTTATCTCCAAATATTTTCCCCTTTGAGATAACGCCTTTTCCCCTAATTATTGGATCCATAACCTATGCAGCTCTGCTATAAAATAGTGCCATGCTAGTGAGTCTTGGTTGGTCATTGTTGGTTTCCATTCTTCCGCTTGATTGCACCTAGATGTTGTCAATTTGAAAAAGAAGGAGAAGAGATTGAAAGGATAGGCTTGGACTTGGATTTCCTCTCCGAAGGAGGCCTCCAACATTAAGGCACTGGTTGTAAGATTCCCTTTGTTCATTTAATAATACAAAGTATGCTTTGCTTCCCATAAATATGTTAATATTAATTGGTTTAGAATGATACTCCTTGATCTGTCATGTGGTTCACTTTGAAATATATATATGCTATGTATCTTTCGTATTTTTTCATATGATATTCTTTATAGGTGTTATCACTCTGCCAAATCTCTAAGGCTAAGAAGAAATCCCAACAGAGGTAACCACAAACCAATATTTTGGCTTGGTAGCTAGCCCTACCAAACTGGAGAGGGCTCTCTCCACAAGGTTACAGCCAAAATGGCTGGATAAATTAGGGTTTTAGGTTAGGTATGAGTTTAGGCGTTTTGATTTGATTTGATTGGGTTGTTGGATGAGGATATTAGGTCAAAGAGGCTAGGTCAGGGAAAATAAAATTAGGGTTACACTCTATTCAATGGGGTAAAGTAGGTAAGAAGGCTAGCACATTAGGGTTCTTGGGATGGAATGATTCAGACAGGTGAAGAGCTAGGAAGAGCATGAAAAATGAATTCTTCCTAAACTAAAAGAAAAATGAACAGACTATGAAAACTTTCCCAAAATAGAGCATGTGAGATGAATTATGTTTCTCTAACTTGAAAGTGATCATACAATAGAAATGAAATGGAAAATGGACCAACAATACATTCATACAAATGAAACAAGATAAGAAACAATGCTAGACAACCATACAACAAGTATCCCAAAGAAATAGTTGTAACACTTTTATTAAGGTCCTGCCAAAATTATTACAATAGAGTCTCTGATCAATATGACAACATCCAACTGATTCCCAACCTGTGAAATGACTGAAAAATTACATGATATAGGCCTCAAACAAACTCCTCCCAGCCTCAGGGTTCAAATCCATGAGAGGAGGAGCAGTTCCATAAAAAATTGAGCTGAATACCTAGAGTGTAGGGTGGTCAAACTGACTCATCCCTCACTTTTTGCAAATTGATTCATTACACCTCATCATGAGTTTTCATCTAATGTATTTACCCTAGGTAATAGTAAAAACATGAAAATTACATTTACATCATCAATTACATAATTAAAATTTTGATTTACCAAGATGAAAATAAAATTTGGACAAAAACAGAGAAAAAACAAAAAAATTCAGGTGCGCCCTCAAAATGCCAGGTGCGCCCTCCAATGCCAGGTGCACCCTCCAAATTGGAGTTGAGTTTTGGATGGGATCCCGGTGTCCAGATTGAGCTCAAGATAGCTCATTGGAAAGTTTATCCTGTCTAATTTCCATATATATGCTTGATTTTCATAATGGACTTCATTTGACTCCTAAAAACTTCATTCTCCCGAGACTGCTCAGTGCGTAGCGCCAAGGTGAAAAGGGAGGTAAAACTGTGACTTTTAGGGTGTTTTTTATCTTTTTCACCTACCAGTTGTCCAAAACAATCTTATAAAATTTGTTTTCTTGTATTTATTCATCATTATGAATCTAACGATGGTCTCCTTTTGGCCAAAAAATTCCTCAAACAAAAATGCAGCGTCTAGGGCGCTGTGCCCCTGACTTTCTATCTATCACAAAACTGTCTTGGAATGCACAAAATTTGCAAAAAAACCCCAAAACCTGACAAAATTTTCTGAATGATAGACTGATGATGAATTTTATGCATGGATTGAGGCTTCAGCAAAAATATCAAGCCTCTGTTCCTCTTTTTGCATGGTTAGGTTTTCATTTTTTGCATTTTCCCTCTTAAGTTTTGACCTTGCAATCATGTTTCTTTTGGCATAATGTTTTGAAAACCTTCTCTGAATATCATTGTCTTTCCTTGCCTTTTCCAGGAGCTTCTCAAGATGTTGGTTGGTCCTGTCAAGCCAATGCTCCCGGTCTTCATTGATCATGATGGCAAGTTGTTCATTCAATGTCAATTGATTGCAAGTTCAGCTTCTATTTTCTTCTCTAGTTCTAGAGCTCTTTTCAGCCCTCTAGTCATAGGCCTTTGTCTTGGTACTTGTTCTTCTATTTCATCTGTCACACCATATGTTTCTAGTGTCTCTTCAAGCAATAATTTAGCTTTTTCTTCCTTTCTTTGAGCTTTAATGAATTTCACTTCAACAATGAGATGTTTGGTCTTTAGTTGGTTCTCGTGCTCAAGAAAGGTAATGACAAATTTAGCTATCTCAATATTAGTTGCTAGTTCTCTAATATTGGCTTATTTTTCTTTGCTGGTTGTGCTAGTGATCTCAGAATCATCTTGATGACTCAAATCAACAAGGTTAAAGTCCATGTTTGTCTCATGAAGATTTTCCTTCTCATGCTTGATCTCTTCTATAATATATGCATCTATCGCCTTTTGTATTCCTTTGTCTACCTACTTTTCCGATGAAGAAGGCAAGGCCCCTCCCACAATCTGTGGGACAAACACTTTCCTATGACCTCTCTGGTATTTTTTTCCCAAAATGCTCAAATCAACCCTCTTCGACTTGTTAATATCAACTCTGCTTGGTGACCCAATGTGCACATGAAATGGTGGTGGTGGTGGTGAAATGGGAGGAGTAGTTTGAGCTGATGATGAAGTAGGTACTGTGGGATGATATGGAGGAATGGATATGGAAGGATGAGATTGTGGAGGCATAGCTTGAGCATGTTAAATTGGTGGAGCAGTGAAGATGTAATTTGCTATGAAAGTACTCCATGATATGTTCAATTGATCAAGGTGATGGAGGAATATGATCTTGATGAGGGAGTGGTGAAAAATACTTTTCATCTAGTGGTCATAATCTCTCTTTTTAACAAGGTAATACATTTTGTCAATGCTCCTGAAGAGAAAATAAGAAATGTTGAGCATTTTGACCCTTGTGAAGTGCATTAATAATCGAACATGATAGGTGTAGATTCTCAAGAACCTTCCTTCACAAGTAAAGTACTTCATGATGATTTTCATCATGGGGGCATACATATCCAGGAGGTAAGATAAAGGAAAGACCCTCTTTCTTTCATTTTTGTACCTTGTCTTAATGTAGGGCTCATAGTAATGATCCTCCAGGACTTTTTGTTTGTACCATTTTTCACCAACATTTGGAATTCCAGTGGCAGTTGTTATCATGGCTATGGATATTTTGAATGTGACACCAACAAGGGTTACTTGGTTTCCATGAAGATTAGAAATGAACAGCCTGGTCAAAACAGGGTGATATTGAACCCTTTGTATTTTTTCACAGTAGTCAAAGCATCCTACATGCTTGAAACATGTCACAGTCATGGGAGAGGCCATGAGTCCTTTGGTGTTTGGAGGTTCAATTCTGAGGATCCTCCCTCCTTTGTTTGGCCTCCTCTCTTCCCTCTCTTCTTTCTCATTGATTTCTCTGTTTTCTTCTTCCATAGTGTCTTGGCTAAAAACCCTAGGGAGATGCTAGGAGTGATATGTAGCTTTAGTGAGAGGGGAATGGGATGAGAACATTTAAGGAGATAGGGGAAGGGGTTTATGAAATGAGGGAATAAGGGAATTGTGAATGTGAATTTAATTACAGGTTTAGGGATTTTGGGAGCCTACGGAATTGAAGCACCTAGGTATTAGGGTTTTGGGAAAAATGGCTTAGGGAAATAGAGATAGTGATATAGGGGGTAGGGATAGGGTCAATTGCAATGTAGGAAAGTAATGTGAGGTGGTAGGGAATGGAAATTGGGGATTTGATAGTGATACTAGCGTTTTAATTTCAAGAAAACATCAAATCTTGCATACAATATCAAACACCACACAAATTGATTTGAGGAGAAGAGGAATGGTGTAACTGTGGCTTACTTGCTTGCTGGAGAGGGTGGGAAATGAATTGTTGAAGTTTGAGAGCAATGCAATCGATTTGGAGGCTCATTAAGCCTTTTTTGGCAGGTGCGCAATGCCTGCTACAGTTGCACCCTCCCTTTTCCATGTGCGCAGCGCAAGCTACAGGTGTGCCCTCCTGATGTCTAAGTGCATAGCGCCACACAAAATGACATAAAATTACAAAATGAAAATTAAAAATTACATCTTTTTGGAATAAGAATTACAATTCAAGATAAAAATCACAACTTTTAAATGATAATTACATCTTTGCAAATCATCTCTTTACATAGTAAAGAGATGTTTATTTTGTTCACTCTTTCACTTTCTAACCTTATGCAATGGAATGGAGTTTTTATCGAGACCTTGGAAACCCTAATGGACCTAATGCGACCTTAAAAAACCCTGAAAGACCTAATGAGACCTTGAAGGACTGAATTTTCAATATGGCATGATGACCTCATGACTGATACAAATGGTATAATAAAATTGACTTTATGGATTATGTACAGTTAGCAAGGTATGAAAGTATGTCAGCAAGTAACCAAATTTTGAGGAAGAGTGATGTTTTTGGACTAGGACTACCATCAGTGACTAATTTTTTGCATGACCTAATTGAATGATTAAAAAAAGTTGAGTGGGACTCCTAAAATGATATGAAAAGAGGATTTTGATCATTGATGGTAGGATGCAAATATTGACACTAACATTGGCCTTATTAGGGATGATAGCTCTGAAAGAGGTGTCAAGAACCATAGAACACTGGGATTTTCAGATCAGTGCCTCATCCATTGGGCCAATACGATCAAAAAATCAAACTAATAACATGACAGAAAACTAATAACTCAGAAAAATTATACTGACTCAAGACAAACTGAAATGACTAAAGATTGACTCAATGCTAACTTATTGAAATAAGAACTTACAAACTTATTGATGGCAGCATATCACCGAGACTTGAGGGCTTCAAATCCTGATTTCAACCACCTACCTACTAAAGACATATTTACAATCATGTGAAGTGATCCTTCCAGTGTAACCAATCCAGCAGATGGCTACTTACTGAAATTTTGCTCTCATTTTCCTCGAGCAAGCGAAAAAAAAAAAAAAAGCCACTCCAAGTGTCTACTGAACATGTTCTTTTGGTCCATGAAAACAAGAAAATACATCTTCCCTGCTAACTGTAGCAAATCAATAAAAGGATCTTCAAAAATATGAAATGTTACGTTGTCTTGAGATCCAGCAAAAACACAAGCGCACTCTTCATTTTGATCTGAAAGAACACTTGGTTGTTGATCCATAGGAAGGCATAGGGAAGTATGACTTTCTTCTATCTGAGTGTTGGCTATAAATTCCTCAAGCATGGGCAACTTTGACTCTATCTCTTGCACGTTGTCTATCTTAGGCTCATACTCCTCAAATCCGTAGTCTAAATCATCCTTGAACATAAAAAATTCTTCAAGATTGTTAAACATGACAGCCTTATCCCCTTCATGAATGAAAATATTCCATGTTAGTTGATCTCCTTGCAGGAAATCATCATCACGAATTGACTTACTCACAGCAACTTCCTTTATAGTTTCATCAGTCTCATTTCTGTCATCATTTAAACTCAGATTTTCATTTTCAATGCACTACAAGGAAAATACCCTCTAGCAGATGATTTTGAGGAACCCCTTTTATAAAAATACCCCATACATCCGTTTCTAGCGGAGGTTACTAGAGGAGGTTGGCGGGTGGAGGGTTTTGCAGATGTTTTCCACTCAGTGCGCTTATCATTCAACATCGCATCGGTGATCCTTACAACAGAAAGCACCGGTGCGCACAAAACATTGGCACACCGGACACTATGCGCTCCGTACACACCAGCCCAGTGCGTCGTATTACTGTAGAGCACCGGTGCTTCACAACTCTTCCACGCTGGTGCATCATAAAACACTGCACCAAAACTAAAAACACCCGGTGCGGTATTAAGAACCCGCACCGGTGAATCATAAAACAACGCGCCAAAACACAAACTGACTGATGCATTCGTAAGAAATAGCACTAGTGCACCTATAAAGCACGCGCACCGGAAAAGGGTTAAAAAAAATTACGGCAAAAAAAACTGGATTTTTCACTTTTTTCAGTGTTGTAGAGCTCTCAATTACCGATGCGCTCTACAAGAGAAGGCACCGGTGCACACAAACTCTTCTGCGTCGATGCGTCATAAAAAACCGCACCAAAATAGAAGCAGACTAGTGCGTTCGTCTGAAACAGCACCGGTGCGCCTATAAAACACGCACACCGAAAAAGGGTTACAAAAAAAAAAAAAAACGGCCAAAAAACCGCATTTTTCACTTTTCTGCTCTCAATCACTGGTGCGCTCTACAAGAGAAAGCACCGGTCACACAAAATATTGGCACACCGAACACCGTGCGCTCCGTACAGACATGCTCGGTGCGTCCTATTACTGTAAAGCACTGGGGATTCAAGACTATTCCGCCCCGGTGCGTCATAAAACATCGCGCCAAAACTAAAATAGCACGGTGTGGTGTTAAGTAACCGCCCCGGTGCATCATAAAACAACGCACCAAATCTGAAACAGCCTGGTGCGTTCTTAAGAAACAACACCGGTGCTGCTATAAAACCCCGCGCACCAAAACAAGGTTAAATAATAATAAAAAATACGGCCAAAAAACTGCATTTTTCACTTTTATCAGTACTCCAGAGCTCTCAAGCACCGACGCAATTTCTCCTTCTCTGATCCACTCTGACATCGGTGCTCCCATTGCACCCATTGCATGCAATGTTGTTGTGCATTGGCCACCAATCTCCAGCTTGCATTTTGCAAAACGATGGGAAAATTTTCTTTTGCAAATTCTACAGCCAATATGCCTCCTCACGGCGAAATGTATAAGTATTTTTCTAGTTTTTCCATAATTAAGCTTTCTAGCGAATTAAAATTTGAAATAACCTTAAAATTAACCATTAAAAAATAAAAATAAAAAATGTCGCACGGTGCGCATGAGTCGTTCGGCTCACACTGGTAAGTGGTGCCACCTGTAAAATTTACAGGCCGCACTGCAACCGGTGCTAACAGTATCCACACCATTTCCAGGGCGGTATCGAAAGGCGCCCCGCATTATTTTAAAATTTAAAAAACATTTGCGGTGCGGTCATTTAGTTGGACACACCGTTGACCATGGGAATAGCAACGCGGTGCGCTGACAGATATATCTACCCCGGTGTTTGTCAGTGCACCGCATTCGGCATTCCGATAGGGTCAACAGTGCGGCCGGGTAAAAGACCGCACTGTTGACTATATAATTTGTCAGGAAGTCGGTGCGCTGACACAACTATACACATCAGGGCATATATTTTAGTCAGTGCACTGCTCTTCTAACACCATATATAGTCAATGGGGCTTGAAAAAATTTTAGGTGCACCGCATACAGTGCGTTTTATGCCATCTGGGCCACCGCCTCCGGTGCTCTACAAAAGACAGTGGCACTAGAACCGGTGCATGACTGTTTTTGTGGCGCACCGACGGGTCTGTTTTTTTTTTCCAAAAAAAATTATATATGTATATTCCTAAATACATGTCTGATTTAATAAAAATATATATATATTTAATATGTCAATGATTCAGAGAGAAGAGGAGGAACAACATCAACAACAGGCGAAGCAGTATGACATGCTTCGCCAGTGGGAGGCACAAGAGAGGGAGAGAGATGCGTACCCTCTCCTTATTACAGCAGATACCCAGGGGCTCCTAAGGCAGGTAGGCCTCCTCAAGTTCTATGAGGAGGCTACTTCCCTAAAGGACCATAGTGTCGTTTTGAGACATCTTATGTACAGGTGGAATGCCCACCGACAGGCATTCCAAGTTGGTCCTGACTAGTGGTACACACCCACTGAGGAGGATATTTATTTCATTACAGGGCTATCGAGGAGAGGGGTGGATTTTCCCTCATTCCCAGAGGTTCCAGCTAGTTGTGTAGCAGGGAGTCAATTAGTTTACTCCCAGAGATACATTGGAGCAAATGTATTGTCTCCTTCAGAGTTTCAGGTCACTGGAGGTCAGCTACGTATTGGTGCATTTGGTAGACAGGACGTGCAGTGCCTCTCACTTCTCATTTCGACCATTTCACACAACACCAGTGACGGGAAACGCATTATTTTCCCACTTCTATATTATGTTGATTCTTTAGTACAAGAGGCATGACTTGTCATGTGGTCTGCCATTTTTTTGCGGCAGTTTTGTACGGCCTTAGATAGATGTCGTGCTCATGCACAGGGGAGGGTCAACTTCCCTTTTGCTTCAGAGCTTTTATTTTTATTTTTTAGAGGTTTCCAAAGATGAGTCCTGTTTTTTTTCGGTAGCCTCGTAGGATGATGTTGGAGGCCCGAATGCACATGTGGGGGCAGATGATGCCCAAGAGGGGAGAGACTATGTTTCCAGCCACGATATCGCATGATGCACTGGACTTACTATCCAATGTTGATGAGCTGCATCCCTTCATTATGGTCCCCTGTCCTTATGTTGGATTGGATTGGAGAGGGTGTGCCAACATCCTCTTCACAGCTAATGAGCCGCCAGATGATAGAGGTTATATTATTGTTTTATACATTTAAATTTATTCTAGCATGTTCTTTAACTTTTTTTTATTAAATTGTGTAATGAAATTGTCTAATTATTGTTGTGTACTTGTATATATTTTGCAGACATTGGCTCTTTTGATGGCGAGGAGTTGTCGGAACCACCACATGATCCAGGTGGGGATCCTGATGACGATCAAGACATGGCAGATGTCGAGGATCATGATTAGAAGGCCGGTGGAGAGAGAAATGCTCCTCATGCTGGTGCGCCGGTACCGCCTTTTGCTAGTTGCAGTCGACCTGATACTCGATATAGGATGGAGTTGGGAGACCAACTCAGTGCATTGATTGTTAAGGCGAGCATCAGGCCCTCTCATTACAGAGACATACAGGCCGATGATAGGCTAATACGAATGTGGAGAGGCATGTCGAATGACATGTACAGCCTAATGCGGCATGTCGTAGGAGCTACGACAGCTGTTACGCGACTGAGGAGCTGCAACAGCTGTTACGCGACTGAGGAGCTGCAACAGCTGTTACGCGACTGAGGAGCTGCAACAGCTGTTACGCGACTGAGGAGGACTATTGCACGTTATAGGCGTGGTCGAGCCATAGCACGTGATGGACAGTCCGCGAGCAGCGACTATGTTAGTCATCGGTAATTTTCACCTGTTTTAGATGACTAAATGTTTTGTCCAAGATTTCTAGAAACAGAATTCAAGAATCATGTGAGTTCTAGAAATCCCCTCAAAGAGAATTTTTTTCATTATCTCACCTCCTTATCAAAGCATAGCCAGTCTATCGCCCAGACAAGACCAATTGTCCCTCACTCTCACTATGTCTGCTATCCCTGCATATAACACTCTGTCTCTGTCTACCTAGGCCCTCTACTTTCACACCTTGCTTCGCCAAGTAAACCAAACTTTTCTCCTTGCACACCAAGTGCCTCAAGCAATGGTGTTGTCAAAACTCCCTGTCTGAAAGCTCTTTGAAATAAAAACAAGATTTCTAGCTGTCTAGGATGGTGGTGCATAAGTAGAGTGTCAAAACCCTGTATCTTCATTCAAAACCCTGATTCGAGATTTCAGTTAAAAAACCTATTCCAAAGCATTACAATGAGTCAAATAGGTCCACTTAGGTTATGCACTATCATGGTTCTAATTTCACTATTCCATGGTTATTCAAAGGTGAAGTCAACAGAACACAAATTTGAGGCTTATCGTTATCCAAGGAACATTAAAGGACCTCCAAAGTACCCTCTTGATCGAGCACTAGGTCTACAAAGAATAATCTATCATATCGAAGCATTTTTGTAGGAATGCCTTGTAATTTGGTCTACAGCAGAAAAAGGGCAAGGAAGGACACCTAAAGGAGTTCATAAAGTCATTTGTAGTTGATAAAAAGGTACAACAGGTTGAGTTCTACAGGGAAAATCATGATCTCATGATAAGATATTGACAAGTGCTGCCCATCAAAGGGTTTGTGCAGATTCCAAAAAGACAGTGGCGCTTAAGCAACATTGCTCATTGAAACAAAGAGATCATTGGGAGGATATTTGGCCTCAATCATGAATTTTTTAGAGGGACAACTTCCATTTTCCCACATTCCTGCAAAGAGACTAAAAAGCCATCAGATAAACCATAAGGTGAGGTAAAAAGAAGGATCAACACAAGGACCCCATTCATAACAATAAGAAAAGCAGCATGTATGTTTTTTATTAGGGATCAAAATGAGTGACTGTTTTTTACCAAGCAATGGAAAAATACTTGGGTTACAAAGGTTAAAAAACTCCTCCAAACCTCCAAATGATCATTAGAGACTTTTTAGGCATAAGTGAAGAGTTTAAATGAATGTTTTCTTTGAGGACTTTGAAGACAGCCTTGTTTGATTTTCTGAACATCCCTAAAGGCTCAGAAGTTGGGAAACTGAACAGAATGGTCATAATAAGAGGCAAAGAAACCTCCTTCATCAAAAAAAGATGGTTTCAACAGTTTTCCAACTATCTTCTCAGTTTGGCAAACAAGCATCAATCCCACTTAATCAAAGGGTAAGATCAGAGTTCTTAAAAAGATCTAAGGAGACAGATATAGGGCACTAAATGCCACTTTACTCAAGGAGACAAAGCATAAGCTAAATAATAGGTTTTCTAACAAAGAAACATGTCAAAGGCATGTTCATAATGTCTAAAGGAGGCAAAACATGATTTAAAACCCCTTTAACACATGATTTTGACAAGCAGGGATCATTTTGGATCTAACCAACTGCCCAAGTGCAAAAAAGAAAAAAGGGTCCAAAGGGAACCTTAGAGATGTGGGTTTTAATCTTAATTCTTCGAAAATGAGGTATAAAACACTACAACACACCAACTCCCCACTCATTTTCTCATTTGAGAGACGCAGTGGGGGTTTTTAGTTTTATGTCGAAGTCCTTGAGCGAAAAATTCTTGGTGCTGCACTCCTGTAGCGGCTTCCAGTGTAATTTTGTTATGAGTGTTGTGCGCCTGTAGGTGGGCACTACACTCTTTCAGGCTTTCCCGGCATGCAGAGTGATGGCCCGAGCTGCGTGCAGCTTTTCCCACAGGCACTGCACTCCTGCCATATGCTTTTCCACCCCACGCCGCGTGCAGAGCTGCCCACAGTGTTGCGCTTCGGCCACTATCCAAACACCACACGACTCTGCGTTCAGTGACCTGAGCCGCTCGGGCGCCCAGGTGCTGCGCTCCTGCCATAGGCTTCACCCCTCCACCCAAACGCTATACTCCTGCCACGGGCTTCACCCCTCCGCCCAGACATTGCACTCCTGCCACAAAAGCGCATCACTGCACTGCACGAAAAGATGTTCAGCACCGCCCGACTTGCCCACTAGCTTTGAAAAAGCCATTTTTCTGCTATGAAGAATGTTTTAAAAAGGTATTTTTGACTTTCATCATCTATGCTTGGTTTTCTAAGAGGATAAGGTCGCTAAGAAATTTTAAAAGTTGGTGTTAAAGGCAGCAAGGAAAACATGAAAAAGACACCTAACCTACTCTCTGCTAGTATCTTGACCTTGCTAGAAAAACTCAAACATCTCCTTGGACCCCCTTTCCACTTTTTTTCACTAGAAAATACCATTTCTCTTTAAAGATTTTGAGGAAGGGGTGAAGAAAGACACAATGTCCGAAGAAGGGAGTGTTGACCTAAATGAGGCAAATCAGAGACTAAGAAAGCAGCAGAAGAAGGGAGGGAAGCCAAATAGGTTTGAACCTATAAGCACTGAAGCACTGATAGCCTCCCCTTCTATTCTTTCCTGTTTCCAAGAGTTAGGGTGTTATGAGTTCTGTAACAAAGTGCAAGAGATCAAAAGCCACCCTTAGTTGACCAAGTTATTTGCCTTAAGACTTCATAGGCATAAAGTACATCTAGCAGGGGTAAGATTTGAGTTGACCACCAATGCCATCTCTAAGGCCACTGGAATTCCTTGCATAGGAGAAAGGTGGTTTAAACAGAAGCATATTGACTTAAGCCGTTATCATCCATTCTTAAAACCTAGTTGTCAAGCTAATTATAAAACCATTTTCCCTTTTTCTCATCTATTGGACAGATATGCCCTCCTCATGAAGATTATCATGAAGTACTTCACTTGTGAGTGTAGGTTCTCCAGGGTCTACTCCTATCACATAAGACTCCTCATGCATTTCACCAGAACCAAGCTACTACACATGCCCTACTACCTTTGCAAAAGTATTGAGAAAATATCTTCCATCATGCAAAAGAGGCCTCCATCCCAACAAATTTCAAGCCTCTTTCATCATTCCCTCGTCAAAATAATTGTCTCATACCAACTAGAACAACAAGGCATTCCCTAGGAGGTTTTTGTCGCCCATGATGATTTCACAACTCCACTGCCCATCCCTCCGCAAAGTACGCCATCATCTTCTCAAAATCCTCCTCACACACCTCCATCACCCTCCCCTGACCTTGGTTCATCTTCTTCACATGATTCATTCCCTCAAACAGACCCCCCTCATTTGCTTTACCTTGAGAAATATGAACATGAAGAAAGCAGTGATGATCATGAATAAAACAGTGGTGATCATGAAGAAAACAGTAAGGGAGAGAGTGATGATCGTGAAGAAAACAGTGATGGAAAGAATGATGAAGATGAAGAAAGAAGTGAAGAAGAAGAAGATGTCAAAGAGGGAGATGGCCAAGAATAGAACAGTGAAGTCAGTAACAAGGATGAGTATGTGGATGAAGAAGAAAATAGAGGTAAAAACAGTGATGCAATTGATGAGCAAAGAAGTCAAGACAGTGGGTCCCATGGTGAAAAGGATGACTCTAAAGACACACGATCAGAGGTAGCTTTTAAAGAAGAAGACAGTGAACAAGAAAACAGAGTTCAAACCATTGAGTCCCATGATGAGCCAAAAATCCAAAACAGTGGGTCTGAAAGTGAAGGAAATGACACTGAGGGTACAAATGCAGATAGTGGAGAAGAAATCAGTCAAAGGAACTCATTTAATGAAGAAATAAATGACTCCCACAGTGATGGGAAGACCAATGAAGGTGCCCAAAGCAGTGACCCCACAAACAGTACTAATAGTGATACAAAAGATGATATTGACAGTGAATACAGTGGACCAAAAGATGAAAAGGAGGACAATCATGAAAGTCAAGAAATGCCAAACATAGGCGCCTCTAAAATTACAAAAATAGAGCATGGAAGTCTTGAAGGTTTTGGCAGCAAGGAAAGAATTAAAGAGGTTGAGGATGCTTATCAAAAGGACAGCCAAGAGCAAGGAAAGAAGGACACTCACACAGAAATCATCTATGAAGAAGAAAACAGTCTCAAGGTCATTACTGACCAAACTTTGCAAGTAAAACTTATGGCACCTTTCACCATCACTTATCAAAAAGGAAGGAGGCATGTGTTCTTTGCCTCCAAAAGGCAAGGGGCCATGCACTCCTCTTCAAAACTAGTGAAGGACAAAGGTAAACAACCATTGAAGGGAAAAGTCAAAAAACCATTGAAGGAAAAAGGTAAACAACAACTGAAGAAGGAAGAAGGCAATCATGAGGAAGAAAGAGAATTTGAACTCATTCACATAGACAGTGATGAGGAAAATGAAACAAGGATAGCAAATTCCCTTCTACAGATCGGAATGCACAGATTAAGGACTTGGAGGCTGAGCTAGAGAGATCAAAAGATCTCATTCACTTCCTACAAATGCAGAACAAACAAATGAGTGGCCAACTAGCCATCTATGAAGCAAGGGCGCTCAAATATAGGAAAGAAGCTCAAAGGTCACAAGTGCAGTTGGAGGAATACATGGGCTCCTATGAGGAAGATGTTGAGGAAGAGGGGCAAGATAGAAAAAGACCTAAGACTATGGGTCTTTGGAAATCATTGGCAAAGCAAAGAGAGGAAGAAGCAGCCCAAGCACAACAATTTCCCCTCACTGAACTCCTTGCCATGGAAATTGAGCATAACAGGGAATCATGGCTTGAGAGAGCCAATCTACATCTAGAGGCCAAACTGGAGAAAGCCAACAAAGACTTGAGCTTTCAAAGGAGGATGACTGAGCATTATAAACGGAGAAATCACTTTCCAAGACAAAAGCTCAAAACTGCCCAAAATGAGGGCCCGACACCAAATGATGAAAAAGACCAAGCTACGCTTGGTATTTTGGCCCAAGTTTCTCTATAGGTCTCCAAGGACCCTTGAGGCACCTACATACCAAACTTGAGGAAAATTGAACAAGTTTTTGTTTTTTGCAAAATTTCAAGCCTAAGAATGCAGCACCCCTTGTGCTACGCTTTTTCCTAGGGCACTTTCAAAGGGAGAAGCTTACATTTTTGGATTCCCTATCATGAGAGGAGTATGCTCACCAAATTTCAGCTCAATTGGAGTTGTTTTGGTCCCCCAAAAGGGTCAAAAATACTCATGTTTTCAACTTTTTGCCCTCTTTTCTGAACAGGTGCCGCGCTCCCGGTATCCTTGGCTTTTTCCACTTTTTGGGCAACTTGCAGAGGTCATATTGAGGAAAAAAAAGGTAGATTGAGAAAGTAGACATCCACAGCTTTCCAATGGGCCATCACGGAGCCTTTTCCAACATCTGGAAGGCCTCCAAAACTCTGTTGTAAAAAGACCTTTTTTGGTGCTGTGCTCCTGGAAAATTTTAAAGTTTTTGAGACAATATGCTGCGTTCCTGTGTGTAACTAAGAAAATGTGCATTAGGCAAGTTTCATCATGTATGTCAGAGCCTAAAAGTCAATATTTTTTCTATTTTAGTCTGGAAAAGATATTTTTGAAGATATTTTGTGCCTTGGACCTTGTAGGACCTCAAGGACAAGTTAGGATATTTGTTTTTGGCCAATAGGCTTCTAGATGCTCTAGTGAGCTCTCTTCCTCCTTGCTTGTTATATAAGACATGAGGATTCATTGTAAACAGTTGGGACTTGATGTGTTATAGAGCAATACATGGTTTATGAGCTTAGAGAAGATATTTGGTTTTATGAAGTGAATGAATGGCTTGTGTGGCTTGATGTTGGAGAAGCTTGCTTGCAGGATTCCATAGCTTAGTGAATGGTGATGTTTTTCTAACTTGTTAGTGTTTTCTTGTCCTCATTTTTTTTAAATATGCTTGTTGGCTATAGATCAGAAAAGTATAGGTTGAGATATGCTCATGGAAGCACCTCAAACCTCCTGTTTGCTATAGTTTTGATGTTTTCTTCTTTTAGTTCATCTTAAGGAATCCTTGACTACTCCTTAGGCCCACTAAAACTTTTTATTTGTTTTATGAATGATTATTATGTTAGTTTATAAATATGATTCATGGTATGCCCTGCTTATTTAAAGTTTTCAGAACCTTATTGTGAATATTTTCTATGGAATACTGATTGATTAGGTTAATACAAAGAGGTCTTGTTTCGATCTTGCCCTTTGCTCATGCTCGTCAACTTGTTTCAGAATTCCCGATAGTTTGATATATGATGTTTAGGAGTTTCCCTCTCCATATATTGAATTTTTTGTTTATCTTATGTGTTTTCTCAAAAATCTGAAGGTGGATTTCTAAAGTTAGGAGTTCTAATGCTTCTATGTACCACTGGATTGTTCATCTTGTATGTTTATCAATTTGAGTATTGTTCATAGAGATTAATGGTTTGCCCTACCTCATGAGTTATTGCTTCAAGTTATAGATGTATAAGACCTTTTAGTCTTTTCACAAAACTTAATGTTCGTTACACCATCATACATCACTTTAAGGATTCACTCACCCTGTTAAATCGGCCCTGCAATACACTCTGCTTCATCATTTAGACACCCTTGACTTCATCTGACCACATATCCCTATTGATTTTATATTCTCTCATTCCACCTATCCTACTTGATCATCTTACCCCAACCCAAAACAAACAAACAAACCTACACTTAATAACTAGCCTAAAATCAATCATCCAAAGCGAACAAGCTCACATCCTTCGCACAATAGAGAGAGCCCTCTCTGAGTCCAAGAAGGCTAGGTCCTAGGACTCTAAAGACTGGTTTTATGTTACTATGTCATTTGGTTAGCCAATCTTCCAAATCATGGGACACTAACATAATGGCGATCACGGTGGGACTCTGAGTATATAGTTGCCTGATACCTCTTAAAACTCATTAGATCCTCATCTTGATAAATATAGAATCCAGCGAATCTTCCACCTCATCCCCATTACTAACATAATGGCGATCACGGTGGGACTCTGAGTAAGAAACAAACTTAGACTTCCCTAAACATTTCAGCAGCCCTTAGGAAGACTATCTTGTGGATTTATCCCACCGCTCACTAACATAATGGCGATCACGGTGGGACTCTAAGTAAGAAACAAACTTAGACTTCCCTAAACATTTTAGCAGCCCTTAAGAAGACTATATTGCGGACTTATCCCACCGCTCACTAACATAATGGCGATCATGGTGGGACTTTGAGTCAAAAACATCCTAGGTATCCCTTAGGAACTCTCAAATCTCAGTCAAATCATAGAGAACTTAGTTGATAGCCTAAGAGTAGAATCTAGATTTTTCACCATCCTAGCAAAATGATGACTCAGCTATAGGACACTCTTACAAACCTTAGGGCTACATATAGAAACTCAGAAAACCTTAAAACATTTCTAGATTGGCTTTTTGTCAATATTGGTGGTGGACCATAGACAACGTATCTTCAAAATAACCAAAAATATTCACCTGGCGACTCCACTAGCCTCCAGTAGGCCTTCTAAATTTTGATAAAGTATCTATAGACTCCTGTAGGACTGCATCAAAACAAACTTAGGAAATCTATAACCTTAGTCATACACGGTGCGAGTTTGATAGCGCCTAGAGAGGCCAGCCTTCCGAAAGCAGTCATAAACTTTTAGCCTCTCTAAATTTTGAATTTGAAAACTGGCTCCGCGAAGAATCAATACCAGATCTCATCCGGACCCAAACCCTCTTACTATAGTTGATGACCAAGAAAGGATTTTGTGGAAAACTTCTGAAACTGGAAACTTAGCTACTTATAGGACCATTCATAGAGCAAGCTCTGTACCTGAACATCTTACAGCATTGCAAGACCCCCAGTTTGACTTGCACCATACTAGAAACCTTTTCAAAACCAAGTCATAAAGTAAAATCGACCATACCAATCTTGAGCCCATATACTTGCAGCAGAGTCCTAGTAAAGAAGCTTCTCCTTCCACACCACCTGATCTACAACTTCTTCATCACTTCGGCTCTTTTCACCTCAAGTCTGCTCAGAATTAGTTTACTGGTCCAAGAAATTCTGCCACACCCATTCACACCACCACTGTGCAAACCACTCCATCTCATAGCACAAATCCTCCGCTTGTAAATCCATCATTAGCTCCCACCATGGAAGTATGGTATGCGCCCCTTGTATTACCACAACCTTTGGTACCTTTGCCAAATGATTACCAATCCAGAATCCCACACTTCACCTAGGTTGAATCCACTACTGCCCAACAACATGTAGATAGAATGAATGATGCTTTTGACTACATGGAATTAGAAGTGGAAACCATGAAAATGAGAATGTTTGCCCAAATCTTAGGAGGAGAAGCTAAGAAATGGTTCAAAAGCTTAACTCCCAACAGCATACATGATCTCCCTTCCCTTTACCAAAATTTCATAAACAAATGGGAAATCAAGAAATACCCTCTTCAAATCCTCTCAGAATATATCAACCTCAAAAGAAACACGGGGGAAAGTGTCCAAGACTATTGCACTAGGTTCAATAGTGTTTACAACGCGTTACCGCCGAAGATGAAACCCCCATTAGGCCTAGCCTTAGCTAAATTCCCAGAGGGTTTTGACCCTGACATGGCCTATCAACTAAGAGAAAGAGAGCCCCTAACTTTAGAAGACATGCAAAAAGGAGCTATAAGTGTAAAGGACAACGTAATTGAAAAAAGAGCTAGGCTAAGGTCAGAAAAGAGGGTACCATACAAAGATGACACCATGCCCTCCACCTCCCCATCTGATTCGAAGATGGAAAACCTTCTTAGGACCATGGAAAAAATGATGGAAAGAATAAGCATAAATGAAAGAACACCCCCTAGGGACAACCAAACAAATCCCCAAAACAGAAACTGGAATCAAAACTTTAGAAGAGACCCGCCCCAAACAGACCAAGGGAAAATGATCAACAAATCAGGCCACCCTTCCAAGATAACTATGTTGATGAAGGGGAAAGAGATATTGAACAACCATATGAGAATCATCTAAACTTAATAGGCTCTGATAGTGAGGGTGAGGTTTTTCTCACAGAAAAAGAACAAGCTTTTTTCTCCTCAAACCAAGATGAAACAAGCTATGAATATTCTGAAGATCACGAATTGGGATTAAAAAATGCCATAATGGAAGTCCATAAGCAATATAATCTTAGAAGTACGAAAAACCAAGATAACTCCAGGAAAAACAACTCAGACACTACTGTTAAGAAAAATACCGAAAACATTCTTAAAAGAACATAGACAATAACAATACCATGGCTAAGAAAACGAATCCTAACAAAGATAAAACTAGCCAACCAAGTGTTGACACAAGCTGACCTAGCACCTCTGCTAGTGGCCTTGAGAAAACTTTACTGACCAAAGCCCCGAATCAAAATCAGCAAATCAAAAATGTAGAAAAATGTAGAAAAAGCACCTCAAACCTCCTGTTTGCTATAGTTTTGATTTTCTTCTTTTAGTTCATCTTAAGGAATCCTTGACTGCTCCTTAGGCCCACTAAAACTTGTTCTTTGTTTCATGAATGATTAGTATGTTAGCTTATAAATATGATTCATGGTATGCCCTGCTTATTTAAAGTTTTCAAAAACTTATTGTGAAGATTTTCTATGGAATACTGATTGATTAAGTTAATACAAAGAGGTCTTGTTTCGATCTTGCCCTTTGCTCATGCTCATCAACTTGTTTCAGAGTTCTCGATAGTTTGATATATGTTTTTTAGGAGTTTCTCTCTCCATATATTGAATTGTTTGTTTATCTTATGTGTTTTCTCAAAAAGTTGAAGGTGGATTTCTAAAGTTAGGAGCTTTAATGCTTCTATGTACCACTGGATTGTTCATCTTGTATGTTTATCAGTTTGAGTATTGTTCATAGAGATTAATGGTTTGCCCTACCTCATGAGTTATTGCTTCAAATTATAGATGTATAAGACCTCTTAGTCTTTTCACAAAACTTAATGTTCGTTACACCATCATACATCACTTTAAGGATCCACTCACCCTGTTAAATCGGCCCTGCAATACACTCTGCTTCATCATTTATACACCCTTGTCTTCATCTGACCCCATAGCCCTATTGATTTGATATTCTCTCATTCCACCTATCCTACTTGATCATCCTACCCCAACCCAAAACAAACAAATAAACCTACACTTAATAACTAGCCTAAAATCAATCATCCAAAGTGAACAAGCTCACATCCTTCGCACAATAGAGAGAGCCCTCTCTGAGTCCAGGAAGGCTAGGTCCTATGACTCCAAAGACTGGTTTGATGTTACCTTGTCATTTGGTTAGCCAATCTGCCAAATCACGGGACATTAACAGACTCATTTCATGATCGTTCACCTCGCGCTGCACCTGATGAGCATGAGGCTCCACTAGCATCTAGCAGTCATCATGGAGATGAAGCTGGACCAACGGCCATGTCCAGTCATCAGCAGGCTGCAACATCCATCAGTACTAGTCATGATCATGAGTAGGTTGGGCCATCGAGCGTCAAAGTTGCACCATTGACTGAGCATGCCTCCACTAGTACTGCTTATATTGATGTTGTACTACCACCAGTTGATCCATCCATCAGTACTAGTCATGATCATGAGCAGGCTCGACCATCGACCATCGAGGTTGCACCATTGACTGCGCAGGCCTCCACTTGTACTGTTATTGATGTTGACGTACTACCACCAATTGATCCATGACATTTATATTACAGTTGTATATTTTTAACATTATTAAGTTATATATATATATATATATATATATATATATATATATATATATATATATATATATTCCATGTATTTTATGTTCATGTTGCAGTTGTACTTAATTTACATGTTGGTGATCATCATGATGTGTACATTGTTAGGTCATGTTAGATATGTTCATTTAATGTTTAGCTTGTGGATAGATGTGTATGTGATGGCATGAGTTATTTGAAATGAGATGTATATTTGATGTTTGTGTTGTGATGATGTTAATATATAATGTTAATTTGATGTTTGAATGTGTTTTTTAGTCGAATATGATGTTTGTATGATGGTTATCATGATCGTGATGTTTATTAATTAATTTAATATTAAATTACCATGATATTTATTAAATATTATGTTGTGATTGTAATTGAAATTTTAATTTTAATTGTATGTAAAATTGTATTTGTATATGTAATTGTAATTTTAACTGTAATTGTATGTAAAATATTTACTGTAATTTTTATTTTTTTTTCTAAGTAAAACTGATCTATTAATAGTAAAATTAGTGTACAGCGGGCCGAGGCCTTAACATTGCCCAATTTTGAGGCATTTTAGACAGACAAAAACGAAGTTTGAGACTGCCCTGCAGGAGGGAAACCAGCCTGTAGAGATCACCACAAAAAATCCGACGCAGGGGATCGAGATACTGAAAGTACTGAGGACTGTAGCTAACAAAAACTAAAACATGGTTTGAAACAGCAGGAAAGTCAAAAACAAGCCCATTGGATAGGGCGGAAACATAGTAAAGAAACCATGACCGAAAAGCAGAACTACTCATCAGGAGCAACTTGTTCGACCCTGCACCAGTATTCGTCCGGTTCACCACGCTCATTGTATAGGTCTTCGACAGAGTGGACCACTTTCCTGGAGGGAGGAGCGACCATCTGCTCCGCTTGCCCTTGCTCCTTGACTTCCTGCGCAACGTCCTTGCTTCCTCTGGGCTTCCCCCCCCAGATCCTGTGGCGCTTGGTCCTTCTCAGTGTTGCCATTTATACCCTGCCCAGCCGAAGGATTCTGGTCTTTCTCATCCTGGGGCTCCTCAAGAAACACAACCGAGATAGCAGCAGTGACTCTCGGACGATTAAGGGAGCAATCGAAGGAGAAAAGAGCAGTGTGGGATTGAGCCGGGAGAGCAGAAGACGAGGGAGAGTCCAGTCTGTGGCTCGAACGGAGCAAACGACCACGGAGAAGTCTGGGCAGGCTGTCCGAGGGGGAAGAGGTCTCAGAAGGCGAGCTGGAGGAGGAAGGAGAACGCCTCACAGAACGCCTGGTAGACCCGCGCCTACAGCGCATTCTTTGCATGAGGCGAGGCATGTTAGAATCGGGGCTGGAGTGCCAGGAAACCGGAGAGATGACCGGGGACAGAGTCGAGCTGGGATTCAGAAAGACAGTGGCCAACATGCAGGAACCAGAAAGCGAGAGATGAAGGTTATCCCCGAGCTCCAAACAGTAGTTGATGCGGCTTCGCTTGCCAGTGATGGTGCGCTCATTTGCAATCCCAGCAGCTGGTCGACACCACCAATTCACCGGCAAGGGATAAGAGGTCCATGGTGTTTAACAGATCTGCGCTGCCGCGGGAGATCACTTGCAATGAATGGTAATTAATGTGAGCCGGAGGTTGATCCATTACACAGCAGTCGAAATTGCATCGAGGAGCGGCAATCTATTTGTGACTTGCGCTCAGAATTAATGCAATTAATCTCAGCGTTAACATGTTTATGGTTGGAGTGACGTTCCCCTTGCGGGAAGGCAGGTGGCTGCCCGTCCGGCTAGACCTCCATCCCATCAACTTCATCACGCCCGATAGCACCCGCATCCGGGATATTTACTGTAAAATTTTAATTGTAATTGTAATATTTAATTTACTGTGAAATGATTGTAATTGTATATATGACAAATTGTAAAATTGTAATTGTAATTATATGTAAAATTCTAAAATTGTAGTTGTATTTGTAATTGTAATTTTAATTGTAATTCTATGTAAAATTGTAATTGTAATTGTAAATGTAATTCTAATTCTAATTCTAATTGTATATTGTAAAATATTTGTAAAATTTTAATTGTATTAATGTGAAATGATTGTAATTGTAAAATTTTAATTGTAAATGTAATTGTATGTAAAATTAAAATTCTAATTCTAATTCTAATCGTAATTGTATGTGAAATTCTAATTCTAATTCTAATTCTAATTTTAACTGTAATTGTATGTAAAATATTTAATGTAAAATTATAATTGTAATTGTAATATTTAATTTATTGTGAAATGATTGTAATTGTATATATGACAAATTGTAAAATTGTAATTCTAATTCTAATTGTATGTAAAACTCTAAATATAATTGTATGTAAAATTAAAATTGTAATTGTAATTCTAATCGTAATTGTATGTGAAATTGTAAAATTGTAATTGTAATTTTAATTCTAATTCTAGTTCTAATTCTAATTTTAATTGTAATTGTATGTAAAATATTTGTAAAATTTTAGTTGTATTAATGTGAAAATTTTGATTGTATTAATGTGAATGATTTTATTAAAATATTTGAATTTGTAAATTTGTAAATAATTGTAAAATAATAAATCTAGAATAATATGAATTTTTGTAACATAATAAAGTTTAGAAAATAATGCAAATAAATTTATGTACTTTAGAATTATCATTATTTTATTATGATCTTACATACACAAAAAAAGAACTTTATACAGTCTGGTGCGCTTATCATCATAACACGCACCGGTGCGTCTTATTATTCCGACACACCGGTGCTTCAGAACGCTTCCGCACCGGTGCGTCATAAAACACCACGCCAAAACAAAAACCTCGATCTTACGAACCGCCCCGGTGCGCCTATAAAACAGCGTGCACCAGAACAGGGTTATTTTGTAAAGTGCAGTATTGGAGCAGTGGAGGGTTCAAATTGGAGGCAAGAATTTTTCTGAGGAGATGACGGTTTGAAAAGACGAGAGTTCGAATTTCGGCTGAGAAGTTTAGAGCAGAGAAAATGAGTGATTCAAACAGAAAGATGAACAAAGATGCTTACATGGATGCAGACGGCTACAGAGCTCAACAAAGTACAAGAGGAGTACAGGTTGAGACCAACAGAGAGCATTCGGTTGAGGCCGGCAATAGGGTTAAGAGGTCCCATGATGGACAAATGGAAAGCAAAGTTGATGGTAGAGAAATATCAATCGAGGTAGTTGATAAAGCCAAGAGGCACCATGAAGGGAAGGATTCTCACTCCCTTAAGGACAGCAAAGAAAAATCAATTGACATTGTTGATCGGGCTGGTAGGTCCCATGAAGGGAAAGATTCTCCAGAATGCGTTTAAAAGCAGCTGGCAGTATTGTCCGAGTTTCGGTTGGTTTACATAAACTTTTACCGGCAATGCTGACATTGCATGAAATCACATCTTCGACTTTAATTTAAAACTGAATGGCATCTCTAACTTGTCTGAGTTGTGGTCCTGTGGATGAAACCAGTGAAAATTCTGCTTGTATTATAAATGGAAATCCAGTGACTATTTCTGTGGGAAGAAAAGCATAGATACCTACAGCTACCATATTTCCACCTAAAAATCGGTTTCCCATTGGAAAAACTATTGTAATAGCCTATTTTGCAATGTCTTTCCTCTGCTCAACCCTATCCTCATTTTCTATGGGAAACCATTGCCTCCACATGTAATAACTGCATCGTCTAGTCGAAAATCGGTCTTCTTCTGCTAACAAATGCAGAATGAAGGAATCGTTGCCATTTCTCCCAGAACATTACCCTTCTGCAGATTATATGTACTAATTGTTGGCAGGCCATCCGTCTATCTGCAGATTATATTCTAAAACATATTGGTTGCAAATAGTTAAGAGCCAATTATAACAGGTTCACATGCCACAATTTCCCACTTGGGCCCTGTAGTATTGCATCTTCACATGCCTGTTATGCAGGTAAATCCTCTCTGTGGACAAAGACGATCCCTCTAGCCCTAGAGTGGGTCTAGAAACAAAGGGACACGCTAAAGTGTTGCTTTCTAATTATTGAATGAAAAAGGGAAGCGGTAGATCAACCTACCTGGAATCCAACGTTTTCATTGTTGTTGTAGTAGTTGTGGCCTCTCACTCCTGTTTCGGCAAGTCACAATCTGTTCACCATTACGCTTGGATACCTGCACAAAGAACAAGAAAACAATAACAGCATACAAGATGACAACATTCCATTCATAACTATTAACCAATCAAAGAGGGCTAAACATATTGTGTTAAAAAAACATTATACCACAACAGTGGAACCAAACAGTAGTCATGTATATAAATGAATAGAAGGAAGAGTTACAACTGATGCTTTGACGTCACAGTCTCCTCCAGCGGGGTTCAGGCGAAGCACATCTCAGATGCTCGTCAGGGAATTCAGACGAGATGAAGGCATGGACTCAAGCTCTCCTCAACGTAATTCCTTCTAACTTTTCTAGGCATTCAGCTATAGAATATCTAATTCTCCAAGTTCAGTTATTCAGTCGTTCAGTAGCTTGTTCTAAGAGATATAGTTTCTTTTATAGAGGAAAATGAGGAGGTTAGGATCCCTACAAAGGTGGGAGGGAGGCCTATCCTTTAGGGAGTTCCCATAAGAGGTGGAAACCATAAACCTAAATGAGGCAGTTTGTGGTTTATCAGTTCAACCACTCCCAATGACTCATCCTCGAGGTGGTTGGAGTGGTATCTCCACCTCTATTTTTTAAAAACATTCCATAAAAAGCTTGGCATGGGTGACAAACTAGGATAGAGCACCATCTGGCACGAGCCTAGTGTTAATTTTCCTCTTCGGCGCGAGGGCATAACCGATTACCCGTGCCAAGGAAAAAACAAGGGTTTTTGAGTCTCTGCTCAGGGAATTGTCAACAAGAGGAATGTTAATCTCATGTAAATGGACACAATGATGGTGTTTTCAAGGCATGACACTACTTATTGGTCACAAAAATGACCCTCCAATGGGCGATATGGGGATTGCAAGGACAGTGACAAAATGTTGTCTAATAGATGCCCCATAAAGCATGAGGTCCGAGGGAGAGGGAGGGGTGAAATGCTTTATGAGAACGCGTTTGAACCAAATACCGCTATTGGAAAACCTACAATTACAAATACAACTGATATCTCTGATACAAGAACATGTGGCATGAGCGCACCCATCCATAATAGAGTATATATAAAAACTGAGATCCGAGGTATGGATGCAGCCATCCAGCAATAAGGATCAACAAATAGACTCAGGTATGGGCGTAGCCATCCAATCAAAAGAGTCATGTAATAAGTCATAATAATCCACCAAAATCCGCAGCTTGGACTTTATCAAAAAAAATCCAGGGTCTTTCATTCCATCTCAACCCAACAATTACAAATTCAAGCATGCGAATATATGAGCTGAAGTCGAACATGCAAGAAAATTACCTGATTACCAGCCAATGATGAAAGCTATTAACAGGCACAAGAGAAACCACCAATAATGACAATGGCTCTCAAGGTACAACCGGTACAATCCACGGGATGTGAACAGTGATCTGGCGTCGAACATCCGCAAAATCACTCGATTGAAGGCCAATGATGTGGACCTTGCGTCGAATGCGAAAAACCTACCATTAAGGTATGCAGGCTCCAAGGTACTAGAATAGAGTCTCTCGATTAAATTCTTGGATAATGAGTTGAAGTCGACAGGAAGTGACCTTATCGAAGGTGGGACATAATATTTCCCACCTCATCGATACGAGACAGAGGAACGTGATAATAGTGAATCAGGACCAACAGAGAATCGAAGGGAGGTTGAAAACTGCTGAGGAAAACTTCTCTTGAACATATCAGCGGCACGACACTGAATTTGGCAGTATTTGACATCAAAGGATCTGAGGTCATGAAAACGTGGCAAAGAGCAGATGAGAGGTCAAAAGA